>OZ012735.1:241958281-242490685 GCA_963859935.3 Lathyrus sativus
GGCTATGGGTAGCTATTAGATCCCTTAGAGAACAATTAGGATTCCCCTACTGCTATTATTGCTGTCTGTATATCTGCTGTCTGGTGTGGTGTGCCCTCTGGGGATTGTTGATTGTTTGATTGGGTATTGGGGTTGTCTGGGGACTTAGGAGAGCTGAAGATTTGTGGAGATAAAGCTATTGGAGATTCAAAGACTGAAGATCAACTGTCAGAGTTGAGGATGAGTTTCTTGCTAGCAGATGCTGAGGAGATTAGGGTTTAGGAGCTAGGCAGAGCTCTAGATTAGAAAGATTGTTTCTCAAACATGGATTGCCTTGTCTGCATCTATTCTTCTCTGTGATTCAGAGTCTCTCTAAGACACTCACCCCCTTCCTTTGGAAGGCTTGGTGATGGTGTCTATGAGATAGAACTCTTGAGAGAAAATGTCTCTTGTGTTAGAAGCAGTCTGTTCACCACCTTTGGTAGTCAGCTGATTGCTTAACACCCAATTCACTCTTGTGACTGATCCCTCATCCAGGAGGTTTGAGCTTGAAGAAAAGCCATTGCAGATGGAAGACTGATGATCAAAGCCCTTGTCTGAAGGCCATGAAGATGAAGATTGATGCTTGTTGAAGCCTGTAGCTGATTGGAGATTGCTTGAAGCCAGTTGTTGATTCAGAGCTGGTGATGCTGTTTCTTTTGCTGTTGTATTTCATTTGCTGATGTATTGATTGGTTTTCTGAACTGTATTGTTTGCTGTTTACCCTGCTGGGTTGAAAGTGAAGCCTGTTCACTTTTGCCTATTGTTTTCTAGGTTCGAGGTTGAGTGGGACTCCCTTGCCTCGCTTGTACTGTTGCATCCATGCATTTTACTGCTTTACTGTATATATCTGGTATTGTTTCTGTTTCTGCCTATCCCGTAGGATCTCTGTTTCTCTCTGTGCAAGAGAGGAGCATGATAGACACTAGGTCTTAACCCATGCATGATAACATTAGGTTAGTTTGTTTCCCTTCGCAACCGTAGGTTAGAGTTCTGTCTCTTTCTATCTTAAAACAAACAGAAAAACACCATAAAGATTTTAAACACGATAAAAGACACTTCTTTCGTAAAAGAACGGGAACTCATCAAAACGTCATTTTTGTCCGCCGGGACTGTTAATCAGAAAAAAACCTTTTTCAGAAGGAATAAAAAATAATCAAGACAGACTTGTGTCGTACGTGGCCCGAACTACGTTTGCTCTGATCTTTCATGCTGTATGAAAGTACGTAGGCATAGGATGCGATATCCTAGCGAGCAACCTTCCCCTCCTTTCCCGTAGGTAGGCGAACTACGTTGACTCTGATTTCTCGTTCCAGACGGGAATACGTAGGCATAAAGTGCGATACTTTGCCGAGTCATTTTTATTTTCATTTTATTTTCTTTTTCACCATTGACCTTTAGTTTAGATAGAATAACAATCCATACCCGAAAACAAGCGTGGATCCCGTCGAGTACGACGGACGTGAGGGGTGCTAATACCTTCCCCTTGCGTAACCGACTCCCGAACCCCGGTTTTGGTTGCGATGACCATACCTTTCCCGTGTTGTGCGAGGTTTACTCTGAGCGTTTCCTTTCCCTCCCGTGGGATAAATAACGCACGGTGGCGACTCTTCTGTTCAGCCGGCGCCGATTTTCGCAGTAGCGACACTGGGCCTTTCCCACTAAGAACTACAAGGAGAAACCGGGAACCCTGTTCCAAGTAGACAAGACCAACTCGGAGGCATCCAGATGAAGTGAAGGAGCTAGACTATCCAGATTAGGCTCAGCATCCATATGAACAAAGGGCGTATGACTCTTGATAGGCACACCTAACAAATCAGCATACTCCTCCAGTGTGGGTGCGAGAATAAAGTCTGGGAAGGTAAAGCATCTCAAAGGAGGATCGTAGAACTACAACAAGGCGTGCAACCCGTTCAACTCAAACACAGAAGGTTTACGAACCAGGCTGAGCAGTTTCCCATACGACTTCCTGAATTCACCTCTCACAGAATCATCTGCCAAAGCAATCAAGCCAGTCAGCTGAACAACATCAGGAGTGGGGAGCTTATAGGCCATAGTCTTCCTCAGAGAACCCATAGTAGCACAATAGAAGGCAAGACAACCTGAATCGGGGGGAAACGGTACCTGCAACACAAACACACGTTAATGAAATGCAAATGAGTATGCAAAACAATGCAAAATGCAATCATGTAGCAGGAGATCAAGACGACTGTGTTGTTGAGGAGATGAAGGTGAAGATTCTGTATCAACAAAACCACAATACTGCTCTGTCAAGAACAACCCTATCACTGATGAGAAGAAACCCTGATATCAGACCATAAATTCTGCTCTGTCAAGAACGAACACACATATGATAATAAGGACCTCTGATACAGGACCATAAATCTGCTCTATCAAGAGCAATCATATATCTGATGATGAGAACCTCTGATACCAACAAAACTGATTCACTATCAAGAAAACCAGGTAGTCTGAAGGTTAAGGTTTCCTGCAACAAACCCGACCCTGCTCACAGGTATGGACCTAAACTGACACAAGTTCTGCATCCTATGCGGTCATCAGCGTCATAGACATTCAAGAGGGGTGATACGATACCCAAAAGGTGTGGCATCACCGTCTCCTGAAGCGGCCTCACTCAACTAAATCCCAGATGATCGGTCCCCAGAGTCGACAATCCTCCAAACCAACAACCCCTCAGGCCCAAAGGGCCAGAAAAGAAGTCAACCGGGAGAACCTCGTCTGAGCGTGGATTTCATGAGACACTAGTTCCTGCAAAGCAAGCACGCACCCACTAATTTCCACAACTAATGCTAAGTACACTCAAGCCTGGGTCTGGCTTCTCACTCATCAGAATGCCCCTCCCACAACAGCACAGATAATCATATCATACTGAAAATAAAGTGCGGGAAATAAAAATGCGATAAACAAACACAACCCAACAAGTAATCATACAAGCGCTAGGATTGATTCTCGCAAGGGGACGTTGGATCCCCAAACTGACTCGCATATGGGACGTTGGATCCCGGGAAACTATCACTAATCCCCAGCAGAGTCGCCAGCTGTCGCTACCGCGAAAATAAGGTGCCGGCAAAACAGAAGAGTCTCCACCTTTCGTTATTTATCCCTCAGAACGGGAAAGGAAACGATCGGAAAAACCTGACGAAAAGGTATAAGACAAGGTCATCGCAACCGTTGTCTGGGTTCGGGAGTCGGTTACGCGAGGGGAAGGTATTAGCACCCCTCACGTCCATCGTACTCGATGGGATCCACGCTTGTTGTGTTTATCTGACTGGTTGGTTTTATCTATGTACCTATCAAGGCTGGCTTAACAAGAAAAGAAAATGACTCGGCAAAGCATCGCACTTTTTGCCTACGTATTCCCATCAGAGAATGAGAAATCAGAGTCAACGTAGTTCAACTAACTACGGGGTACGGGGGAAGGTGGCTCGCTAATACGTCAGTATTCTGCCTACGTACTCTTAACAGGTATGAGAGATCAGAGCTTACGTAGTTCGGGATAATACGGATTACGGGGATTCAGATTCATCTGTTTTATCGAGTAGGGTTAACAAACAGTTCCAACAGTTAGATGTACGCAGCTCGACCCTTGGAGACTTATGCGTTACCGTTTGCGGTAGAACTGGGAGTTAACGAAACTCTTTTCTTCAGAAAAGCTTTCCTTTGAATTACGGGCCCACGGGGCAGAAAGGTTAGAAGTGTGTTTTCTGTCTTTTACGGAAGAACTGTTTTTTATGGATGTTTGCAACCAATATCGCACTAGAGACTATGACCTGAGAGTGAATGTGTCGCATGTCACCCATAGGGTGCCATACTAAACATCCAGACTGTTGAAAAGAAACTCTCCAACAATCCTTTCTCAGATAGCTTAAGGCTCGTAACGTACGACATCAGTTAACCTTTATTACTGTATTTTGATTTGTTTTGAGATGAGAAGAGAGAATAGGCTCAACTAAAGGGAGACTATCAAGTCCTAATGTTGTCATGCCAAGGATTCATCCTATGGTTGAAGTTTGAAACAGGGAACTCCTAGAAGTTATCAGGCATAGGTTTCACCCTAAATTTCTAATCATCACTTCCTTATCAAAGGAAGTGAGATTCCTAGGGGATCATGTCAATGATAAACAGAAATAGGTAAAGCATCAGCTAAAACAGTAAACAGTAAACGACTGTAAAATGCATGGAATGCAAGTGAGGGAGGAAAGGTGTGTGGGGCATCAACCTCCACAAGCTCATCTCAACCTCAAGCCAGATATGAATAACTATAATCATACAGGAAATAACATGCAACCAAGCAAACACAATAACTGCAATCATACAGAAGAAATGAAATAATATGCCATCCAGTAAATCACAAACCACATAGGCAAGGGAACTGGGCTCTACCGAATACCCGCAAGCAAAGCCATACAGTAACAATACAAGAAGAGGGAGCAACTCAACCTCTAGCGCAATCATGCTCCTAGATTAAATCAGTCTAGATATGGACTTATTCTAATGCATCAAGCAAATCAAACAAGTCACATCAATACAGTTGCACAGAAAGAAAACAGACAGGGAAGAAAGCAAATCAACAGCTTCCACAGCTCCACAACAAAGCAATCTTCTGACAGCAGTCCAGTCCTCAGTCTTCAACTGCTCTTCAAGGCTATCATATTTAATAGCAAATGTCAACTTGCTTCTTCAAGCTTTCAGGGCATCAAACATAAGTATCAACTTATCCTTTCTTCTTCAACTTCAAGCTTCAGCTCTTCAGTAAACTCCACCTTCAGGCCTCAATGCATTAATCACACAAGTATCATCTTGCTTCTTCCTCAAGCTTCAGCTTCTTCATTCAATATCCAATGGATTCCCATCACAAGTATGAACCTGTTCTTCTTCTTCTTCAAGCTTCAGCTCTTTCTTCTTCACAAGTATCAACTTGCTCTCCTGGATCTTCAAGCCTCAGCTTCAATGGTAGTCTTCAGACAAAGGGGTAGCAACCTCCATTCTCTTCAATCGTCTAACAAGGAATTACATCCTCTAGCAAGGGAGAAATATTCATCTAACAAGATCAAGGTTTGGATGATTGACAACAGAGTGAAGACCAAAGGTCACCACTAAGCACCCTATCATCAGAGAAAGGGACCCTCAAAGGTTCTACCAACTGGTAAAGAGCCACACATCCTACCAAAGGAAGGATGAGGCCTTTACAAGGGGACCTTACATCATATAGAAGAATGTAAGTGATCAACACCTTCCATGTTTATGAAAGAAGAGAATCTATATAGAAGCTCTGCCTACAAACCCTAATCTTAACACCTACTCAACACTACACCAAAAGAAGGGAAATCTTCACATCCAAGCTTCTTCAAGCACTCCATGGTAGCCCAAGCTTGTCTTCAACACCATCCAAGAGCAAGAGAGGCAAAACCCTAATCTAAGGGAACTAAAGAAGTCATTCTAGTTGAATTAGCAAGTTAGGATCACCTAAAACTTAGTACTAAAGTTAGTCCTAACTAAAATACTAAAACCAATTGTAAAATCCTACAAAAATAACTATGGGAACCTAATTCGATCATGAATCTACCATACAAAATTCAGAGATTGAATCATCCACCAAGTCTTAGAAATAAAACCTAGATCATAAGGTACCAAGCATAAACCCTAAAAATAGAGCCCCTAAAGTGTCAACTTAAAACTATATCCTAAATTCACCACAAAAATGTGAGAAAAATCTAAGGGGAACATGCATCTCTATGCTAGCTATACACAAAAAATCAAGGCAAGAATCATCACCAAATGCTCAAACCAAATTCATCAAAACAAGGTATCAACCATGGTTATTCTAATATCAATTAATATTCAACAAATGCAAATAAAATAAAAAATGCATGAATTATTAATATTTTTTATCTAAAAAATTCTAGATTCAATCATGAATTAGGGGGAAAAATAATGGAATTAATTGAATCAATCTTCTATTTTTTATGAATTATTTACTAAGTCACACGAAACAATGAAATTAATAAAACAATAAAATGGAGAATATGGCCAGAGGGTGTGATCAGCAAACAATTCCCACTAGTTCGCTTGGGCCCTTCATCCTAGGGGTGCACATAGCAACTGAGCGCTAGGCCCATCTGAATTTCAACTCAGTCACAAAAATAAAATCAGGGGTGGGTGCATTGAGTAAGGATTTCGCCTTGTAAATCTCATTGGGCCTGGAGAAAGGGGTGTGAAAAGCAACTACAACCCAAGCCCACGCGCCTGAGTTCCTCATGTTCAATTCAAGTTCAGAAAAAAAAAAGGAAAATTGCATGTGTGAGGTATCGAACCTACGCTCTTCTGGTTCACGCAGCGAAGAACACAAGCTGGGAAACTTCATTAACCAAAACGCTGTGTTTTGAGGGGCGTGCACGTGGCGCAACGAGGGACCTTGGATGGAGGTCTGAGTCAAAGTCTCCCTCCTGAATGAACATCCTAGATTATATCTTCTCCAATTCAAATTTCTGCAACTTCTCAACCTGCGCGCGCGAAGGCCACCGCCGGTGGCTTTTCCTGTCACCATCAAGCAACCCTAACTCCCTCTACAAACCACCATTGGCCACGATTTCTGAATGAAAGTTGCTCTAAATTTCACCAGGATCCCAATCATACCACTAGTTCATGCTAAAAACACAGGGTTCATAAAAACACAATCTCAACCGAAAATGGCATAAACCCTAAACTGTCTCTAATCTTCAAATCAATTATCCAGAATCCATCTATACCCTAAGGGGAACTTAACCACATGCTTCTAATTCATTAAAAGTGCGTAATTAGTGAGAAATTTCAAGAAGTAAGAACCTACCTTGAAGCTTGAATTGCAGTGGTTACACGCCTCAATTCTCTTCCAAACCTTGCAGAATTCTTCAAGGATTAATGGTGAACGATTCTTGGTGATCAATTCCTGCTGAAACCCCTTGATTCTCCAGAATGAATTTTCACTTTCAAGCTTCTTTCTTCACTTTACTCCAATGGCTTCTCAACAGAATTCTGCACTAGAAACTTCCTAATCTGTTCTAGATCATATTTATATTCTGTTTCAATGGATTAGAAGTCCAAACTAGGCCCAATTATGGATTTTGGATCTTCACTTTTTCCTCCAAATTTCAATATGGATAGGTGCCTTTAAGCCTTGCTCATGCTCTACAATCCTTCCAAAACATTCACTTAAGCATTAGGGAGTGTAATGAAGTGGTTTTCTCCCTTTGGTTTCAACATATGGAAGGTATATGATATGTTTCTTACTTGTGAAGTAATCATCCAAATGGCTATGTTATGGACCTCAAATAAAAAATGTGACAATGCCAATCTTTCTAAAACATCAATTCCATTAAAAATGACCACAAATTTGACTTGAAAACATGTTAATCTCAATTATTTTGACTTTTCTCATCTTAATTCATTAAAATGGCTTTTATATGAAATTTCTTCCACCAATGCTTGATATAACCCATATCAATGGACACTTGATGTTTATACAAGCTAAAAACATCATTTTGAACAACTTTCTAGTTGAACAAAATTTCATTTGAGACCTCTAAGTTGGTGAAAATGGCCTATGATCACAAATGACCTATAATCACCAAATGTCCAAAATACCCTTGACTTGTCAAAGCCATAACTTGAGTTCTACAAATCCTATCAAGGACTTCTAGTACTCTCTAGAAATCTAAGAGGATAAGGAACAACATTCATGTTGACCAAAAGTTCATAGGAATCATCCTTATAGGGTAAAAGGTTCATGCAAGTTGGGTAACTTTCAAGCTCCAAATTCACATTCCTCAGATGACTTGTAAATTGTCAATGCCATAACTTGGGTTTACAAATCCTATCAAGGACTTCTAGCACTCAAATTAAAGCTACGACCATGATCTACAACAATCATGATGGGGGTATGATGAGATGACAATCACATCTTGAGCTAAATTGCCTTGAAGATAGGGGTCAAACTAGGGGATTTTACACTGTCAAGCCTTAGAAACCCTAGCCTGAAACTTCTCAAACTCTTGAATCATGATGATTCAACCTTGAAATCATCCTTATAACATCTTAATGCATCAATCCATGATCACATGGATCTTGAATTAGGTCTCAACCTCCTTCAAATCCTCAGTTGACTTAGGGTTGACTCAGTCAAACCCTAGCTGCACCAATCATGGCTGAGGCTTCTTATTCTTGCACAATGACCTGTCTAGGCCTCAAAATGATCTTCAACACTTCTCATGAGCTCTCTCAGGACCTCCAGTCCATCCTCATGGCCTCAGAATCATCTGATGACTTCCCACAACTCTCAAGTTAGGAGGCACACACTCTTGGCTTCAACCACTATCTCTGAGGATCTTTCAACTTCTCTGACAAGGATATCAACCCTTGAACACTTGAATAACCTTCTTAGCTAGCTTCAAAGTCTTGTATATCTCTTAATTGGTGATCATACCTCTTGATCTCCTGCATATATGTCAATGAAATGCAAATGATAATGATAATGTGAATGAAATGAAACATAAGCTAGGTAAAGAAAATGTTGGGCAAATTTTCGGGTGCAACAGCTAGTAACCCACGGAGGATAGTTTTGTTAGTTCCATGATTCTATGATAGGTTAAATTTTGTTAAAACATGATTCTACACTGATGTTAAGTAAGATGTTATAACATCTTCATCAACTATTATGGCAGTACTGCTGTCATGTGTTTCAGACAGATGTCGAAGATAGATGTCATGACATCCGGGTCTGGTGCAGCAGGCGCTGCTATTGTATATCTCTGAATATATGTGTTTTAGTTTGACAAGATCCTCCTGGATATACCTCATCAATATGTGCAGGTCAAAGAGATCTATTAGGAATAAAGTGCAAATTTAATTGGATTTCATAAAAAGGATCTTTGAGACTTTTTAGGAAACTATAAAATATTTGTTCCTATTTTTGTGAAAAAGATTCTGCAGAAGATTTATAATGAGAAGATTTGTTATTTGATTTGATTTAGTCAAATATGAGTTGGTCTTAATTATGAGAAGATTTGGAGCTTGATTTGATTTAATCAATTCTAAATTGGTGTTAATTATGAAAAGATTTGAAGAATTATCTTTTGAAAAGATTTGGAGAAATTATTTGATTTTATCAAATCTAAGGAAGCTTTTGCTAAAGTCCAAGCCCATACTAGAAGAGTATAAATAAGGACTTGCTAGACCTAAAGAGAAGCATTCACAACAAGAAGATCTTGAGTTCAAAATAAGGGTTTAGGGTTTTGAGATTCTCTTGTGTGTGACTTTGTAAGTCACCCTTTGTATCTTTTGATACATCGTGGTAGGCATAGTTGTTAATTGTAAATTGTTCACTCAAAGCTTGTAAGCAAGAGTGTATTGTTCTTGATTGAAGCTGTTAAGAAAGATCAAGTATTGTCTTTGAAGAGTGTCTTCTAAAGTTTTGTTCGTTCGTTGTTATCACTTCTATGATTGAGGGGGAGTGAGATGTGTCTCATATCTAGGAGTATCCTAGGTAGAAGTTGCACTGGTAGGGATTAAGTGAGGGGTTGTAAACTGGGAGTTTAGCTCTAAGTTGATACTACTGATAGTGGATTTCCTTCCTGGCTTGGTAGCCCCCAGATGTAGGTGATGTTGCACCGAACTGGGGTAACAATTCATTGTGTTATTTATCTTTCTGCATTTAATATTCTGCTCAACTTAAATGGTTAGATAAATTGTTCTGCCAGTATGCAAATGTTACAACATATGCCATGACACTGTTACTTCTTAATGTATATCAAAATGCTCGTGTTCTGTCCTTGTTCTGTTTTAAGCAGAGATCTATGTCTCCATATATGTCTAGGACATCTGAAATCTGCATACCATAATTTCAATTGGTATCAAAGCAGGCATCCTGTCTGTTCTGGATAAGATCTTGGGACATACTTTATGGTGTTTTAAACAAGGAGAAGTTATAGCTGATTTGTTGATCTTGCTAAATGTTTGAGCTGCTGATGGGTTCTTGAGGAGTTGCTGCTTCTGGAGTTAAGGGGGAGTTTGTGTTTACTCCTGATTTTGAAGGATTCTGTGTATATGTTGTTGTGCTCTCTGATATAGGAGCTTCTGTGATCTGTTGAATGTTTTTGCCAAAGGAGGAGTTGGAGAGATCAGATCATTCATTCTAATATACTCAAGGGTATTGATGGTTGAGATGAGTGTTCTGGATCAATAGGAACAACTACTAATGATTGTTCATGGTTTCTGAGGAGTTTCTACAACAACTGCAGGAGGAGTGGCTACATCTTCTGTATGGTGTCCTATAAGATGCTTTGAAATCTTGTTTAGGGCATGTTGAAGATGTTCTTTTGGTGGTTCCGCTGCATATTTTTCTGATGGATGTTATTCAACTTAAAGATAGTGGGAGGTGATTTATTTTCACCACTCATGACTTGTAAGGGTTCTATCAACAGAGGAAGTCATAGGCAGGTTGAGTCAAGGGTGTCAACCTTAAAGATCCTTTAACTATAGAATACTTTTGGTATTGCTAAAGTGTAAATATCTGTCAGATGGTCTTCTCGACAAGTTGTGTGGATTTAAGATCAATTTTTATTTGTGGAATGCACAAGTATTTAGTTTATTATCCATAATGTTCAATATTATCGATATTTAGATGGTTCATCAGGCGGATGATACAAGTTAGTCTTCTAGAAGTAGGATTCCTTATAAGGGTTTAAGATTCATTTCTATTTTTGTTATTCACAAATATTTAATGGATTATCCTTAGTCAATGATCAAGGTGCCTCATCAGTTGTTGCTCAAGTATCTGACCCTTGATTTGTTTGGTCTACTTAAAAGATCTTATGTTCAACGAAATGTTGAGTAGAGATTATGAAAAATCTTGTTGATTCAAAGAGTGATTCTCTGAAGCATAGGAGATATAGCTGCTGATCTTGGTACCATTTACATGTGTGTTTGCATTCTTCCTCAGCTTGGACCTACAGAGGCACGCAATTTGTCTAGAAAGTTTCTTGGCAAGAAACTTGTCTAAAGAAGTAAAATTGAAGATTTCATGAATTGACCTTGGATCAGTTTATTTTTGATCTAGGTGTAATGAATTGCAGTAGGTGTCAAGGATAAGTGGCGGTTATCTTTGACTTTCTGAAGAAGTCTCTACTTAAGGAAAGCGGGATCCCTTTTGTAAAGATCTATTGAAGAATCAAACTTTGGCATGTTCAGTTTCTCTAAAGAGGTGTTCCTGAAGCAAATGCATTTCAAGGTACTTGTTGTGGTACAATAAAGCGGAATAGAGGTTGTCTACTCAACCTTGATATCATTAATCAAGTCTATGTGAACATGGAACTCTTGTTCTGATAGAGTGATGAGGTTCTTCTAAGTGGCATAATAAAGAACTGAATTCACCAGTGGGATGTCTTATCAGAGGTTCTGACATCAAGATGTACTTCAGGGTCTTAGTTGATATAATGGTACATCATTTAAAGATAAGTTGATCTTCTCGGATATGAATGTAATTAATGCTTCAAAGAGGTCTATCTCATGCAGTTTAAGCAGTAGATGTTGCAGGTCCAAGGCTTGGTGTATCTAAGATGCCTTGCTATGGAGCATGTAGGATATGGAATATTAAGATCAAGTTTTCTTGGTGGATCAGAAGTTTTTCTAAGAACTCTGAAAAAAGATGAGTTAACCAAACAATGGCATTTGGTTATTTAAGAAGTGTGCTTGAAGAAAATTACTCTTGTGCAAAAGGGTAGTTGTTTGAAGACCAAAGGAGGTTTTGGTTCTGTTCATGTCTTGGAGCTTATGGAGGATGAGTTCCTTCTTTTGGGAGAATATGAGAGTTTAAATATCTCTATGTTATGTGGATTTCTCGTTGGTGGAACTGTGCTCTCTGATGATCTTCAAATTGGATTACTATTCAGACAGTAAGTCCGAGTGGTTATTGTATCAAGAACCATAATGTATGGTGTATGTGATTAGGATGTCCTAACTAATGTTAGAACATCATTTTGTTTGCTGAACTTGGGGTTCAGATTGTGGAAGCCGATATTCACTAGTTGAATCAGAAGTGTTCTAACTTATCATATGGGAGAATGACGAGGTAAAGACTGCCGTGGATTATGGGGTGTCTATCTTGTTTTCTGACTTAGGCTGAGGCCAGAATACTTGTGGAAAAGTGGTTTCTTCTGCTGCAAGTAACTCTAGAAAGAAGTGGATCAGTTTGGTGCCTGTGAAACGAGTAAGCTGAGGTTTCCTGTAGCATGGATCTCATGCCCTTTAAGTGGGCTCTTGAAGACATGAGTATGAGTCTTATGTTTTCCATTCATGATAAGGTGTTATTTTGGAAAAAGAGCACTGGTTATCCTTGATATGGGGAGTTATACAGTTATTCTTTAAGATTGTTTGTGGTTTCAAGAAGTTTGTGATTGTATGCCTCTATGAGGGTGGAATGTCAGACAAAATGTTGTGACATTGTGTTACTGTTCTAGCTCATGGTGAACTTGACATTGCATTTTTTTTGGCTCTGTCATTGGGTGTCAATGGATCACATCAGATTTGTACAAGCTTTTTGGGAGTAATATAAAGGTGAGAGCATTATGATATAGCTTCCACTAAAGGGTTTTTGTCAGCAGATTTTTGGGCCTCTATCCAAGTGTTTTGTCTTGTATTTGTATGACTGGTGAAGATGAAGATCATGACACCATCAATTTTGATTTTGTGCATATGGAAGGACATTCATCTTGACATCTTGGAGTATTTTTTTGTCTTTCAAAGATGAATCTGGGTGATCTTGCAGATAGTTATGTCTATCCTGCTACTACCTCTGATATTAGGTTTGGTTCTAGTGTGATTCATGAAACAAGGGGTGTAAAGTTGCATGTGTTTCTAGTGTGTGAATATGAAGATGTTGAAGTGAGTCTTCATGTGTTTGGGTTTTCTCTTCTAGGGGGAGTGCTAATTATGCATGATAGGGGGAGCTGTGTACCTGTCGGATGTGTAGCTGTATTGTTGTAGCCTGTACAAAGTTTGTTGATTCTCAGGCAAGCTTGTGTTCTTGCACCACTGATGAGGTCGTAATGTCTTGACATTGTGTTGTCTGGTGTAATTTTTTTTGCCTTGACAATGTGATTATGGGTCTGGCTTTGTGAGGCTGTTGGTTTGAACTAGAACTGTGCTTGCTTCTTATGAATGACCTAGGAAACAACACTGGTTAGCGTCAGGGAGAATTTATTTTTCTCTACAGAATATTTGTGTGTCTCAAATTGGGGATTTAAAATAAATTGTTACATGTGGCCTTAACAAGTATTTAATTGATTATCCTTTTCATTGGAGATGTCAAAAGTGTCACTCCTGAAGGTGCAGCTTCAGACAGGGCAAGAACTCAAGATTCAATGACTATGTTCATGGGGTAAAGCTATGTGGAGTTTATACTATGAAGATTTCTTCTCATCATGATGAAGCATGGTGTATGATTGTTTGGCATGAAAATGGCCATGGTGAAGAATCATCTTGTCCCGACTATTGATGGATTTGTGCAAAAGAGAAGTAGATAGAAAGTAAAAGGAGAAGTAGTTTATGACCATGACTTGGTGCTTGACTGATGAAGGAATCATTTCTTAAGGTGCTTAAGAATAATAATTGTAATGTCAGATAGGATGTCTAAACATTATGTCTCTGAGGAAGCTACATGAGAGTTTATTTCTCTATGATTTTTTGGTGTTTGTGCTGATCTATTAAGGTGCTGCAGTTGTGTCCTTCTGAGACCTTCATGTGTATCTTAATGAAATGTATGGACTACTATAATAAGTCTTGTGGTTGGTGTCTTAAGAACCAAAGTGAGTGGTAAAGGAGTTGATTGAAGGCAGGAAAACATTTAGAAGGGGGGTTGAATAAGGGGTATTCAAAAACAATTATGAAAATAGAAAATAACAAGTTATTTTTATCCTGGTTCGTTTGAACTCAAACTACTCCAGTCCACCCGGCCAAGGTGATTTCGCCTCTCTCAAACGAGGACTTAATCCATTAAATCAAAACCTGATTACAGTGATATCACTAAGACAAACTGTCTTAGTCTTCTCAAGAATCCTGACCACAACTTGGTCTCTCAAGGAACTTTTACAAAGATAAAATACAATGTGTTTAAATGCTTCTAAAAAGCTATTATCACAACTGTGATTTTTACACAAAATGAAGAACAAATAAAACTTATGTGTTTGATGTACTTGTGTTTTTCTTTGTATGAGTTTCTACTTTGATTGTTTTTGGAATTCTTCTTGAAATTCTTCTTGTTAAATTGTTAAACTTGAAGTGCTGATGGAGACTTCTTTATATACTCCACTTTCTCAAAATAGTGAGTAGATGAAAGTACTGTAGGATGTATACAGAAAGGAAAAATACTTTTCGTCTTGATTTGACATTCCCTTTTTGCCTGAATTCTTGTGCCATACACGAATGAGAAATAGTACCGTTGGTAGAAATTGGGTCTGGCAACGTATCTTTCTTGAACAATATTTTTTCAAATGAACAGATATGAAAAATAATCTTGCATCAGATCCTCTGATGTTTTTCCTTGTTTTTCTTTATTAGAGTCACTCTATCCAGAGTTTTGCAGCAAAGTGCTTAGCGTGAATGTTTGATCAGAGTTGACTTGATTCTCAGAGCCTCTGTACTTACAGCGTTTAGTTCTTACAGAGTCTTCTGAATAAACTGAATCTTTATAATCTACGCTCAGAGTCTTCTGTAGGTAGCGCTTTAGAGTCTTCTGCAGGTAGCGCTTCAGAGTCTTTTGTGCTACGCTTCAGAGTCTTCTGTAGGTAGCGCTTCAGAGTCTTCTGCAGGTAGCGCTTCAGAGTCTTCTGTGCTGCGCTTCAAAGTCTTCTACAGCTGCACTTCTACGCTTAGAGCTTAGCGTTATAATGTTCAGAGGAATTCTTTATTTGTCTTCAGATGAATATTTATTTGACATCTGAAACAAAAAACACTTGAACAAAATTAGAGTATATATTTTCTTATACAAAATTTCATTAATGTTTTCATCAAAACATTGAGATATATTAAGAACCAATCTATGTTCTAACAATCTCCCCCTTTTTGATGATGACAAAAACTATACGAAATTTTGTTCAAAACAAGAAAAAAATATATCTCTCCCTGAGATTATGAATCTCCCCCTAAAATGAATATTGCTAGAAAAAATAAATACTTCCCTTTCAGCACTTGTATTCTTTTCAGAGTCAGAGTTAGGTTTGTAGACTTTCTCAGACCTTGTTCAGAGTTAATCCTAAGGATATTATTCGTTATATTTTATCATGTATGAGTTACCATTTTGTATCTGTTTATATGAATAATAAAAATTTCCATTTTCTCCCCCTTTTTGTCATATCAAAAAGTGATTTCAGAAAAAAAAATCATTTAAGACAAAAAATATCAGAGCAAGAAAATAATTATAACAGATAAGTAGAAGAGAAACAATCAGATGTATTCATTTAAAGAACTCAGAAGATGACAAAAACAAGCAAAAACATAGATGTTCACAGACAAAGAAAACAACTAAGTAGAACGAGAGGCTAGAATCTTTAGAAGCTCAGTTATCTCAGAAGTTTGTGCTTCCTGTTTTGCCATCCAAGTCTTAATCTCAGAAGTAGATTCATCTTTCTTAGCCATCCAAGTCTTGATTTCTTCTGTTGTCTTCTCTTGCTTAACCATCCAGGTTTTAGTTTCACTTGTTGCAGCCTCTTGCTGAGCAAGCTTTTCCTTCACATCTTCAGAAACTTTCACTTCTTCAGAGTCTTTCTTCAAAACTGTTGATTCTGGAATGACCACTGAAACAGATGCTGTCTCAAAATCCATATCAGAAGGCTTATCAGATGCAGGAGTATCTTCAGAGATAGCAACCTCTGTGATAATTTTTGCAGGCTAAGGAATTACACTAATCTGAAGTGCAGCAGTTTCTTCAGATGCTGAACACACAACCTTTGCAGGTGTGTTTTCCAGAAACTAAGTAGGAGTTCTGCGTACACCCAGAAGAGCAAATTTGAGAGCTTTAGAAAAATTCACTTGAGCATCTACAGAGCAAGCAGCTTGAAGGTTCTCAGACACAGAGTTGAATCTTCTTCTGAAAGTAGTCCAAAATACTTCAGAATCATGAGGATTCACTCTATTTAGGCACCTTTCCCTAACAACAGACAACCACATCTGCATTTCTGTCTCGAAACCATATAACAGAGTCCCAACATCTGATCTAGGTGTGGGTTTAAGGAGAGCCTCTAAGAAGGATTTCTTAGGGTCAACAGAAGATGAAGATTTATCAGAAGATGAGGGTTGTTCTGAGGAAAGAGAGGGAATGGGGGTAAGAATGGTAATGGAAGAAGGAGAGGGAATTTGAGTAGGAGTGGGAGTGGGAGTAGGAATATCATCAGGATGGTTTCGGGAGTTATGTGTTGGTGAGGTAACATCTGATAGGTCAGAGTCAGATGATCCAGATGAAATAGGGTGTACGGTCATGAGAGGTTGGATATCAAGGATGTCATGATCAGGGTCAGAGGGGTTAGGATCTGAATGGTTTGGTTCAGAGGGGTTTGGTTCATCTGGTTGGATTGGTGAAGGGATATTAGCAGAGATGGTTTGTTGATGGATGTTGAAGGAAGGTGTGGATGGTACATATGTGGTTTCTTGGTTAAGTTCAGAAGGGGTGTGAACAAATGTGATGTGTGTCGCTACTGCGAAAATCGGCGCCGGCTATGACAGAAGAGTCGCCACCGTGCGTTATTTATCCCACAAGAGGGAAAGGAAACGCTCAGAGTAAACCTAACGCAAAGAGGGAAAGGAATGGTCATCGCAACCAAATCCTGGATTCGGGAGTCGGTTATGCAAGGGGAAGGTATTAGCACCCCTCACATCCGTCGTACTCGACAGGATCCACGCTTGTTTTCTATCTAAGGGTGTGTTATTCTATCTACTCTATAGGTCTGGGTTAAAAAGAAAAGAAAATGACTCGGCAAAGTATCGCACTTTATGTCTACGTATTCCCGTCTGGAACGAGAAATCAGAGTCAACGTAGTTCGCCTACCTACGGGAAAGGAAGGGAAGGTTGCTCGCTAGGATATCGCATCCTATGCCTACGTACTTTCATACAGCATGAAAGATCAGAGCAAACGTAGTTCGGGCTACGGAAGACACAAGTTTGTCTTACAATTTTTTTATCTCCTTCTGAAAAGGGTTTTCCTGATTAAAGGTCCAAGCGGACAAAAGCAAAGTTTGAATGTTTGTTTGAGTTTTTTACGAAAGCAATGTTTTTTAGTCTGTTTGCAACTTGTACTGCACTAAAGACTTGTGATCTGAGAGTGACTATGTCACATGTCATCCTAAGGGTACCATACTAAGCAGTCAGACTACTGAAGAATGACCCTTCAGCAACCTTTTCTCAGATAGCTTAAGGCTCGTAACGTACAGCACACGTTATCCTTATTACTGTGTTTTTTAATTGTTATGAGATGAGAAGAGAAAGACGCTCTAAAAAGCCTATGGTTGAAAGGGAAACTAGCCTAATGTTATCATGCATGGGTTACAAACCTAATGTCTGTCATAATTCCCTCTTCCACAGAGGAAATCATAGATCCTAGGGGATAAACAGCAAATACAGTAAACAGTAAACATGCATGCAATGCAGCAATACCAATAAGGCAGGAGAGAAAACAATAGGCAAGAGGAGACAAGATCCACCTCAAACCTAGAGGCAATCAGCACAATTAAACAGATAAAACAGAGTAAAATAGAGTAAAACAGAAGACTCAGAGGAAGTAGCTCCGGCAGCAGTACCAGACTCCTACAGCAACAGCAACAGCAAGCTCTAAACAGCAAAGTTGAAAAGACAGCAAAGTCCCCAGCAAGGGCTTCATCTCCAAGCAAGCTTCTATCCTCAAGCTTCATCAAGCACACTCCAAGAGGATGATTAAATATCAAGATCAAGTTATAATGTTAAGAAACTTAATGACTACCAAAGGAAATCACTAAGAAATCAACATTGCAAATGAAAGGTATCCTCAAAGTTCTACTCACTTGGGCATACCACTCATCCCTCCTAAGGAGAGATGGAGCTTCCCAAGAAGGACTTTGTGTCATTGGATAGAATGGAGGAAAACAATGCACTCCATTTTTGAGGAAAGAATCAAAACTAGGTCAAAGGTACTTCCTAAAACCCTAATTCTCTAAGCTCCTAAACAAAAGCTCAACAAGAGGAAAAGCAATCAACTCCAAGCTCAAATCCTTCATCCCAAGCATCTTCAATGAATCTAGAAGCTCCAACAAAAAGAACACAAGCTCAAACCAACTCCAAGGCAGCCAACCAAGCCAAACAAACCAAAGCACTCAAGAGAGGAATCCATAAACACAAGCCATTTGCAAAATACAACTAAAATAGAAAATCAAGTTGCAAAAATCTAATAAAATTCTTAGGGGAACATGAATGTTTGAACAACCTAATGTAAAAATATTATAGCCTAAATCAACTTATAAGTTATCTAAACAATTCCTACATTGAGATAGGTCAAGGAAATCAACAAGTTTGGGAGGGTCCTATTCTCAATACCTAAAACAGATCCTAATATTGTTCGAAAAATCCAAGAAAAAATATAAGGGAGCATACATGTCTACCCTAGCACATATTAAAAAAATAAAGCCAAACTGTAAACCAAATGAGAGAACTAAATTCAACGAAACAGATAGCCTAATATGCAAAAATAAAGAATAAAATAAAATGATAAAAAACACATTAAATTGAAAAATGCATGAAATTGCATTTTGTTAATCTCAGAAAATCACAAATTCCATAAGGATCATGAGGATATTTTTAAAATAATTTTGTGATCAATATTGGAATTTATATGATTTTTGGAATAACAATGCAATTAAAATAAAGAAAATGAAATAAAAAAATGAATTAAAACCAAGAAAATAACACAGCCTTTGGATCAGCAAGCCAGTCAACGAGTCAATGCACATCCAGCGCTCCTCATGATGCCACACAATTTAATGAAATGGCAGTGTTTTGGATTAAAACTCTCCACTCTCAGATTAAAACACAGGCGTTGGATGTGATCTGAAGTCAAAGGTCAAGGCCAGATCCTGTGGTCCAAACATCATCTTCTCCAAGTCTCAGGCAGGTCAGGTGGAGATCAGGGATGGAGGTTGGTGGTGGCCGGAGAAGACTCTGGTCGTCTTCTCCGGCGAAGGTCAAGGTTCAGGCAACCAAAAATGACAAACAAAATACCAAATCCACTCAGAATTTGGCTTGAATTGGCTCCAAACTCAGAATCCGATTTCAAGTTGCAGTTGAGGAAATTTTCTTGCTCTTGCTTGCTCTGGCGCAAAATGAAACTCAAAATTGATCTGAACTCACTCCAATGAATATATAGAAGAGTTTCATGGGCCTTTGGATCCAAGTTGAAGCCCAAAACAGTGATTTGCATTTTCTGATTTTTCCTTCAAAATTCGACAGCGTGCCTTACAAGCTTAGCAGTGGTTCTAGAAAGTTCTAACACCTTGCACATGTCATTTAGAATGAGTTTGGATGGAGAAATTGGCCTGAATTGCCTTGTACCTTGATTTTGCATATGTAACTTACAAGTGAAGTAACCATGTGCTATCTCTCAAAACTTGAACTAAACTCCAAATTCTGGTATTGCCAGTGATCTTATAATGAAATTTCCAATCAAAAAATGCACTTACTTGCTTGGTTTTGGCCTTGTAACACAAAATCCCATTTTTCCCTCCTTTTCATATTTGAAAATTCTTCATTTTCAAGCCATTTCAAATGTCTTTTTGATATGAGCCAAAAAAACCTCTCATGACCACTTGGTTGCACTCAAAACATCATTCCAAGCAACTTTAATGTTGAGTAATTTTCCATTTGAAGCTTGCAAGTTGGAGATTTTGGCCTATGCTTGAGAATGACCTATAATTTCACTTTCCCAAAATACCCCTGACTTGTAAACGTCATAACTTGAGTTCTACAAATCAGATGGATGACTTCTAGTACAATTTAGAAATCTAAGATCATGAGGAACAACTTTAATGTTGGCCAAAATTTCATGCAAAACCTCTTTCTAAGTCAAAAGTTGCTTGGAAGTCAAGTGACTTTCACAGATAAATTTCACATTCATCTGGTGACCTGTAACTTGTCTGGGCCATAACTTGAGTTCTACAAATCCAATGGAGGACTTCTAATACTCAAATTAAATTTATTGAGATGCTCTACAGGTTTCATGTTGGCCAAAGATCCATTTGGAACTTGTATCTTGACTTATGTGGCTTTGAAGTTAGGCACTAAACAGGGTAATTTGCACTGAAATCCTAATTTAGCAACTTCCCACATTCTTGATTCTTCTTGATTTGATCTTGGCACAACACCACAAATGTATTATTACATCCTTCCATGAACTCCATGACCTCAAAGTAGGCTTGAATGCTTTTCAATTGCATAATTGACCCAGGGTTGATCCAGATGAAACCCTAATTGTCTGCACTTCAACTGTGGCTCTTGCATTTGACATAATGACTTGATTTAGCTCCAGCATGGCTCTCTAGGCACTCCATGAACTCCATACACATCTCATATTCACACCTCATTGATGGTCCTCAATTGATCAAGACCTCCCACCACCTCCTGATGACTTGGATGACTTCTCAAGCTTGGATGAGATTTCTTGCTAGGCTTCTTTTGATAATAATCACACTTAATCCCCTGTTGGATAAATGATATGCCATGATATGCAAATGATAGAACTATGCAAAATGATAATACAATGAAACATAAACCAGGTAAAAGATGTTGAGCAAATTTTGGGGTGCAACAGCCGCCCCTATTCAAACGGCTTGGACCCGACTGGGTGAAGAGCGAATGGCCTTCAAACAATCGAGGTAAAAGACGTTTGAATACCAAGAAACCCGGAAATTTGCCAACTGCAGGCATGAACTGCAAAAACTGCTTAGGGAACAACATCCATTGTGCTGAACCCAGTTGTTACGGAAACAACTAATCAATCATCTGACAACACTTTATGAGAAACAATTCCGTCCACCACGGGACTAAACTTTGTCAACACGAGGAAGGACTCCATCAATCATGGGCATAATTCCGTCTATAATTGGAATACCGATCTCTGTCAGTCACAGGTAAAAACTCCACTGGGGATAATAACTCCGTCTACACGAGTAATAATCACTGTCAACACAGGTAACACTTATTGTTAACTCTACTGGGGACAACTTCGTCGATCACGGGTACGATCTCTGTCAACACAGGCGTAATCTCTGTCGAATACAGGAAAATAACTCTGGCGACTTCCACTGAGGAAATAATTCTATCAACAAATACAGAATAACTCTACCGACAACACAGGAACTAACTCTGTCACCACTACAGGAAATAACTCTGCCAAATACAGGAAAATAACTCCGCCATCACTACGGGACATACTCTGTCATCACTATAGGAAAATAACTCTGCCATCACTACAGGACATACTCTGTCATCACTACAGGAAAATAACTCCGCCATCACTACGGGACATACTCTGTCATCACTACAGGAAAATAACTCTGCCATCACTACGAGACATACTCTGTCATCACTACAGGAAAATAACTCTGCCATCACTACGGGACATACTCTGAATACAGCTTCTCTGCCTATCTTTGCAGTAGCTAACTCCATCAATCAAATGGGTAACAAAATACTGGTCCAATCTTCAAACTTTTAGCGCGAACATGGCATCCAATCTAAGAAGGACTCTATTGGGGATTTTTTGAACCCAAACTGCCAGACACCTACTTCGACATAGGCGGCAACTTGATTTAACAATTTTGAAGAAATACTCCGCTGGAGGGGTAAGAGAAACTTAACCAAGCAACTCTGTGGAGAATAATGTCAAAATGAACATTATCATTACATGTCTCACGTTGAGACCTTGCTTACTTGGTAATTAATCTGAGCAAGAGCTCCCTCCTCCTGCAGGGAAAACAACACTTGAAAACAGAATGTTAACCAACCTGGCTTATGTTTCAAAATGCGTATGTTTGACAATGGCGTAATGCTCCATTCGACATGGAAATGCTACGCGTTTGGGTAGATGCAAATATGACGATATATGCAAATGCTAATGTAGGCTCAAACTGCTGAGAAACACTCTGGTATGAACTGGCTAAGAACAAAACCAACTCCGTTGAGAATGAACGGGTATCACAAAGCATTCCGGCAAAATAAATGCCGAAAACAACAACCAACCCTGCTAGGGAGAGATCAGACATTTGGGAAGAAAACACAAGCCCTGCTGGGGAAAGATGCAACCCTTCTGGGGGAAGAACTACACTGTCGGGACACAGTCTACAAACTCGAAGCTACAAACTCTGCTGAGGACAGTCATCCTGACGAAAGAATGAAAACCTGCGGGGAAAGGAAAAACCGTCCTCTGGGGAGGCGTCCTTTGCCAGGAATATTGATTTTGGCCTGCTAGGAATATCCTATGGACAACTTCCATGAGGATACTCTTCAGGCGACCTTCCTGGTGATACTCTCTCGGGGAGGACAATTCCATATCTGGTAAGAATAAGAGCCGTCTCCACTCTCTGGGGATAAGATACGGCTTGCTAAGGAACGACATCAACTAAAGTCAGGCCCTACGTCAAGAGACTTTGGCTGGGGAATACAATTCCTGACTGTTTGCTTCAAAGGTAAGGACCCTGCAAAACACAAATGAGACAAAACAAATCTACACAACAAAATCTATCCGAGTTAATATCCGTGACATTCATTCAGTCAATTCGAAGTTTTAGCAATTATTGGCAAGGGCCAGCAAGTTTATGCACATGCAAATTTATCAAAAACATCGGCGTTTTTCACAAACAAAACAATAAAGAACAAGCATCACGTACTGAATAACATGCTTTATTGATAACGAGCCTGTAAATAGGCAAAATTTTGTACACTGGATGCAACTCCTGAAAAGAGGAAGTTACGCACAAGCGAAATACAAAGAAAATTTGTATACATGTCGGCAACGTGGTACAGACGAACACCATGAGTTGATTCTCCTATGACTCGCCCGACTTTGACGCTTTCCCGATACTCGATCTTCAGAAGAGATTGTTTCGGATATACGATCCTCAAGCACTCCCAAACCACTTAAGCAATGTAGTATCAAACTCGGACCGCAATCATTTGCTTTTTTCAAATCCCTAACTTTTGCATGAACCGCCCTTTGCGGGTTTTTAATTCACCAGGATACCCTTTTTTGCTGAAATCGCCCTTTTCAGGTTTTCCACTTCGCGGGTGTACATCTTTTCAATTTTATCCCTAACTTTTGCCTGAACCTTTTATTCCTTTTTTATGGTTCGTTGGGATGCCCCGTTTTTGCCTGGACTCTCTTTTTCTGTCCAGCGGGTCACTTTAAGCAAAGTATTTTTTAACTGCGTCCGAATTCACAGGAGACGTAAAGTCCTCACCATCCATGGTGGATAACAACAAGGCTCCTCCAGAGAAAACCTTTCTGACGACATATGGACCCTCGTAATTGGGAGTCCATTTGCCCCTGTAATCCGATTGTGGTGGGAGAATCTTTTTCAACACAAGATCGCATGTCTGAAAGCTTCGAGGGCATACCTTCTTATCGTAAGCTTTCTTCATCCGGCTATGATACAACCGACCATATGCGAGAGAAGCCAGTCTCTTCTCATCCATTAAACTGAGTTGGTTCAGTCTATCTTTTACCCATTCTGCCTCATCAAGTTGGACATCGCGTAAAACCCTCAAAGAAGGAATCTCAACCTCCAATGGTAACAGTGCCTCCATGCCATACACCAAGGAAAAAGGAGTTGCCCCGGTTGATGTGCGTACCGTCGTACGATAACCGTGAAAAGCGAAAGGCAACATCTCATGCCAGTCCTTATAGGTCACAACCATCTTTTGAACAATCTTCTTTATGTTCTTATTGGCCGCTTCGACAGCGCCATTCATCTTGGGCCAATAAGGAGAAGAGTTGTGATGCTCAATCTTGAAATTCTGACACAACTCTTTCATCATCTTGTTATTCAAGTTTGAGCCATTGTCGGTGATAATCCGCTCCGGGATTCCATATCTGCAGATAATATCTCTTTCGATAAATCTGGTTACCACTTGTTTGGTGATATTAGCATATGACGCTGCTTCCACCCATTTGGTGAAGTAATCAATAGCTACCAAAATAAACCGGTGTCCGTTTGATGTCGTGGGCTCAATCTTGCCAATCATATCAATGCCCCACATCAAGAAAGGCCACGGTGATGACATAACGTTCAAAGGGCTCGGAGGCACATGAATTTTGTCCGCATAAATTTGACATTTATGGCACCGCTTCACAAACTTGAAACAATCTGTTTCCATCGTTAGCCAATAGTAACCTGCCCGCAACAGTTTTCTCGTCATTGCATGTCCTCCGGCATGCGTGCCAAATGTACCTTCATGGATCTCTTCCATGAGCAGCTTAGCCTCTTTCTCGTCCACACATCGCAACAACACCAAGTCGTGGTGTCTCTTGTACAGGACACCATCCGGATTCAAATAAAAATTGCCAGCTAATCTCCTAAGAGTCTTCTGATCACGACTGGATGCCCCAGCCGGATACTCTTGGTTCTTCAGGAAATTCTGGACATCGAAATACCATGGTTTGCCATCGGACGTTTCCTCGATGGCGAATATGAAGGCGGGCCTATCAAGGCGAGAGATAACAATCCTGGGAGCCTCATTCCAAAAGTTAACTTTATACATTGAAGACAATGTCGCAAGAGCGTCGGCCATCTGATTTTCTGCTCGTGGCACATGGTGCAATTCTACCTTGTCAAAGAAAGGAAACAATCTCCTTGCATAATTCATATAGGGTATCAGATTGGGCTGCCGCGTCTCCCATTCTCCTTTGATCTGGTTGACCACTAGAGCAGAGTCCCCGTATACATCAAGATATTTGATTCTCAAATCAATAGCCTCCTCGAGACCCATAATGCACGCCTCATATTCAGCCTCATTATTGGTAACTGGAAAAGTCAATCTGGCAGTAAAGGGAATGTGCGTCCCTTGAGGAGTAATGATAATTGCCCTTATTCCACTACCGTATGAGTTAACAGCGCCGTCAAATATCAACCGCCATTTGGAACCCAACTCTGGACCTTCATCCGGCAACGGCTCATCACAATCTTTCATTTTCAAGTACATGATATCCTCGTCAGGAAAATCAAACCTCATTGGTTGGTAATCTTCAATTGGCTGCTCCGCTAGGTACTCTGACAGAACACTACCTTTGATAGCCTTTTGAGAAACATATTGAATATCGTATTCTGTCAATACCATCTGCCATCGGGCAATCCTTCCGGAGAGTGCTTGCTTTTCAAATACGT
The DNA here is from genome assembly GCA_963859935.3 of Lathyrus sativus. Classification (NCBI taxonomy): domain Eukaryota; kingdom Viridiplantae; phylum Streptophyta; class Magnoliopsida; order Fabales; family Fabaceae; genus Lathyrus; species Lathyrus sativus. Next base: position 241,983,746 of record OZ012735.1, read on the forward strand.
ATTTGATCGGATCCATCTTTGAAATTAGCATGGTTGTATGGTTTAACATGTACTGTCTCAAACGTTTGGCAGCCCAGGCTAGCGCACAACACGTCTTTTCAAGCATTGAGTAACGGGATTCACAATTTGTGAACTTTTTACTCAAGTAGTAAATCGCATGCTCTTTACGTCCGGTCTCATCATGTTGACCGAGAAAATAACCCATACTTTCCTCAAGAACCGTCAAATACATAATCAATGGTCTCCCGGCTACTAGGGGTATCAATATTGGAGGTTCGTGCAAATATTCTTTTATTTTTTCAAACGCCCTTTGACAATCTTCATTCCAGGTCACAGCCTGATTCTTTTTCAACAATTTGAATAATGGCTCGCATGTAGCGGTTAGGTGAGATATGAACCGAGCAATGTAGTTCAACCTCCCTAAAAACCCACGCACCTCTTTTTCTGTTTTAGGCATTGGCATTTCTTGTATTGCTTTTATCTTAGCAGGATCGACCTCAATTCCTTTTTCGCTAACAATAAACCCCAATAGCTTACCGGATCTCACCCCGAAGGTGCACTTGTCAGGATTCAGCCTCAGCCTGAATTTCCTAAGCCTCTTGAACAATTTCACCAGATTAACCAAATGCTCTTCCTCCGTCTTGGATTTGGCAATCATATCATCAACATAAACCTCGATCTCTTTATGCATCATGTCATGAAAGAGCGTCATCATAGCACGTTGATATGTTGCCCCAGCGTTCTTCAAACCAAAGGGCATCACTTTGTAACAAAATGTTCCCCATGGGGTAATGAAGGTTGTTTTCTCCATGTCTTCTGGCGCCTTTTTTATCTGATTATAGCCCGAGAAGCCATCCATGAAGGAGAACACGGAGAATTGAGCAGTGTTATCGACCAGCACATCGATATGAGGAAGCGGAAAGTCATCCTTTGGGCTCGCCTTATTCAAATCACGATAGTCTACGCACATCCGCACCTTACCGTCTTTCTTTGGTACCGGTACTATATTGGCGACCCATGATGGATAAGTTGTAACAGCAAGGAACCCCGCATCCCACTGTTTTTGAACTTCCTCCTTAATCTTCACAGACATATCTGGTCTGGTTCTTCTAAGTTTCTGCTTAACAGGCGGACATTCTTCTCGCAATGGCAGATGATGAACAACCATGTCAGTATCCAATCCTGGCATATCCTTATACGACCAAGCAAAGATATCACTGTACTCTTGCAACATCTCAATCAGACCCTGCTTGATGTCGCTTTACAGTGCAGCCCCTATCCGGATGTTCCTGACAACTCCCTCAGATCCCACGTTGATAATCTCAATCTCTTCCTGATGAGGCAGAATGATTCTTTCTTCCTATTTCAACAGTCGAGTCAGCTCTTCTGGCAAGTCACTATCCTCCACAATCTCTTCCTCAACTTGAAATACCGGGTGCTCAAAGTCAAAGTGAGTCATAGGAAGTTCGTGTTCGGTGTTATCTGAAATATGAATCCTGCAAAGGAAATGGTTAAATGCTTCAAATGAGTGCAAACAAAGCTCATAACCACATTGCCATTTATTTGTTAAAATAAAAAACAGGAAAAACAGGGAACACAAAATTTGTATGAGAAAACGCCTTTATTCAATGATTAAACAGTGCATACACATAAGCAGATGGCCCTAAAACAAAATCACTATGCCCCGGGTAGGACACAGAATTATATAATAATCAAGAAAACAAATCATTATTGTTTTGTAGTCACTGGGATAATTTCCCGGATGGACCAGTTGCAGAGACTTTGTCCTGGCACGCTAGGCTTGATCCACGCGTCCATATTGTAATCACTATCTCCGTCTTCAGAGTCGGAAACAACATTAATCGTCTCAAAGCAGACTCCCTTTAGAGTAATTACCACCGGTCCTTTGAACTTTGGTGCTTTCTGTGAAGAAGATGCTGATGTTGGGCGATACCCTAGTCCAAACTTGTCCATCTTGACAGGAATTTCCAACACTTGACCCCAACCATTGGTCTCACCAGTCTGAACCAACGCTTGAGCATCTTTGTACGAAGCCACAGCAACCTCTGGCACTTTGCTGGGAACACTGGACTTGTCTTTGATTTGCAACCCTTCGAAGGCTTGGCAGGGCGTTTCGTGGATTTCTCCATCCACTTCAACGTACTTGAATGATGAGAGATGACTGACCAAGATGTCCTCTTCCCCACAAATAGTAACGATGCCACCACCGGCTTCAAACTTAAGCTTGTGATGCAACGTGGACGTCACAGCCCCTGCAGAGTGTATCCATGGACGCCCAAGTAAAAAGCTATAAGCTGGATCAATATCCATGATATAAAATTCAGTGTCGAATATTTCCGGCCCGACCTGCAACGACAACCTTATCGATCCAAACACCGACCTTCTCGTACCATCAAATGCCCTCACAACCAAGTCACTTGGCGTGCAAATAATTCCCCGGATATCTAACTTCATCATAGCCTTCTTAGGCAATACATTCAGAGATGATCCAGTATCCACAAGAACATGCGACATTACGGTGCCCCGGCATTCCACCGATATGTGCAAAGCCATATTATGCTCTCGGCCTCTGGGTGTTAGATCAAAATCAGTGAAACCCAAACTATGTCCAGCATTGACATGCGCCAATACCCCCTCTAGTTGGTTGACAGAAACCTCCTGAGGTACAAATGACGTGTCCAATATCTTCAACAAAGCGTTTCGATGAGCCTCAGAACAAAGTAACAAAGATAGGATTGAAATTTTTGAGGGTGTCTGTTGTAAGTGCTCAACAATCTTATAATCGTTCTTGCGAATTAGCCTCATGAACTCTTCTAAGTCCTTGAGCGACATGTCTTTCTCTTTCAATTGGGATGGTCCACTTTCATTCACCTTGGCCTTGCCTTTAGCAATCCTCTCTGCTTCAACTTCAGGTGCGATGAAGATTCTTCCACTACGGGTCATGCCTCCCGTTCCAACAACATTGTCAACTGCCCCTGCCGGCCGGCTATTCACCTCAATCTTTTCTCCATTACAATACGCTTCTAACCCATATGTCCATGGAACAGCTTTTGTACTCTCAAAAGGAACAGGTCCTACTTTTTTTATTGTGATAGTTGGCCGCTTGGCGGGCGCCGATGTCGTAATAGTCTTCCTTGGGATTGTAACAGTCGCAATCTCACCCTGCTTTTCAAACAATACCTCAACAGGCTTCTCAACAGCAGTCCGATCAAATTGCAAAATACCCTCATCTATCATAGCTTGGATACCTCTTTTCAAATCAGAGCAACCCTCTGGTTGGGTCCAACAATCCAGACAATATTCATCACATCCGGGGAATACGCCCCCTTTCAACAGTCTACTTTTAACACATCTCAACGGCGTCTTCAATTCATTCACATACATAACCAAGTTCAAATTCTCTTCCGTCATGATAGCATTCGCTCCATGATTTGGCATGGGTTGTTGTACAATATTAGGACCATCCTGACCAAAGTTAATGGCCTTACTATCAAGCAAATCTTGAACCTTATGTTTGAAAGCATGACAACCTTCAATATCATGTTCGGGCGCCCTGGAATGAAAATGACAATGTTTACCAGCGTCAAAACCAAATGGAGGAGTGCCCGTCAACGGGGCCATCGTTCTCTTTTCAACCAAATTCAAACCCAACAACGTTTGAAGCAGTTCAACATACGTTGAAGGAGGTGCTTCAAATACTCTCTTTGGCCTACCCTCTTGGAGTCTACGCTGAGCAGGGTGCATTCTCTACTGCTGCGGCTGTTGTTGCTGTTGTTGTTGTTGTTATTTTTACTGAGGTATCGGGATAGTAACACTAGCAACTTGTTGTGGCTGATACTGATTCCTACCTCTTCCACGACCTTGACCACCATATACCGCACTGGCATCGCCTTGTTTCCTTCCATCAAAGGCTTTCCTTGCACCTCCAGATGAGGTGGATTCACCTGCCTGAATCTTCCCAATCTTAATTCCATTTTCAATCCGTTCTCCCATGAGAATCATGTCGGAGAAACTACCCATCGAGACATTGAGCAATTTTTCGTAATACATTCCAGAGAATGTTCCAATAAACATATCAATCAACTCTTTTTCAACCAAAGGGGGATGTACCCTAGCCGCAATATCACGCCAGCGCTGCGCGTACTCCTTGAAGATCTCACCCTTCTTCTGAGACAAACTCTGCAGCTGAACCCTGTTTGGCGCCAAGTCACTATTATACTGGTAATGTTTAACAAAAGCATCAACCAATTCTTTCCAGCTTCTAATTTGGGTGGGCTCCAGTCCCATGTACCATTCCAACGATGGTCCCGATAAACTGTCTTGAAAGAAATGCATAAGCATCTTCTCGTCGTCAGAGTATGCAGACATTCTTTTGTAATAAGAACGTACATGAACCCTAGGGCATGTATCCCCCTTATACTTGTCAAATATTGGAGCTTTGAATTTCAACGACACCCTTAGCCCAGGCACTAGTCCCATGGTAGTCATATCTAACCCAGCAAAGTTCTGATAGGCTATCCCTTTGATCTGCTCTTCCAGCATTTTGAACCTCCTATCATTATCATTAGGCCTTTCAAATCCCACGCCTTGTCCGGAGAAAGCGTCTTCCTGGAGATCCTCGCCCCAGTTCAGATTCTCATTGCCATATCCCTCGTAACCAGCGTTACGACCATATCCCTGTTGATTGAAAATAGGACCCCGTCCTCTGTTACCGAATCCTTGGTTGACCCCACTTAGTCCATAACCAGTGTTGAAAGGCACCATCCCAGCATCGTTGTTGTTCATGTTACCAAAGCCAACATCACCGTATCCATACCCTTGATTGTTGTTACCATAGCCATCGTAGCCAAATCCTTGATTGTTGAAACCAAAATTACCGTCATGATTACCAATGCCAAACCCTTGGTTATTGTTTCCAAAACCAGTGTTATCACCGAACCCTTGATTAGCATCACCAGCATTGCCAGTATCGTTAACAACATTCCCATCACCATTTCCAGCGTTTCCAGTACCAGTGTTACCAATACCAGTGTTACCATTACCAGCACCAATGCCGGTATTTCCATTGCCATTGCCATCACCGGCACCAACTCCACCACTTGTGGGAACAACCACTGTAGGTATCCCATCCTCCCTGCGAGGAGTTCCAACAGAGTGATAATCAGTATTTCCATTCGCCCGCACCAGCAGCGGTTGCACCAGAGTCTGGAGATTCTCCTGGCCCTTGACCATAGTTTCCATTGTTTGCATGAAAAGTGCCAACTTCTCACGAATTTCCTGCATCTCAACTTGAACTTGATCCATGATTCTGTTGCAGTTGTTCCTGATAGAATAACGATGCGTTCTCTGGTTGTCAATCCTGAAACCTGTGAGATGCAGGAAATAAGATACAAATTCAAAAATACCGGTCATGCAATATGAGTATGCAGATGAAAATGTATAAATATGCTACATGTTATATTCCCCCCGATTCTAGTTTCAGAGAGAAGGCCATCACGACAATGGAGTCCCCATCAAGCAAGCAAGGAATCAGAAAATCCTCATACATAAACAAATGCCAAGAGGCAGAGTACAAGAGTACAACTGAATACAACTGAAGAGACCTCGGCCAACAAGCCTGGCGATGGTCAAAATACAAGTACAGATAACAAAAGCAAGGCAAAGATAAATCAGGCCAAATGGCGCGCTCTGACATCTTCCAATATCCTCAACGTCTCCAAATGACCTAGTTTGGAGATTAGCTCTTGTATCAGTAATGCATGTCGCTCAGCAGTGGATCTCAGCTTTTTGGCGTCGTCCTTGCAGGTTCCTTCGCCAAAACACTCGTCGAGTCTGCATCTCTTGGAGTCGGCCTTCAATTCACAACCTTTCAGCTTCTCGCCAAGGTCACTTACTCTAAGCTCAACAGCGCTCTTAAGTGATGTCTCTTTAGCAATCTTTGCATCCTGGGCTCTAATCTGCGCCTCTAGCGTGGCAATCTGCAGCTTCAGCTCATCTTCACGCTCCTTCCGCTTGGTAAGCATGGTATTCCACAATGTTTCTCACTTGCTGAGTCGGGAATAAGCTTTGTTCAAGAGTTCCTTCTTGGAAGCAAGCACCTTGCTAACACCGTTCAAGGCTACTCCCACTTTTTCCCTCTTGTTGGTCTCTTCAGTCAAATCTGAACCCAACCTATTAATTAACTCAGTCTGTTCCTTCACCGTGAAGGTAGCTTTATTCTTCTCATGACGCAACTGGAAGATCTCTTTCTCTAACTCATCATTGGCTTTCTTCAATTCTTTGTTTTCAGCCAACAATTTGTTATACTTCTCAATCTCTACCGAAGTAGGTACCTCAATAACTGGAAGATACAAAGGTTCCACAGTAGGGTATGGAATCAAGGAAATCCTAGCTCTCTCGTGGATCCAAGCCAAATAAGGATCATAAGCCTTGTTGTTGCTCTTACCAAGCAAAGCTTTCCCTCTCCTACGGATGTTAGCCCATGCATGTCTCAACCTGATCAAAACAGCCTCGTCTAATAAGCCCGTGAGATACAGAGATTCCTGTATCTCAACCTCAATAGGAGCATCTCTCAAGGCATAACTAAACTGTATCACTAGCAGAGAAGGGTTATAGTTGATACAGCCTTTCCGTCCAATCAAAGGGACATTCAGAAAGCCACTGCAACTATATATAATATCAGTGCCAAGCATACTCCGATCAAACCAAATGATGTTCTCAGCAGACAGTCCCATCAACTGGGAAGACCAATCCAAAGTATCAACAACATCAACAAAAGGTCTTGTCTTCGGAAGATGTCCCTGGAACCACCTGTACAAAAGAGGAAGACAGCAGGAAACATTCTTGCCATGATATTTCTCATTCTTATAGTGAATAGAATGATAAACGTCGCCCAAGAGAGTAGGAACTGGATTCTTCGAGGCAAGAATCAAGAAGGCATCTGAGTCAACAAAATCTGGCACATTGGGAAACAAGACAATCCCATAGATGCAGACAGCTAGAATGGCACTGAAGGCAACCCAACATCCACTCTTCGTGCACTATGTAGCCTTTTCAACCAGGACAGACAGGTGAAAACCATAAGCTCCATTCAGCTTGACCAAACCTCCAAGGAACTCAGAAACGTCTAAATTGACAATCTCAGCAAGTGTAGCGAACTCAGGCTCAGCATCAACATGTATAAAGGGCATCTGGTTCAACACAGGAACTCCCAACATAACAGAATATTCCTCCAAAGTGGGTGCCAGAATATAGTCGGGGAACAGGAAGCATCTCAGCTGAGGCTCGTAAAACTGCATCAAAGTATACACCCCGGTCGTCTCAAATGCTGAAGGTCTGTACAACAAACTAAGCAATCTCCCATAAGATACTCTGAACTCAGCCCTCACTCTCTCATTTGCTAGAGCAACTAATCCCAGCAAGGAACTGATATCTGGCGAATACAACTGGTAAGAAACTATCCTCTTCATGGACTCCATGTCTGGCTAGAAGATACACTAGAATCAGAGGGGAATGATCACACCTGTAACATAAATACACGTTAATGAAATGCAAACATGAAAATGCACATGCATATGCAAACAGGAGATCAAGTGCAATGCTGATGAACTGTGTTGCTCTGTACTGAAGCCTGAGAACCATCAAATCTTCGCCTCAAACCAAACCAACCACTCAAATGAACCCTGTAACCACATCTCACTGACAGAGATAAACCAGGTACTCTGAGGTCAAAGGTTTCCTGAAAACAGACCTACCTACCCCTCACAGGTATGTACTTAACTCATAAACGAGGTACGACATCCTATGCGGGTTCAACGTCACAGACTTTCAAGAGCGATGACACGATACCCAGAAGGTGTGGCATCATCATCCCTTGAAGCGGCCTCACTTAGCTGAATCCCAAATGATAGGTCCCCAGAGTCGACAATCCTCGGGTCAGACAACTTGTCGAGCCCTAAGGCCAGGCAAGAAGCATCAAAGAGAATCTCGTCCGAGCGCAGATTTCGCGGCTAGCTGGTGCGAGCTAAGCAAGTAGGCTAACCACTACTCTCTACTTCTAAGTCTATGTGCAAACTCAAGCCCAGGTCCGGCTTATCTCTCAATCTAACCCTCTTCCCAGGACAACAACAAAAATATAATACTGAAAGTAAAGGCAGAAAGGTAAATACATACAACACCCCCAGACGGGAAAACAAGCGCTAGGATTGACTCGCATAGGGAACCAGAATCCCCAGCTGAGTCGCCAGCTGTTGCTACTGCGAAAATCGGCGCCGGCTATGACAGAAGAGTTGCCACCGTGCGTTATTTATCCCACAAGAGGGAAAGGAAACGCTCAGAGTAAACCTAACGCAAAGAGGGAAAGGAATGGTCATCACAACCAAATCCTGGATTCGGGAGTCGGTTACGCAAGGGGAAGGTATTAGCACCCCTCAAGTCCGTCGTACTCGACGGGATCCACGCTTGTTTTCTATCTAAGGGTGTGTTATTCTATCTACTCTATAGGTCTGGGTTAAAAAGAAAAGAAAATGACTCGGCAAAGTATCACACTTTATGCCTACGTATTCCCGTCTGGAACGAGAAATCAGAGTCAACGTAGTTCGCCTAACTACGGGAAAGGAAGGGAAGGTTGCTCGCTTGGATATCACATCCTATGCCTACGTACTTTCATACAGCATGAAAGATCAGAGCAAACGTAGTTCAGGCTACGGAAGACACAAGTTTGTCTGACAATTTTTTTATCTCTGTCTGAAAAGGGTTTTCTTGATTAAAGGTCCAAGCGGACAAAAGCAGAGTTTGAATGTTTGTTTGAATTTTTTACGAAAGCAATGTTTTTTAGTCTGTTTGCAACTTGTACTGCACTAAAGACTTGTGATCTGAGAGTGACTACGTCGCATGTCATCCTAAGGGTACCATACTAAGCATTCAGACTACTGAAGAGTGACCCTCCAGCAACCTTTTCTCAGATAGCTTAAGGCTCGTAACGTACAACACGCGTTATCCTTATTACTGTGTTTTTGAATTGTTTTGACATGAGAAGAGAAAGACGCTCTAAAAAGCCTATGGTTGAAAGGGAAACTAGCCTAATGTTATCATGCATGGGTTACAAACCTAATGTCTGTCATAATTCCCTCTTGCACAGAGGAAATCAGAGATCCTAGGGGATAAACAGCAAAAGACAGCAAGCAAATACAGTAAACAGTAAACATGCATGCAATGCAGCAATACCAATAAGGCAGGAGAGAAAACAATAGGCAAGAGGAGACAAGCTCCACCTCAAACCTAGAGGCAATCAGCACAATTAAACAGATAAAACAGAGAAAAACAGAAGACTCAGAGGAAGTAGCTCCGGCAGCAGTACCAGACTCCTACAGCAACAGCAACAGCAAGCTCTAAACAGCAAAGTTGAAAAGACAGCAAAGTCCCCAGCAAGGGCTTCATCTCCAAGCAAGCTTCTATCCTCAAGCTTCATCAAGCACACTCCAAGAGGAGGATTAAACATCAAGATCAAGTTATAATCTTAAGAAACTTAATGACCACCAAAGGAAATCACTAAGAAATCAACATTGCAAATGAAAGGTATCCTCAAAGTTCTACTCACTTGGGCATACCACTCATCCCTCCTAAGGAGAGATGGATCTTCCCAAGAAGTACTTTGTGTCATTGGATAGAATGGAGGCAAACAATGCACTCCATTTTTGAGGAAAGAATCAAAACTAGGTCTAAGGCACTTCCTAAAACCCTAATTCTCTAAGCTCCTAAACAAAAGCTCCACCAGAGGAAAAGCAATAAACTCCATGCTCCAATCCTTCATCCCAAGCATATTCAATGAATCCAGAAGCTCCAACAAAAAGAACTCAAGCTCAAACCAACTCCAAGGCAGCCAACCAAGCCAAACAAACCAAAGCACTCAAGAGAGGAATCCATAAACACAAGCCATTTGCAAAATACAACTAAAATAGAAAATCAAGTTTCAAAAATCTAATAAAATTCCTAGGGGAACCTGAATGTTTGAACAACCTAATGTAAAAAGATTGAAGCCTAAATCAACTTCTAAGTTATCTAAACAATTCCTACTTTGAGATAGGTCAAGGAAATCCACAAGTTTGGGAGGGTCCTATTCTCAATACCTAAAACAGATCCTAATATTGTTCTAAAAATCCAAGAAAAAACCTAAGGGAACATACGTGTCTTTCCTAACACATATTAAAAAATCATAGCCAAACTGTAAACCAAATGAGAGAACTAAATTCAACAAAACAGATAGCCAAATATGCAAAAATAAAGAATAAAATAAAATGAGAAAAAACACATTAAATTGAAAAATGCATGAAATTGCATTTTGTTAATCTCATAAAATCATAAATTCCATAAGGATCATGAGGATATTTTTAAAATAATTTTGTGATTTTTGGAATAACAATGCAATTAAAATAAAGAAAATGAAATAAAAAAATGAATTAAAACCAAGAAAATAACACAGCCTTTGGATCAGCAAGCCAGTCAACGAGTCAATGCACATCCAGCGCTCCTCATGATGCCACGCAATTTAATGAAACGGCAGTGTTTTGGATTAAAACTCTCCACTCTCAGATTAAAACACAGGGTTGGATATGATCTGAAGTCAAAGGTCAAGGCCAGATCCTGTGGTCCAAACATCATCTTCTCCAAGTCTCAGGCAGGTCAGGTGGAGATAAGGGATGGAGGTTGGTGGTGGCCGGAGAAGACTTCGGTCGTCTTCTCCGGCGAAGGTCAAGGTTCAGGCAACCAAAAATGACAAACAAAAAACCAAATCCACTCAGTTTTTCACGTACATTCCAAATCCATCATCAAAATCATCCAATTCTCAACACATAATCAAACACGAAGCAAAGTTCAGAAATAACATCCTCAACAACTTTCATTAAACTCAAAATTAATGATATAGATCTCTTCATCTCATTGCGTACATCAACCTGATCTAAACATTTAACATTGAAACCTTATGAATCAAGAGATTCAAGTTCAAACAGGTCAGCTATGTCATCTTCAATCATCACCAATTGAGTCCAAATCAAGCCTAAAACGATCTATGTCACATGTAGATCCTAACACAAGTTCAAATCTAACTGAATCATGCTAAATCATGATGAATTTTAAGAAGTGCAAACCTGGTATAGATCTTGAAACAGAGGTATCTAGAGCTCGTGGCTTGCTTCCAAATGCTCCAGATAGCTTCAATGATCCACAAGGAAGAGATTGCACACCTTAATTTGGCTTGAATTGGCTCTAAACTCAAAATCCGATTTCAAGTTGCAGTTGAGAAAATTTTCTTGCTCTTGCTTGCTCTGGCGCGAAATGAAACTCAAAATTGATCTGAACTCACTCCAATGAATATATAAAAGAGTTTCATGGGCCTTTGGATCCAAGTTGAAGCCCAAAACAGTGATTTGCATTTTCTGATTTTTCCTTCAAAATTCAATATGACAGTCGTGCCTTGTAAGCTTGGCAGTGGTTCTAGAAAGTTCTAACACCTTGCACATGTCATTTAGAATGAGTTTGGATGGAGAAATTGGCTTGAATTGCCTTGTACCTTGATTTTGCATATGTAACTTATAAGTGAAGTAACCATGTGCTATCTCTCAAAAATTGAACTAAACTCCAAATTCTAGTATTTCCAATGATCTTAGAATGCAATTTCCAATCAAAAAATGCACTTACTTGCTTGGTTTTGGCCTTGTAACACAAAATCCCATTTTCCCCTCCTTTTCATATTTGAAAATTCTTCATTTTCAAGCCATTTCAAATGTCTTTTTGATATGATCCAAAACAACCTCTCATGACCACTTGGTTGTACTCAAAACATCATTCCAAGAAACTTTCATGTTGAGTAATTTTCCATTTGAAGCTTGCAAGTTGGGGATTTTGGCCTATGCTTGAGAATGACCTATAATTTCACTTTCCCAAAATACCCCTGACTTGTAAACGTCATAACTTGAGTTCTACAAATCAGATGAATGACTTATAGTACAATTTAGAAAGCTAAGATCATGAGGAACAAGTTTTCATGTTGGCCAAAAGTTCATGTGAAACCTCTTTCTAAGTCAAAAGTTGCTTGGAAGTCAAGTGACTTTCACAGATAAATTTCACATTCATCTGGTGACCTGTAACTTGTCTGGGCCATAACTTGAGTTCTACAAATCCAATGGCGGACTTCTAATACTCAAATTAAAGGTATTGAGATGCTCTACAGGTTTCATGTTGGCCAAAGATCCAATTGAAACTTGTATCTTGACTTATGTGGCTTTGAAGTTAGGCATTAAACAGGGTAATTTGCATTGAAACCCTAATTTAGCAACTTCCCACATTCTTGATTTGATCTTGGAACAACACCACAAATGTCTTATCACATACTTCCATGAACTCCATGACCTCAAAGTAGGCTTGAATGCTTTTCAATTGCATAATTGACCTAGGGTTGATCCAAATGAAACCCTAATTGTCTGCACTTCAATTGTGGCTCTTGCATTTGACATAATGACTTGATTTAGCTCCAACATGGCTCTCTAGGCACTCCATGAGCTCCATACACATCTCATATTCACACCTCATTGATGGTCCTCAACTGATCAAGACCTCCCACCACCTCCTAATGACTTGGATGACTTCTCAAGCTTGGATGAGATTTCTTGCTAGGCTTCTTTTGATAATAATCACACTTGATCCCCTGTTGGATAAATGATATGCCATGATATGAAAATGATAGAACTATGCAAAATGATAATACAATGAAACATAAACCAGGTAAAAGATGTTGAGCAAATTTTGGGGTGCAATAGTGTGGGGATCAGATGGTTGAGGTACAGAGGGTTGTGATAGGTGTTCAGATGTTTGTGGTTGTGGTTGAGTAGAGGGAACAGAGTCATGAACATTTCTAGAAGAAATGTGTTCAGAAGTGGTGTGAGGAGGAGAAGAAGTAGGAATAGGGTCATGTTGCACCCTAAAATTTGACCAACTCATTTCACTTGATTTGTGTTTTCAATTGCATTATTGTCTGCATAATAGATCATGTACATAGTTCATCCATTTGCATAACATAGCATAAGCAAGTCATCCAGCAAGGGATCAAGTGCCATTCTTATCTAAAGGAGCACATCAAAAAGGGGTTCTTATTCAAAGTTAACAACTGGGGAGTTGAAGCCTTGAATAGTTAGAAGGTCAGGCAGTGGATCTATCTCCTATCTGGGGGTATGTTTGAGGATCATCAATGAGACATGAGCTATGAACTGAGGGTATGGAATGTGTGCTAGCATCATGGAGGGCTTAGAGGGTCATTTTGAAGATGAGCCAAGTCATTGGTGTGATTACAAGAGCTACAGTTGAATGCAGTCAACTAGAGTTTCATCTAGGTCAACCCTAGGTCCACCCTAGGTCAACTGAGTGATTGAAGAGAATCAAGGCTTAGTGGAAGGATGTGGGATTCATGGATTGATGTGTGGATACATGTGTGGTGTTGTGCCATGGGGAAATCAAGAGGAATCAAGAAGAAGAGGAGTTACTAAATTAGGGTTTCAGTGTAAAAACCCTAATTTAGGCTTAACTTCCAAGCCAGATAAGTCAAAATGCAAGTTTCAAATGGATCCTTGGCCAACATTAAATTTGTATATCTTCTCAATACCTTTAATTTGAGTACTAGAAGTCTTCAAGGAGATTTATAGAACTCAAGTTATGGTTCTTGCAAGTTAGAGATCATCAGAGGACATTGAAATTTATCTGTGAAAGTCACCTGACTTCCAAGCAAGTTTTGCCCATGAAAGTGTTTTCAAATGGATTCTTGGCCAACATGAAAGTTGTAGATCTTGATCTTAGCTTTAATTTGAGTACTATAAGTCCTCAAGAGGAGTTGTAGAACTCAAGTTATGGTCTTGGCAACTCAGGGGTATTTTGGGAAAGTTGAATTATAAGTCATTTTTCAACATGGATCCAAAACTCCCTCTTCCTCTCCTCAAATGCAAAAATGTTCAACATGAGATGTGCTCAAAATGGGGTTTTTAGGCTAGAAAAGAGATCACGAGGACTTGGAAATGCTTGGAACTCAAAGTGGCATAAATGACCAAATAAGGGAGGTTAAAGTTCATTTTCAAGTGACCAAATTTGGGATTTTTTGATCCAAGGCCAAAATACATCATATGACCTATCAAACTGAATGGAAAACACATTTTAAGATCAATGGCATTGTTAATTTTTTGAGTTAAGTCCAGGATTATGGAGCTATGCTCAATTGCTTGCAATGGAAGTAACACATGCCAAATCACATAAGGGATAAGTTGCAAGGCAAGGAACCATATGCACACTTTCATTATCTCATTTGATGACAAATTCAAACCAGAACAAGTGGCTGTAGCAAGCAAAACTCCAACTGGTTTTTGATCTCATCAAGTGAGAATTGCAAAATCTCATGGGATTGTTCCAGTCACTTCCAGAAGGTTCCAACATTGCCTATAAATGATTTAGAGTTGATCAGAATCAGGGGTTGGCCATTGTTGAGAGAGAGAAGAAAGAGTGAGATCAAAAATCCTCCATTGCAATTCACTTTCGAGTTCTTCAATTTCTCCATTGATCTTCCATTTTCTTGATTCTATTCAACTCTATTGATGTTTCTGAGTGTGTACAAATCAAAATCTGAGTGATTACATGTTGAAATCGTGTTCTTGATTATCAATTTCCACACCTGCAACTACAAATCAGTTTCCACGATCCAGTCAATTTCAAGAGGATTTGCTGCATACAGAAGCAAAAACACACCCCACTGAACGAATCTGGAGACTTACAAGGCTTGATTTGGTGATTTGATCCATCTGTTTCACTCATTTTCTCAGGTTAGTAAATTCTAACCTACAGCTTCATTTAGGTGTAATTAGCATGAATCTTTAGGCTAGATGAGTAGTATGTGGCTAGGAGTAACTTTCTGGAGAGTTTGAAGCTGATTGGTGTTAGTTGATATGATGACACATTTTCTGCTTGGATTGACTACATGCTGGATATGGAGTTATTAGCTTAGTGTGATGGTTAGAATTACTCATTGTAAGGTGAGGAAGAGATTAGGCACAACAATTTGGTGATTGGTGAATTTTGAATTTCTGAGCAATCTTGGATTGAAGTTCGTGTTTAGAGCTAGGGTTCATATTAATGGATTTTGAGACCATAACTAGAATCAGAGTGAAAAATGGAGCAAGTCTGGGCTTTGTATTGTTGATTTTGGTTGAGAATTGGAGATTTATGAGAAGCTGCAGATGAGTGTTCATGTATGTTCATCCATGGAAGTTGGCTCCAAAACTCATTCAAATGAGGAAGACGAATCCGCAGTCGTTGGATTAGGGTTGGACTCGTTGACTGAAGCCAGATCGTGTGGCTGTGCGCGCGTTTCCATTTGTGAAGGATTTGTGCTGAAGAATGAAACTCAGTCGTTTCATTTAAATCCAACCATGGGCTTGAGTCTGATAGTTGTTATCCCCACCCCCATTTCGTGGCCCATTGAGTTTTGAACTGCATCCTTATGCTATCTGCACCGCGCATTCGTTTTTTTCTTTTATTGTTTATTTGTTTTTTTTGGGCCTAGTGCGTTCTGCTGAACGCACCCCTCATTTTCTGGGCCCAATATTTCCTGAAATATATGATTGCTGGTGACACCTCCCTGCTATATCACTTTAAATTGAATTTCTCTTTTCTTTTCATTTGCATTTGATTTACCAAATAATTCATGAAAAATCCAAAAATAATCATTTTGATATGGGGATTTTTGCTACATTTTAATAATTGTCTGAAGAAAATTGTGAAAAATAAAAATATCATTTTAAGCATTTTTCTATTTTGGGTGATTTTCACATTTTATTGCATTTTATTTTCATTTTGTTTGTACATATCATTTGGTGAATTTTGTTTGGTCACTTAAATTCATATTTTGACTCCTTTCTTTTTGTGGTAGTTAGATTAACACATTAATTTCCCCCTGGATTTATTCCACATTTTTGTGGATTAATCTTGATTAGTTTTGATTAGAGAACATTAGGTTAGCATAATTAGGGTTTAAACTCAACATAGGTGCATTCTAATATTTTATTTTGGGATTTTTAGCATGAATTAGGTTATGGGACATATAGGGTATGCAGGGTAGATGTAGAAATCCCCTTGGAATAAATTATAGAATTTTAAACACCATTTTACTATTTTTAGTATGTTTTGCAAATTGTGTGATTATTTGATGTTCCCACTTGGGGTTTATGTTGTCTGTTTGGGTTTCTGGGCTTTTATTTTGGGGTGTGGACTTGGTTTGGGCTTGTGGAAGCATGAAGAATCAATGGAGGAGATTGAATACAAAGATCAAGGTTGATGCATGAAGATTGCTTGGAGGTTGAAGGTGTTGATTGAAGATTTAGGAGAAATAGGAGAAAATAGGAAGAGCTTAGAATAAACAAATTCTTCTGTCAAACATAGAGAGCTTCTTGTGCCTCTATTCCATCCTATGACACAAGGTCCCCACAAAGGGTTCCATCTCTCCTTAGGAGGGATGTAGAGCCTGCTTTGATTGGGTAGAATCTTGAGGATGACTTTCACTAGATGTGTTAAGATCTTGATGATTTCCCTGGGTTATCATTAAGCATCTCAACATCCCAACTTCCTCTATTACTTGATTCTCTCTTGGGAAATGTATGCATTGGAGTTAAAAGCCTATTGAGGATGAAGTTCATTGATGATTTTAGAGGAAGCTTGTACCTGTCAAAGCTGGATATCTGTTGAAGGCTAGGGTTTTGGTGGTTGGAACTCAGTGCTTGTTGAAGCTGAAGAATATTGGAAGATAAGAGCTTAGATGGAGCTTGGATGTCATTGGAAGGAGAAGATAGGACCTTGCCTCAAGTTGTTAACTTTTTGTTGTGTATCAGTTGTAGCTGCCAGAGCTGGTGTTGTTTGGACTGCTGCTGTAGGAGCTGTCAGAGCTGGTTTTGGGGTTTTATTTTCTTGGTTGTTTTGTTTCTTAATCTTCCCCTTAGGGTTAAAGTGAAGTTGTTCACTTTGCCTATTGTTTCTTGCTGCATTTCATGCATTTTACTGCTTTACTGTATGTATCTGTTCTTTTGCTGTTTATCCCCTAGGATCTCTGTTTCTCTCTGTGCAAGAGAGAAATATGATAGACATTAGGCTTTCATCCATGCATGACAACATTAGGATAGTTTTGATTCCCATTTTAACCCTAGGTTTTTTAGAGTTCTTTCTCTTCTCAAAACACTTCAAAAAATACAGTAATAAGGTTTATCGACGTCCTACGTTACGAGCCTTAAGCTATTTGATAAAAGGTTGCTGGAGGGTCACTCTTCAGTAATCTGATTGCTTAGTGTGTTACCCTTAGGGTGACATACGACGTAGTCACTCTCAAATCATAGTCTCTAGTGCGTCAGAAATTGCAAACACAATAAAAGACAGTCCTTGCGTAAAAGACTGTAAACCAATCAAAGAGTCATTTTTGTCCGCTTGGACCCGTAATCAGGAGAAAAACCTTTTTCAGAAGGATAAAAAACAATCAAGACAGACTTGTGTCGTACGTGGCCCGAACTACGTTTTCTCTGATCTTTCATGCTGTATGAAAGTACGTAGGCATAGGATGCGATATCCTAGCGAGCAACCTTCCCCTCCTTTCCCGTAGGTAGGCGAACTACGTTGACTCTGATTTCTCGTTCCAGACGGGAATACGTAGGCATAAAGTGCGATACTTTGCCGATTCATTTTATTTTCTCTTAACCATTGACCTGTCGAGTAGATAGAATAACAATTCGTACTAGAAAACAAGTGTGGATCCCGTCGAGTACGACGGACGTGAGGGGTGCTAATACCTTCCCCTCGCGTAAACGACTCCCGAATCCAGGATTTGGTTGCGATGACCATTCCTTTCCCGTCTTTGCGGTAGGTTTACTCTGAGTGTTTCCTTTCCCTCCTTTGGGATAAATAATGCACGGTGGCGACTCTCCTGTTCAGCCGACGCCAATTTTCGCAGTAGCGACAGCTGGCGACTCTGCTGGCGACTCCAACGGTTCCCTACGCGAGTCAATCCTAGCGCTTGTTTTCCCGTCAGGGGTGTTGTATGGATTTACTATTCTGTCTTTACTTTCCGCAATGTTATTACTAGCCTTATATTATCATTGCTGCTGTGGGTAGGGGGTAATCTGTTGAGAGATAAGCCAAACCCAGGCTTGAGTACACATATAGATTTAGAGAGAGAGTAGTGGTTAGCCTGCTTGCTTAGCTCGCACCAGCTAGCCGCGAAATCTCACTCGGACAAGATTCTCTTTGATGCTTCTTGCCTGGCCCTTAGGGCTCGACAAGTTGTCTGACCCGAGGATTGTCGACTCTGGGAACCTATCAATTGGGATTCAACTAAGTAAGGCCGCTTCAAGGGATGATGATGCCACACCTTCTGGGTATCGTATCATCGCTCTTGAAAGTCTGTGACGTTGAACCCGCATAGGATGTCGTACCTCGTCTGCGAGTTAAGTACACACCTGTGAGGGGTAGGAGGGTCTGTTTGCAGGAAACCCTTGACCTCAGAATACCTGGTTTATCTCTATCAGTGAGATGTGGTTACAGGGTTCTTTTGAGTGGTTGGTTTGGTTTGAGATGAAGGTTGGATGGTTCTCAAGCTTCAGTACAGAGCAGCCTAGTCTATCAGCATTGCACTTGGTCCATTGTTTTCATATGCATGTGCATTTTCATGATTGCATTTCATTAACATGTATTTATGTTGCAGGTGATCATTCCCCTCTGATTCTAGGATATCTTCTAGCCAGACATGGAGTCCATGAAGAAGACGGTTGCTTACAGGTTGCATTCACCAGACATCAGTTCATTATTGGGTTTAGTTGCTTTGGCAGATGAGAGTGTGAGGGCTGGGTTCAGAGTATCCTATAGAAGACTGCTTAGCTTGTTGTACACACCTTCAGCTTTCAAGACTACTGGGGTGTATACTTTGATGCAGTTTTATGAGCCGCAGTTGAGATGTTTCTTATTTCCAGACTACATTCTGGAACCCACTTTGGAGGAGTATTATGTTATGTTGGGTATTCCCGTGCTAGACCAGATGCCCTTTGTACACGTTGATACTGAGCCTGAGTTAGCTACACTCACAAAGATTGTCAGTTTGGACGCTTCTGAGTTTCCACGAGGCTTGGTCAAGCTGAATGGAGCTTATGGTTTTCACTTGTCTGTCCTAGTTGAGAAGGCTACACAGTGCGCGAAGAATGGGTGTTGGGTTGCCTTTAGTGCTATTCTAGCTGTCTGCATATACGGGATTGTCTTATTTCCTAATGTGCCAGACTTTGTCGACTCGGATGCCTTCTTGATTCTCGCCTCGAAGAATCCAGTTCCTACTCTCTTGGGCGATGTTTATCATTCTATTCACTACAAGAATGAGAAATGTCGTGGCAAGAATGTTTCCTGCTGTCTTCCTCTCTTGTACAAGTGGTTCCAGAGGCACCTTCCGAAGACTGGGCCGTTTGTTGATACCGTTGATACTTTGGATTGGCCGTCCCGGTTGATGGGGCTATCTGCTGAGAATATCATTTGGTTTGATCGGGGTATGCTTGGTACTGACATTATATATAGTTGCGGTGGCTTTCCGAATGTTCCCCTGATTGGACGGAAAGGCTGTATCAACTATAATCCTTCATTGTTGGTACGACAGTTCGGTTACGCTTTGAAGGCCGCCCCTATTGAGAAGGAGATACAGGAATCTCTGTATCTCACGGGCTCATTAGACGAGGTTGTTTTGACCAGATTAAGGCATGCATGGGCTAGCATCCATAGGAGGGGGAAAGCTTTGCTCGGTAAGAGCAACAGCAGAGCTTATGATCCTTATTTGGCGTGGGTCCGTGAGAGGGCTAGTACTTCTTTGATGCCTTATCCTGCTGTGGAACCACTGTATCTTCCATTGATTGAGGTACCTCCTACAGAAGAGAGTGAGAAATATAACAAGTTGTTGGCTGCAAATGAGGAATTGAAGAAAGCTAACGAGGAGTTAGAGAAGGAGATCTTCCAGTTACGACGAGAGAAGAAGGAAGCCACCTTCACTGTGAAGGAACATACCGAATTGATTAATAGGTTGGGATCAGAGCTGACAGAAGCAACCGACAAGAAAGAAAAAGTGGGGATAGCCTTGAACGGTGTTATCAAGGTGCTTACTTCCAAGAAGGAACTTCTAAGCAAAGCTTATGCTCGTATCAGCAAGTGGGAAGCTTTGTGGAATGCCACGCTTACCAAGCGGAAAGAGCGCGAAGAAGAACTGAAAATGCAGATTGCCACGCTGGAGGCACAGGTTAAAGCCCAGGAAGCAAAGATTGCTGAAGTGACATCCCTTAGGAGTACTGGTGGTCTCAGAGTAAGTGACAGTGACGAGAAGTTGAGAGGTTACGAGGAGAAGGCCGGTTCCAAGAGGTACAGATCTGACGAGAGTTCGAGCAAAGGAGCTTCCCAGGACGACGCCGCGAAGCTGAGATCCACTACCGAGCGGCATGCTTTACTGATTCAGGAGTTGATCTCCCGACTAGGGCACTCGGAGACGATGAGGACATTGGAGGACGTCCGAGCACGCCATTTGGCCAGATATATCTTTGCCTTACCTTTGTTATTTGTACTTATATTCGGGCCATCGCCAGACTTGTTGGCCGAGGTCTCTTCGGTTGTATTCAGTTGAACTCTTGTACCCAGCCTCCTGGCATTTGTTATATATGAGGATTTTCTGGTTTATTGCTTGCTGGATAGGGACTCCATTACCGTAATGGCTTTCTCTCCGGAACTAGAATCGGGGGAATATAACCTGTAGCATATTTACACAATTGCATTTGCATTCATATTGCATTCACCAGGTAATTATTGAATTGTATCTCATTTCCTGCATCTCTTCAGGTTCTTCCAGGATTGAAAGTCAACGCCCGCACCGATACTCTACTCGTACCAACTGCAAAAGAGTTATGGATCAGATGCAGAGCGAGATGCAGGAGATGCGTGAGAAGCTGGCGCTGTTCATGCAAACGATGGAGACAATTGTGAAAGGGCAGGAAAACCTGCAAACTTTGGTACAGCCATTACTGACGAGAAATGTCGGGAATGGAAACGAAGACCACAATTCTGTACGTGTTGATACCATTCATGGGGATGGTACTCCTACACCAGTAGCTCCACCTGTGGTGAATATACCTGCTGCGAATGTGAACAATGGCGCTGGCACCGAGAATGGTAATACAGGAATTGGTAATGAGATTGTCATTAACAACGTTGGATTCGGAGACGCCAATCTGGGCGGTGATAACAATGGAGGTAATGGCTTTGGTAACAACGGATTTGGTTATCACGACCAGGGGTTTGATTATGCTAACCAGGATGGGAAGTTTGGCTTCAACGCTTAGGGTGTCGGACATGATGGATTTGGTAATGCCAATCAGGGCTATGGTGGATTCGGTAACGGAAATGGTGCTGGAATGATGGCTTTTGGACCTGCCGGGGTCGCTCAAGGGTATGGTAATAGGGGACGGGGCCCTGTGATGAATCAGACTAGATTTGGTCGTTACAATGGGTATGATGGGTATGGAAATGAGAATGTTAATTGGATGGAAGACCAACAAGAAGATGCTTTCTCTGGTAGAGGTTTTGAAGGTCCTGTAGACAACACTCAGCGAATCAAGATGCTCGAGGAGCAGATGAAAGGTGTTGTGAATCAGAGTACTTCCGGTTTGGATATGACCACGATGGGACTGGTGCCTGGTCTGAGGGTACCGTTGAAATTTAAGGCTCCCACCTTTGATAAATATAAGGGAGATACCTGCCCCAAGGTACATGTGCGGTCATACTACAGACGGATGTCCGCTTACTCGAACGATGAGAGAATGCTGATGCATTTCTTTCAAGACAGCTTGTCTGGTCCTTCCCTTGAATGGTACATGGGGTTGGAGCCTACTCAGATAAAGACATGGAAGCAACTGGCTGAAGCGTTTGTGACTCATTACAAGTATAACAGTGACCTGGCACCGAACAGGGTCCAGCTGCAGGGGTTGTCACAGAAGAAAGATGAGAGTTTCAAAGAATATGCGCAGAGATGGCGCGATATGGCTGCGAGGTTTCATCCTCCTTTGGTTGAGAAGGAGATGAATGATATGTTCATAGGAACGTTCACCGACATATTTTATGATAAGATGTTTCCTGCTTCCTTGGGCAGTTTCTCGGATCTAATCTTTATGGGCGAGAAGATTGAAAGTAATATTAAAATGGGAAGATTCCAAGCTGGGGAGTCTACTTCGTCAGGCGGTAATAGAAAAGCATTCGGTGGTCGTCGTCAAGGTGATTCTAGCGCAGTGTTTGGCGGCAGAGGCAGAGGAAGACACCAGTATAATCAGCCGCAGCAGATAGCGAGTGTCACGATTTCGATTCCTCAACAGAGACAACAACAACAACAACAACAACAACAGCCACAACAGCAGCAGGGGTAGAATGCTGGCCAAAGAAGATTCCCGAATGCGAAGCTGAAAAGGGTGTTTGAAGCACCTCCTTCCACGTACGCGCAACTTTTTCAGACACTGTTGGGGCTGAATTTAGTTGAAAAGAGGACCTTGGCGCCGCCCACGGGACCAACCCTTCCTTATGGGTATGGTGTTAACAAGCACTGTGACTTCCACTCCGGGGCCCCCGGGCATGACATAGAGGTCTGTCATGCGTTTAAACATAAGGTTCAAGATCTATTGGATAGCAAGACCATAAATTTTGGACGAGCAGGTCCGAATATAGTACAGCAGCCAATGCCCAACCATGGGGCAAATGCTATTTTAACTGAGGAGGGTTTGAATCTGATCATGAATGTTGATGAACTGAAAACACCGTTGTGTGAGGTAAAGAGCAGGTTATTGAAAGGAGGTGTGTATCCGGGCAGCGATGAGTTTTATCTAGAATGTTGGACCCAGGCTGGGGGTTGCGCTGAATTGAAGAAAGGTATTCAGACCTTGATAGATGAAGGCACGTTGCAATTCGACAGAACGGCAGTTGAGAAACCTGCAGAAGTATTAGCTGATGAGCCAAGTGATGTTGCTACGGTGACAATTCCCCGAAAAAAGATAACTATAACGGCGCCAGCCAGGCGGCCGACAATCACTATTACGAAGGCAGGGCCAATCCCTTATGAGAGCACTAAGGCAGTACCCTGGACTTATGGGCTGCAAGTATATTGTGATGGGGAGAAAATTGATATCAGTGAACGACCAGCTTGGGTTGTGGACAATGTCGTCGGGACTGGAGGGATGATAAGGAGCGGGAGAATTTTTATATCGCCTGAGGTAGAGGCTGAACGATTGGCAAAAGGTAAAGGTAAAGTGAATGAGGATGTTCCTGTGCAGAGGAATGAAAAAGAAACGTCACTAAAGGATGTAGAAGAGTTTATGCGTCTTATCCGTAAGAGTGACTATAAGATTGTTGAGCACCTTCAACAAACGCCGTCGAAGATATCCATACTGTCGCTGTTATTGTGTTCCGAAGCCCATAGGAATGCGCTATTGAAAATTCTGGACACGTCGTTTGTACACCAAGATGTTTCTGTGAATCAGTTGGAGGGGGTGATGGCGCACGTGAATGCAGACCATAGTTTGGGATTTACGAATTTTGATTTGACCCCGAGGGGAAGAGAGCATAATATGGCGTTGCATGTCTCAGTTGAATGCAGCGGCGCAATCATGTCCCACGTGCTGGTAGATACCGGGTCTTCCTTGAATGTGCTGCCGAAGAAAGCAATGATGAAGTCAGACATCAGGGGGATCATTTGTACGCCTAGTGACTTGGTGGTCAGGGCATTTGATGGTACGCGAAGGTCAGTCTTTGGATCCATAACTTTGCCTCTGCAGGTGGGGCCGGAGATTTTTGAAACTGAATTCTACATTATGGACATCCAGCCAGCATATAGCTGTCTTCTTGGACGACCATGGATCCATGGTGCTGGGGCAGTCACGTCTACCTTACACCAAAAGCTGAAGTACATGGTGGGGGATAGTGTGGTCACAGTTTGTGGAGAGGAGGATATACTGGTCAGCCATTTGTCGTCATTCAAGTACGTGGAAGTCGATGACGAGATTCATGAAACCCCCTGTCAAGCCTCTGAGGGGTTGCGCATCAAGGACAAAGTTCCAGGGCTGAGTAAAGCATCAGAGGTGGCAGTGTCGTCATACAAAGAGGCTCAGGCTCTAGTGAAGACTGGTGAGACCAAGGGCTGGGGCAAGGTTCTGGATATTCCCGTGAAAATGGACAGATTTGGGATGGGATATCAACCTTCATCATCAACGCCTACTGCAGGGGCACCTCGTTTCAAAGGACCAATAACAATTACGGCTAGTGGGGTATATCACGAGGCCGTCAACGCTGTTTCAGATTCCGAAGAAGGAGACAGCGACTGCGACATGGACGCCTGGATTCAGCCGAGCGTGCCAGGACAAGGGCTTTGCAATTGGTCTATTCAGGAGACTGTTCCTGTGACAACTAAACAATAATACTTTGTTTTCTTAATTGTTGAACAATCTGGTGTCCTGCCCGGGGCATCTTGATTTTGCTTAGGGTCGTTCTGTTATGTATATTGCACTGTTTAATCATTAAATAAAAGGCGTTTTTCATGTACAAATATTGTGATCTCTGTTTTTCCTGTTTTTATTTTTTACAAAAAAATGGCAACGTGGTTATTCGCTTTGTATGTGTGTTGAAGCATTTAACCATTTCCTTTGCAGGATTACTATTTCAGATGATATCTATGAGCCGTCTATGACTCACTTCGACTTTGAGCACCCGGTATTTCAGACCGAAGAAGAGATTGTTGAAGATGGCGATGTTCCAGAAGAGTTGTCTTGGTTGGTAAAACAAGAAGAACGAATCATTCTTCCTCATGAGGAAGTCATTGAAATCGTCAATCTCGGGTTGGAAGGGGTTGAAAGGAACATCCGTAGAGGGGCCGCGCTGCAGAGCGACGTCAAGCGAAGATTGGTTGAAATGCTCAAAGAGTACAGTGATATTTTTGCTTGGTCGTATGAGGATATGCCTGGGCTGGATACGGATATGGTTGTGCACCGTCTGCCGCTAAAAGAAGAATGCCCGCCGGTTAAGCAGAAGCTCCGAAGAACTAGACCGGACATGGCTGTGAAGATTAAGGAGGAGGTTCAAAAGCAGTGGGATGCTGGTTTCATAGCTGTTACAAAATATCCTTCATGGGTCGCTAATATTGTGCCAGTGCCAAAGAAAGACGGTAAAGTGAGAATGTGCGTAGATTACCGTGATCTGAACAGAGCGAGCCTGAAAGACGATTTGCCACTTCCTCACATCGATGTGCTGGTTGATAACACCGCTCAATTCTCCGTATTCTCCTTCATGGATGGATTCTCAGGCTATAATCAGATAAAAATGGCGCCAGAAGACATGGAGAAGACTACCTTCATTACGCCTTGGGGAACATTTTGCTACAAATTGATGCCCTTCGGATTGAAGAATGCTGGGGCAACGTATCAGCGTGCAATGACGACTCTCTTTCATGACATGATGCATAAAGAGATCGTGGTTTATGTTGATGATATGATTGCCAAATCCCAGACGGAGGAAGAACATTTGGTGAATCTGCTAAAATTATTCAAGAGGCTTAGGAAGTTCAGGTTGAGACTGAACCCTAATAAATGCACCTTCGGGGTGAGATCGGGTAAGCTGCTGGGGTTTATCCTGAGCGAAAAGGGAATAGAGGTTGATCCAGCGAAAATAAAAGCAATACAGGAAATACCGACGCCTAAAACAGAAAAAAAGGTGCGCGGATTTTTAGGGAGGTTGAACTACATCGCTCGGCTCATATCTCACCTAACAACTACGTGTGAGCCGTTATTCAAGCTGTTGAAAAAAGACCAGGCTGTGACCTGGAATGAAAATTGTCAAAAGGCGTTCGATAAAATAAAACAGTATTTGCAAGAGCCTCCTATTTTGATACCTCCAGTGGCAGGGAGACCCTTGATTATGTATTTGACGGTTCTTGAGGGGAGTATGGGTTGTGTTCTCGGTCAACATGACGAGACAGGGCATAAAGAGCATGCGATATATTACCTGAGTAAGAAGTTTACTGACTGTGAATCTCGATACTCAATGCTTGAAAAAACTTGTGCGCTGGCATGGGCCGCCAAGCGTTTGAGGCAGTACATGCTAAATCATACAACCATGCTCATCTCGAAGATGGATCCTATCAAATACGTATTTGAATAGAAGGCACTATCTGGGAGAATTGCCCGCTGGCAGATGGTTTTGACCGAATATGACATCCAGTATGTTTCACAAAAGGCTATAAAAGGGAGCGTGTTATCAGAGTATCTGGCTGAGCAGCCTATTGAGGACTACCAATCGATGAGGTTTGATTTTCCTGACGAGGATATCATGTACCTGAAGATGAAAGATTGGGAAGAACCGATGTCGGATGAAGGGCCAAAGACGGAGTCCAAGTGGCAGTTGATATTTGACAGAGCTGTGAATTCCTATGGTAGCGGAATAGGGGCAATCATCACTACTCCACATGGGTCGCACATCCCATTTACTGCTCGATTGACCTTTCCGGTTACCAATAATGAAGCCGAATACGAAGCTTGCATCATGGGGCTTGAAGAAGCTATTGATTTGCGAATCCAAAATCTGGATGTATACGGAGACTCAGCTCTGGTGGTGAATCAAATAAAAGGAGAATGCGAGACACGTCAGCCCAATTTGATACCGTACATGAATTATGCGAGGAGATTGTTGCCTTTCTTTGACAAGGTTGAATTGCATCATGTTCCGCGAGCGGAAAATCAGATGGCTGACGCCCTGGCCACTTTGTCTTCCATGTATAAAGTCAACTTCTGGAATGAGGCTCCCAGAATTGATATCTCTCGGCTTGACAGACCCGCCTTCGTATTTGCCATTGACGAAGCATCCGATGATAAACCCTGGTATTTTGATATCCATAATTTCCTGAAAAATAAGGAGTATCCGGCTGGGGCATCTAGTCGCGATCAGAAGACTCTCAGGAGATTGGCTGGTAACTTCTATCTGAATCCGGACGGTGTCCTATACAAAAGGAATCACGACTTGGTGTTGCTACGCTGTGTAGACGAGAAAGAGGCGAAGTTGCTCATGGAGGAAATACACGAGGGTACATTTGGTACACATGCTGGTGGGCATGCTATGACGAGAAAGCTGCTGCGGGCAGGTTATTACTGGCTAACTATGGAAACTGACTGTTTCAAGTTTGCGAAAAGGTGTCATAAGTGCCAGATCTATGCAGATAAGATCCATGTGCCTCCGAGTCCTCTGAACGTGATGTCGTCACCGTGGCCATTCTCGATGTGGGGCATTGATATGATTGGAAAGATTGAGCCGACGACATCTAACGGACACCGGTTCATTTTGGTAGCAATTGATTATTTTACCAAATGGGTAGAAGCGGCATCATATGCTAATGTGACCAAGCAGGTGGTAGCCAGGTTTATCAAAAGAGATATCATTTGCAGATATGGAATCCCTGAGCGGATTATTACCGACAACGGTTCGAACTTAAATAACAAGATGATGAAGGAGCTGTGTCAGAATTTCAAGATTGAACATCACAACTCTTCTCCTTACCGACCCAAGATGAATGGCGTTGTTGAAGCGGCCAATAAGAATATAAAGAAGATTGTTCAGAAGATGGTGGTGACCTATAAGGACTGGCACGAGATGCTACCTTTCGCTTTGCACGGTTATCGTACGACAGTACGCACATCAACCGGGGCAACCCCGTTCTCGCTGGTATACAGAATGGAAGCAGTGTTACCACTGGAAGTTGAGATTCTTTCCCTGAGGGTATTACGAGATGTCCAACTCGACGAGGCAGAATGGGTCAAAGACAGATTGAACCAGCTGAGTTTAATGGATGAGAAGAGGCTAGCCTCTCTAGCATACGGTCGGTTGTATCAGAGCCGGATGAAGAAAGCGTATGATAAGAAGATACATCCTCGGAGCTTTCAGACGGGCGACCTTGTGCTGAAAAGGATTCTCCCGCCACAGGCTGATCACAGGGGCAAGTGGACCCCTAACTACGAGGGGCCATATGTTGTCAGAAAAGTCTTTTCAGGAGGAGCTTTGTTGTTGTCCACCATGGACGGTGAAGACTTTACGTCGCCTGTGAATTCGGATGCAGTTAAAAAATACTTTGCTTGAAATTGACCCGCTGGACAGAAAAGAGAGAGTCCAGGCAAAAATGGGGCATCCTGGCGAACCAAAAACAGAATAAAAGGTTCGGGCAAAAATTAGGGATAAAATTGAAAAGATGTACACCCGCGAAGTTGAAAACCTACACTGGGCGGCTTCGGCAAAAAAGGGTATCCCGGTGAACTGAAAACCCGCAAAGGGAGGTTCACGCAAAAGTTAGGGATTTGAAAAGCAAATGACTGCGGTCCGAATTTGATACTACGTTGCACATTGGTGCGGGAGAATACGCCTGAGAGTTCGCTTATCAGATACAACCTCGTCAGAAGATTGAATACCGAGAAAGAGCCAGAGTCAGGCGAGTCATAGGAGGATCAGCTCATGATGTTTGTCTGCATCACGTTGCCGACATATGTGCAAATTTGATTTGTCACTGTATTTATGCTTCCTGTGCATACTTGTATATTTATTGTGCGTAACTTCCTCTTTTCAGGAGTTACATCCAGTGTACAAAACTCTGCCTATTCAGAGGCCCAATTAATAAAACATGTTATTCAGTATTTGATGCTTGTTCTTTACTGTTTTGTATGTGAAAAACGCCAATGTTTTGATAAAACTAGCAGTTGCATAACGTTGCTGGCCCTTGCCAATAATTGCTAAAACTTCGAATTGACTGAAAATGATGTCACTAACGCTAACTTGAATAGATTTGGTTGTATAGACTTGTCTTGTCTCGTTTGTGGTGTTGCAGGGTTCTTGCCCATATGAAGTGGACGATCGAAGATTGCAGTCCTAACCGGGGGCTCATGACGAAAAGACTTGATCATTATGTGGGATGAATCCTCACGCAGGTCGCGCTTCCTTCCCTGAAGTTGAGATGACACTGTTCTTTACTGAAGAAGGATCAATTTCCCCAGCTAGTCGCAGCTTATCCAAAGGATATTCTCTAGCAGGTCAAGATTAATGCTCGCCACAGGATGTCTATCCTCAGTCCCGAGCTTGTAAACTGTAGCCAGATGGTTTACTTTTCCCAGCAGGGTCGCTTACCCTCAGCAGAATTTGATAACTCCAAAGTGCGTAAGCTGTATTCAGACAATGGTGGTTCTCCAAAAGGATTCCTTATCCTCAGCAGAGTCGTTTAGTTTTCAGAGAGTTGTAAACTGTGCTCAGACAGTTTTTATCCCCAATAGGTTTGTCTGTTCTCCCCAGCGGAGTTACTCCCTGCTTCCAGTGGAGTTGGTTAAGTTTCCCCGAGAGAGTCGTTCTTCCCCAGCGGAGTTTTCTCTCCCCAGCAGGTGTTATTCTTTCCTCCCAGTGGAAATCGAAGGTTTAAAGCTCTCCCTGGCAGAGTTCGTTGTATGTCCTGGCATTTATTTTGCCGGAATACTTGATGGCAACCGTTCCTTCCCCAACAGGGTGGTATTTGTCCTCAGCATCCGTGATGAAGCGAGCTTATCAGAGCTTTTCCCCAGCAGCCTGAACCTGCATTTGCATTTGCATGCTTTATCATGTTTGCATCCATCTAGAAAACGCGTAGCATTTCCATACTGTATGAAGCCTTGCGCTATTGTCAAACATGTGCATGTTGAAACATAAGCCAGGTTGGTTAACCTTTCGATTTCAGGAATGCTTCTCAACAGGAGTATGGAGTTCTAAAAGCTCAGGGGTCTTTTCAGATAATCAAAGTCTTGATGTGAGACGTATGATGATGCGATTCAGTTTATCATCATCCCCACAAAGTTACTGGTGGAGGTTTCCTCGTGTCCGATCAACGGACTGTTTTGTCAAGTTTGTTGCTGCAGTAGAATCTCAGGGTTCCATGAATCAAAACTTCAGAAGTGGTCGCTTGTTGTCAGAACGGGTGTTGGTCATTGGTTTTCAGAATATCCCCAGCTATGTTGATAGGATTTATTTGTGTTGACGAATTACTT
This sequence comes from Lathyrus sativus, assembly GCA_963859935.3. Taxonomy (NCBI): domain Eukaryota; kingdom Viridiplantae; phylum Streptophyta; class Magnoliopsida; order Fabales; family Fabaceae; genus Lathyrus; species Lathyrus sativus. The sequence continues at coordinate 242,013,925 of OZ012735.1, forward strand.
CTCCATGATGATGGAATATGGGGTCCTGATGAGGATAATTTATGCCTATGATGATAGGATTTATTCGTGTTGACGAATTACTTCTCCATGATGATGGAATATGGGGTCCTGATGAGGACAATTTATGCCTATGATGATAGGATTTATTCGTGTTGACGAATTACTTCTCCATGATGATGGAATATGGAGTCCTGTTGAGGACAAAGTTTGATTTCTCCGGGTTAATGGAACATGGGGTCCTGATGAGGACGAGGTTCCTCCGTGTTGACGAAATATGGCGTCCTGATGAGGACAATTTACGCCTATGTTGATAGGTTTTATTCGTGTTGACGAATTTTTCTCTCCGTGTTGACGGAATGCGCATCCTGATGAGGACAAGGTATGATTAGGTGGATAGGATTTCTTCGTGTTGTCGAAATATGAGTTCAGAGATGTACAAGAATGGTACTCCTATGATGATAGGATTTATTCATGTTGATGAATCTATTTCCCTTGTGTTGATGAAACGTGAGTCCTGACGTGGACAAGCTATGTTAATGGGAGTTCTTGTGGTGATAAGACGTAAATAAGAACTTTATTACCCATGCTGATAGGATCTCCTTGTGTTGACGAAATGCGGATAGCCCATCCCCAGTGGAGTCGACCAGTCTTATTTCTCTGTGTTGACGAAATATGGGGTCCTGATGAGGGCAAATTTTATTCCTATGATAATAGGATTTCCTCGTGATGACGAATTTATGGCTTTTCGTGTTGACAAAATTAAGGGCAATCATGAATAATTTTTTCCTGTGATGACGAGATCTTTACTCGTGTGAATGAATTTGTTTCTCTTCTTGTGTTAACAAGGTTAGTCCAGTTGCGGGCATAGGTGTTTTTGCAAAGATAGTTCAGTACCCGTAGTGTTAAATGGGTGGTGATAGTCAAAATTAGAGTTATTCCCAGGCGAATGATTTGTTGTTACCATAACAATCAGATTCACTCGGCGAATGTCGTTCCCCAAGCAGTGGTGCAGTTTATTTCTGCGGTTGGCAAATTTCAGGGTTTCTTTGGTATTCAACCGTCTCGTACCTCGAATGTTTGAAGGCCGTCCGCTCTTCACCCAGTTGGTTCCAAGCCGCTTGAATAGGGGCAGCTGTTGCACCCTAAAATTTGACCAACTCATTTCACTTGATTTGTGTTTTCAATTGCATTACTGTCTGCATAATAGATCATGTACATAGTTCATCCATTTGCATAACATAGCATAAACAAGTCATCTAGCAAGGGATCAAGTGCCATTCTTATTTAAAGGAGCACATCAAAAAGTGGTTCTTATTCAAAGTTAACAACTGGGGAGTTGAAGCCTTGAACAGTTAGAAGGTCAGGCAGTGGATCTATCTCCTATCTGGGGGTATGTTTGAGGATCATCAATGAGACATGAGCTATGAACTGAGGGTATGGAATGTGTGATAGCATCATGGAGGGCTTAGAGGGTCATTTTGAAGATGAGCCAAGTCATTGGTGTGATTACAAGAGCTACAGTTGAATGCAGTCAACTAGAGTTTCATCTAAGTCAACCCTAGGTCCACCCTAGGTCAACTGAGTGATTGAAGAGAATCAAGGCTTAGTGGAAGGATGTGGGATTCATGGATTGATGTTTGGATACATGTGTGGTGTTGTGCCAAGGGGAAATCAAGAGGAATCAAGAAGAAGAGGAGTTACTAAATTAGGGTTTCAGTGTAAAAACCCTAATTTAGGCTTAACTTCCAAGTCAGATAAGTCAAAATGCAAGTTTCAAATGGATCCTTGGCCAACATGAAATTTGTATATCTTCTCAATACCTTTAATTTGAGTACTAGAAGTCTTCAAGGAGATTTATAGAACTCAAGTTATGGTTCTTGCAAGTTAGAGGTCATCAGAGGACATTGAAATTTATCTGTGAAAGTCACCTGACTTCCAAGCAACCTTTGCCCATGAAAGAGTTTTCAAATGGATTATTGGACAACATGAAAGTTGTAGATCTTGATCTTAGATTTAATTTGAGTACTAGAAGTCCTAAAGAGGAGTTGTAGAACTCAAGTGATGGTCTTGGCAACTCAGGGGTATTTTGGGAAAGTTGAATTATAAGTCATTTTTCAACATGGATCCAAAACTCCCTCTTCCTCTCCTCAAATGCAAAAATGTTCAACATGAGATGTGCTCAAAATGGGGTTTTTAGGCTAGAAAAGAGATCATGAGGACTTGGAAATGCTTGGAACTCAAAGTGGCATAAATGACCAAATAAGGGAGGTTAAAGTTCATTTTCAAGTGACCAAATTTGGGATTTTTTGATCCAAGGCCAAAATACATCATATGACCTATCAAACTGAATGGAAAACACATTTTAAGATCAATGGCATTGTTACTTTTTTGAGTTAAGGCCAGGATTATGGAGCTATGCTCAATTGCTTGCAATGGAAGTAACACATGCCAAATCACATAAGGGATAAGTTGCAAGGCAAGGAACCATATGCACACTTTCATTATCTCATTTGATGACAAATTCAAACCAGAACAAGTGGCTGTAGCAAGCAAAACTCCAACTGGTTTTTGTTCTCATCAAGTGAGAATTGCAAGATCTCATGGGATTGTTCCAGTCACTTCCAAAAGGTTCCAACATTGCCTATAAATGATTTAGAGTGGATCAGAATCAGGGGTTGGCCATTGTTGAGAGAGAGAAGAAAGAGTGATATCAAAAATCCTCCATTGCAATTCACTTTCGAGTTCTTCAATTTCTCCATTGATCTTCCATTTTCTTGATTCTATTCAACTCTATTGATGTTTCTGAGTGTGTACAAATCAAAATCTGAGTGATTACATGTTGAAATCGTGTTCTTGATTATCAATTTCCACACCTACAACTACAAATCAGTTTCCACGATCCAGTCAATTTCAAGAGGATTTGCTGCATACAGAAGCAAGAACACACCACACTGAACGAATCTGGAGACTTACAAGGCTTGATTTGGTGATTTGATCCATCTGTTTCACTCATTTTCTCAGGTTAGTAAATTCTAACCTACATCTTCATTTAGGTGTAATTAGCATGAATATTTAGGCTAGATGAGTAGTATGTGGCTAGGAGTAACTTTCTGGAGAGTTTGAAGCTGATTGGTGTTAGTTGATATGATGACACATTTTCTGCTTAGATTGACTACATGTTGGATATGGAGTTATTAGCTTAGTGTGATGGTTAGAATTACTCATAGTGAGGTGAGGAAGAGATTAGGCACAACAATTTGGTGATTGGTGAATTTTGAATTTCTGAGCAATCTTGGATTGAAGTTCGTGTTTAGAGCTAGGGTTCATATTAATGGATTTTGAGACCATAACTAGAATCAGAGTGAAAAATGGAGCAAGTCTGGGCTTTGTATTGTTGATTTTGGTTGAGAATTGGAGATTTATGAGAAGCTGCAAATGAGTGTTCATGTATGTTCATCCATGGAAGTTGGCTCCAAAACTCATTCAAATGAGGAAGACGAATCCGCAGCCGTTAGATTAGGGTTGGACTCGTTGACAGAAGCCAGACCGTGTGGCTGTGCGCGCGTTTCCATTTGTGAAGGATTTATGCTGAAGAATGAAACTCAGTCGTTTCATTTAAATCCAACCATGGGCTTGAGTCTGATAGTTGGTATCCCCACCCCCATTTCGTGGCCCATTGAGTTTTGAACTGCACCCTTATGCTATCTGCACCGCGCATTCGTTTTTTTCTTTTATTGTTTATTTGTTTTTTTTGGGCCTAGTGCGTTCTGCTGAACGCACCCCTCATTTTCTGGGCCCAATATTTCCTGAAATATATGATTGCTTGTGACACCTCCCTGCTATATCACTTTAAATTGAATTTCTCTTTTCTTTTCATTTGCATTTGATTTACCAAATAATTCATGAAAAATCCAAAAATAATCATTTTGATATGGGGATTTTTGCTACATTTTAATAATTGTCTGAAGAAAATCATGAAAAAATAAAAATATCATTTTAAGCATTTTTCTATTTTGGGTGATTTTCACATTTTATTGCATTTTATTTTCATTTTGTTTGTACATATCATTTGGTGAGTTTTGTTTGGTCACTTAAATTCATATTTTGACTCCCTTCTTTTTGTGGTAGTTAGATTAACACATTAATTTCCCCCTGGATTTATTCCACATTTTTGTGGATTAATCTTGATTAGTTTTGATTAGAGAACATTAGGTTAGCATAATTAGGGTTTAAACTCAACATAGGTGCATTCTAATATTTTATTTTGGGATTTTTAGCATGAATTAGGTTATGGGACATATAGGGTATGCAGGGTAGATGTAGAAATCCCCTTGGAATAAATTCTAGAATTTTAAACACCATTTTACTATTTTTAGTATATTTTGCAAATTGTGTGATTATTTGATGTTCCCACTTGGGGTTTATGTTGTCTGTTTGGGTTTCTAGGCTTTTATTTTGGGGTGTGGACTTGGTTTGGGCTTATGGAAGCATGAAGAATAAATGGAGGAGATTGAATACAAAGATCAAGGTTGATGCATGAAGATTGCTTGGAGGTTGAAGGTGTTGATTGAAGACTTAGGAGAAATAGGAGAAAATAGGAAGAGCTTAGAATAGACAAATTCTTCTGTCAAACATAGAGAGCTTCTTGTGCCTCTATTCCATCCTATGACACAAGGTCCCCACAAAGGGTTCCATCTCTCCTTAGGAGGGATGTAGAGCCTGCTTTGATTGGGTAGAATCTTGAGGATGACTTTCACTAGATGTGTTAAGATCTTGATGATTTCCCTGGGTTATCATTAAGCATCTCAACATCCCAACTTCCTCTATTACTTGATTCTCTCTTGGGAAATGTCTGCATTGGAGTTAAAAGCATATTGAGGATGAAGTTCATTGATGATTTTAGAGGAAGCTTGTACCTGTCAAAGCTGGATATCTGTTGAAGGCTAGGGTTTTGCTGGTTGGAACTCAGTGCTTGTTGAAGCTGAAGATTATTGGAAGATAAGAGCTTAGCTGGAGCTTGGATGTCATTGGAAGGAGAAGATAGGACCTTGCCTCAAGTTGTTAACTTTTTGCTGTGTATCAGCTGTAGCTGCCAGAGCTGGTGCTGTTTGGACTGCTGCTGTAGGAGCTGTCAGAGCTGGTTTTGGGGTTTTATTTTCTTGGTTGTTTTGTTTGTTAATCTTCCCCTTAGGGTTAAAGTGAAGTTGTTCACTTTGCCTATTGTTTCTTGCTGCATTTCATGCATTTTACTGCTTTACTGTATGTATCTGTTCTTTTGCTGTTTATCCCCTAGGATCTCTGTTTCTCTCTGTGCAAGAGAGAAATATGATAGACATTAGGCTTTCATCCATGCATGAAAACATTAGGATAGTTTTGATTCCCATTTTAACCCTAGGTTTTTTAGAGTTCTTTCTCTTCTTAAAACACTTCAAAAAATACAGTAATAAGGTTAATCGACGTCGTACGTTACGAGCCTTAAGCTATTTGAGAAAAGGTTGCTGGAGGGTCACTCTTCAGTAATCTGATTGCTTAGTGTGTTACCCTTAGGGTGACATACGACGTAGTCACTCTCAAATCATAGTCTCTAGTGCGTCAGAAATTGCAAACACAATAAAAGACAGTCCTTGCGTAAAAGACTGTAAACCAATCAAAGAGTCATTTTTGTCCGCTTGGACCCGTAATCAGGAGAAAAACCTTTTTCAGAAGGATAAAAAACAATCAAGACAGACTTGTGTCGTACGTGGCCCGAACTACGTTTGCTCTGATTTTTCATGCTGTATGAAAGTACGTAGGCATAGGATGCGATATCCTAGCGAGCAACCTTTCCCTCCTTTCTCGTAGGTAGGCGAACTACGTTGACTCTGATTTCTCGTTCCAGACGGGAATACGTAGGCATAAAGTGCGATACTTTGCCGAGTCATTTTATTTTCTCTTAACCATTGACCTGTCGAGTAGATAGAATAACAATCCGTACTAGAAAACAAGCGTGGATCCCGTCGAGTACGACGGACGTGAGGGGTGCTAATACCTTCCCCTCGCGTAAACGACTCCCGAATCCAGGATTTAGTTGCGATGACCATTCCTTTCCCGTCTTTGCGGTAGGTTTACTCTGAGCGTTTCCTTTCCCTCCTTTGGGATAAATAACGCACGGTGGCGACTCTCCTGTTCAGCCGGCGCCGATTTTCGCAGTAGCGGCAACTGGCGACTCTGCTGGGGACTCCAACGGTTCCCTACGCGAGTCAATCCTAGCGCTTGTTTTCCCGTCAGGGATGTTGTATGGATTTACTATTCTGTCTTTACTTTCCGCAATGTTATTACTAGCCTTATATTATCATTGCTGCTGTGGGTAGGGGGTAATCTGTTGAGAGATAAGCCAAACCCAGGCTTGAGTACACATATAGATTTAGAGAGAGAGTAGTGGTTAGCCTGCTTGCTTAGCTCGCACCAGCTAGCCGCGAAATCTCACTCGGACAAGATTCTCTTTGATGCTTCTTGCCTGGCCCTTAGGGCTCGACAAGTTGTCTGACCCGAGCATTGTCGACTCTGGGAACCTATCAATTGGGATTCAACTAAGTGAGGCCGCTTCAAGGGATGATGATGCTACACCTTCTGGGTATCATATCATCGCTCTTGAAAGTCTGTGACGTTGAACCCGCATAGGATGCCGTACCTCGTCTGCGAGTTAAGTACACACCTATGAGGGGTAGGAGGGTCTGTTTGCAGGAAACCCTTGACCTCAGAATACCTGGTTTATCTCTATCAGTGAGATGTGGTTACAGGGTTCTTTTGAGTGGTTGGTTTGGTTTGAGATGAAGGTTGGATGGTTCTCAGGCTTCAGTACAGAGTAGCCCAGTCTATCAGCATTGCACTTGGTCCATTGTTTTCATATGCATGTGCATTTTCATGATTGCATTTCATTAACATGTATTTATGTTGCAGGTGATCATTCCCCTCTGATTCTAGGATATCTTCTAGCCAGGCATGGAGTCCATGAAGAAGACGGTTGCTTACAGGTTGCATTCACCAGACATCAGTTCATTATTGGGTTTAGTTGCTTTGGCAGATGAGAGTGTGAGGGCTGGGTTTAGAGTATCCTATGGAAGACTGCTTAGCTTGTTGTACACACCTTCAGCTTTCGAGACTACTGGGGTGTATACTTTGATGCAGTTTTATGAGCCGCAGCTGAGATGTTTCTTATTTCCAGACTACATTCTGGCACCCACTTTGGAGGAGTATTATGTTATGTTGGGTATTCCCGTGCTAGACCAGATGCCCTTTGTACACGTTGACACTGAGCCTGAGTTAGCTACACTCACAGAGATTGTCAGTTTGGACGCTTCTGAGTTTCCAGGAGGCTTGGTCAAGCTGAATGGAGCTTATGGTTTTCACTTGTCTGTCCTAGTTGAGAAGGCTACACAGTGCGCGAAGAATGGGTGTTGGGTTGCCTTTAGTGCTATTCTAGCTGTCTGCATATACGGGATTGTCTTATTTCCTAATGTGCCAGACTTTGTCGACTCGGATGCCTTCTTGATTCTCACCTCGAAGAATCTAGTTCCTACTCTCTTGGGCGATGTTTATCATTCTATTCACTACAAGAATGAGAAACATCGTGGCAAGAATGTTTCCTGCTATCTTCCTCTCTTGTACAGGTGGTTCCAGAGGCACCTTCCAAAGACTGGGCCGTTTATTGATACCGTTGATACTTTGGATTGGCCGTCCCGGTTGATGGGGCTATCTGTTGAGAATATCATTTGGTTTGATCGGGGTATGCTTGGTACTGACATTATATATAGTTGCGGTGGCTTTCCGAATGTTCCCCTGATTGGACGGAAAGGCTGTATCAACTATAATCCTTCACTGTTGGTACGACAGTTCGGTTACGCTTTGAAGGCCTCCCCTATTGAGAAGGAGATACAGGAATCTCTGTATCTCACGGGCTCATTTGACGAGGTTGTTTTGACCAGATTAAGGCATGCATGGGCTAGCATCCATAGGAGGGGGAAAGCTTTGCTCGGTAAGAGCAACAGCAGAGCTTATGATCCTTATTTGGCGTGGGTCCGTGAGAGGGCTAGTACTTCTTTGATGCCTTATCCTGCTGTGGAACCACTGTATCTTCCATTGATTGAGGTACCTCCTATAGAAGAGAGTGATAAATATAACAAGTTGTTGGCTGCAAATGAGGAATTGAAGAAAGCTAACGAGGGGTTAGAGAAGGAGATCTTCCAGTTACGACGAGAGAAGAAGGAAGCCACCTTCACTGTGAAGGAACAGACCGAATTGATTAATAGGTTGGGATCAGAGCTGACAGAAGCAACCGACAAGAAAGAAAAAGTGGGGATAGCCTTGAACGGTGTTAGCAAGGTGCTTACTTCCAAGAAGGAACTTCTAAGCAAAGCTTATGCTCATATCAGCAAGTGGGAAGCTTTGTGGAATGCCACGCTTACCAAGCGGAAAGAGCGCGAAGAAGAACTGAAAATGCAGATTGCCACGCTGGAGGCATAGGTTAAAGCCCAGGAAGCAAAGATTGCTGAAGTTACATCCCTTAGGAGTACTGCTGGTCTCAGAGTAAGTGACAGTGACGAGAAGTCGAGAGGTTACGAGGAGAAGGCCGGTTCCAAGAGGTACAGATCTGACGAGAGTTCGAGCAAAGGAGCTTCCCGGGACGACGCCGCGAAGCTGAGATCCACTACCGAGCGGCATGCTTTACTGATTCAGGAGTTGATCTCCCGACTAGGGCACTCGGAGACGATGAGGATATTGGAGGACGTCCGAGCACGCCATTTGGCCTGATATATCTTTGCCTTACCTTTGTTATTTGTACTTATATTCAGGCCATCGCCAGACTTGTTGGCCGAGGTCTCTTCGGTTGTATTCAGTTGAACTCTTGTACCCAGCCTCCTGGCATTTGTTATATATGAGGATTTTCTGGTTTATTGCTTGCTGGATAGGGACTCCATTACTGTAATGGCTTTCTCTCCGGAACTAGAATCGGGGGAATATAACCTGTAGCATATTTACACAATTGCATTTGCATTCATATTGCATTCACCAGGTAATTATTGAATTGTATCTCATTTCCTGCATCTCTTCAGGTTCTTCTAGGATTGAAAGTCAACGCCCGCACTGATTATCTACTCGTACCAACTGCAAAAGAGTTATGGATCAGATGCAGAGCGAGATGCAGGAGATGCGTGAGAAGCTGGCGCTGTTCATGCAAACGATGGAGACAATTGTGAAAGGGCAGGAAAACCTGCAAACTTTGGTACAACCATTACTAACGAGAAATGTCGGGAATGGAAACGAAGACCACAATTTTGTACGTGTTGATACCATTCATGGGGATGGTACTCCTACACCAGTAGCTCCACCTGTGGTGAATATACCTGCTGCGAATGTGAACAATGGCACTGGCACCGAGAATGGTAATACAGGAATTGGTAATGAGACTGTCATTAACAACGTTGGATTCAGAGACGCCAATCTGGGCGGTGATAACAATGGAGGTAATGGCTTTGGTAACAACGGATTTGGTTATCACGACCAGGGGTTTGATTATGCTAACCAGGATGGGAAGTTTGGCTTCAACGCTCAGGGTGTCGGACATGATGAATTTGGTAATGCCAATCAGGGCTATGGTGGATTCGGTAACGGAAATGGTGCTGGAATGATGGCTTTTGGACCTGCCGGGGTCGCTCAAGGGTATTGTAACAGGGGACGGGGCCCTGTGATGAATCAAACTAGATTTGGTCGTAACAATGGGTATGATGGGTATGGAAATGAGAATGTTAATTGGATGGAAGACCAACAAGAAGAAGCTTTCTCTGGTAGAGGTTTTGAAGGTCCTGTAGACAACACTCAGCGAACCAAGATGCTCGAGGAGCAGATGAAAGGTGTTGTGAATCAGAGTACTTCCGGTTTGGATATGACCACGATGGGACTGGTGCCTGGTCTGAGGGTACCGTTGAAATTTAAGGCTCCCACCTTTGATAAATATAAGGGAGATACTTGCCCCAAGGTACATGTGCGGTCATACTACAGACGGATGTCTGCTTACTCGAACGATGAGAGAATGCTGATGCATTTCTTTCAAGACAGCTTGTCTGGTCCTTCCCTTGAATGGTACATGGGGTTGGAGCCTACTCAGATAAAGACATGGAAGCAACTGGCTGAAGCGTTTGTGACTCATTACAAGTATAACAGTGACCTGGCACCGAACAGGGTCCAGCTGTAGGGGTTGTCACAGAAGAAAGATGAGAGTTTCAAAGAATATGCACAGAGATGGCGCGACATGGCTGTGAGGGTTCATCCTCCTTTGTTTGAGAAGGAGATGAATGATATGTTCATAGGAACGTTCACCGGCATATTTTATGATAAGATGTTTCCTGCTTCCTTGGGCAGTTTCTCGGATCTAATCTTTATGGGTGAGAAGATTGAAAGTAATATTAAAATGGGAAGATTCCAAGCTGGGGAGTCTACTTCGTCAGGCAGTAATAGAAAAGCATTCGATGGTCGTCGTCAAGGTGATTCTAGAGCAGTGTTTGGCGGCAGAGGCAGAGGAAGACACCAGTATAATCAGCCGCAGCAGATAGCGAGTGTCACGATTTCGATTCCTCAACAGAGACAACAACAACAACAGCAGCAGCAGGGGCAGAATGCTGGCCAAAGAAGATTCCCGAATGCGAAGCCGAAAAGGATGTTTGAAGCGCCTCCTTCCACGTATGCGGAACTTTTTCAGACACTGTTGGGGCTGAATTTAGTTGAAAAGAGGACCTTGGCGCCGCCCACGGGACCAACCCTTCCTTATGGGTATGATGTTAACAAGCACTGTGACTTCCACTCCGGGGCCCCCGGGCATGACATAGAGGCATGTCATGCGTTTAAACATAAGGTTCAAGATCTATTGGATAGCAAGGCCATAAATTTTGGATGAGCAGGTCCGAATATAGTACATCAGCCAATGCCCAACCATGGGGCAAATGCTATTTTAACTGAGGAGGGTTTGAATCTGATCATGAATGTTGATAAACTGAAAACACCGTTGTGTGAGGTAAAGAGCAGGTTATTGAAAGGAGGTGTGTATCCGGGCTGCGATGAGTTTTATCTAGAATGTTGGACCCAGGCTGGGGGTTGCGCTGAATTGAAGAAAGGTATTCAGACCTTGATAGATGAAGGCACGTTGCAATTCGACAGAACGACAGTTGAGAAACCTGCAGAAGTATTAGCTGATGAGCAAAGTGATGTTGCTACGGTGACAATTCCCCGAAAAAAGATAACTATAACGGCGCCAGCCAGGCGGCCGACAATCACTATTACGAAGGCAGGGCCAATCCCTTATGAGAGCACCAAGGCAGTACCCTGGACTTATGGGCTGCAAGCATATTGTGATGGGGAGAAAATTGATATCAGTGAACGACCAGCTGGGGTTGTGGACAATGTCGTCGGGACTGGAGGGATGACAAGGAGCGGGAGAATTTTTATATCGCCTGAGGTAGAGGCTGAACGATTGGCAAAAGGTAAAGGTAAAGTGAATGAGGATGTTCCTGTGCAGAGGAATGAAAAAGAAACGTCACTAAAGGATGTAGAAGAGTTTATGCGTCTTATCCGTAAGAGTGACTATAAGATTGTTGAGCACCTTCAACAAACGCCATCGAAGATATCCATACTGTCGCTGTTATTGTGTTCCGAAGCCCATAGGAATGTCGCTGTTAGGAATAGGTAGATGATTAATTCCAGTGAGTTTGAGAGCATTTCATAGAGTTTGACATGGGAGCACACCAACTATTTGGACTTAGAACCCTTTTGATATTGAATGTTAGCACTAGTTCTTTAGCTTATGGTAATCAGTGATGTTTGGTGGTTGTTTTGATGCCAAGAAATTGGAGAAAGAAGAAGTTGAAAGTTGGAGTATTATGGAAGAGTATGCTATCGGGTTTGGCTTTCTAGGGCGTGTTAGTGAGAATTAGTGATGTATTATTGTTCGGCTTGAGAATTGGAGCAACTTTGCCGTTTATAGAACTGGATTTGAGTGAGAAATGAGTGAGAACGAGGAGGATGAAGTTTGATGCATGAAGCTCGAGTTCCATGGTTGTTTTCATACAAACCCTAGCTCGTTGGAGAAGATGACTCCACAAGCGTTGGATCGTGCATTGACTGCTGACTAAGAAACTCATCCAACGGCCTATGTTTAAAGTTGAAAACGAGAGGGAATCAGAGAACGTGAAACGCACCGTTTCACTTAAGTTCTCAGATTGGGCTTAAGGATCCTTGCTATTCGCACCACCACTTGCCAGGCCCACTCATTTTGAACTGCGTTTATTACTTTCTGCACCGTGTGGTTTTTATTTTCTTTTATATTTTCTGAATATGCACTGGGCCCAGGCGCGCCTTGCTACGCGCACCCCCAGTCTGGGCCCATCATCCTTTTTCCAATGCGTTTCTTACTTCTAACACCCCCTCTCCCTTTTCTTCTATTTTTATTTTCTTTTAATTTCTTCAAATTTAGAAATTGCATATTAAATTGAATTTTATTGATTTTTAAGTGGTTGTTTTTGCATCTTTTTTCTATTTCTGTTAAGAAAATTGTCATGTAATAAAATTAGCATTTCATTTTATTTTTTCATTTTTAGTATATTTTTCTTTTAAATAGGTCTTAAGTGATGTTTAGTTTAATACTTGATCTTGTTGATTTTAGTTTAGCTAGATCCTTTTATATTTTGGACCCATTCTTTTTAGGGTACTTCACTTAGGACTTTAAATTTCATATGAGATTTAATTCATGATTTTAGGATTAAGTTTTAGATGGTTTGTTTAGGTGTGATTAGGGGAATCAAAATTAGGGTTTAGGTGTGACATAGGTGTGATAAATCATTTCTTTTAGGAGTTGTAGTTTGAATTTTGGGTATGGGACTATAGGGATATTATGGGTAAGTAATAGATCCCTTAGAAAATGTTAGGAATTCCCTTATTATATTAATACTACTAGTATATTTCCTGTATTGGTTTGATTGTGTGGTGTGCCCTCTCTAGGGTTATTATTTGACTGTGTGGGGTATCGGGCCTGCTTGGGGTTTGGGTTTGAGCTGAAGACTTTGTTGATGAAGCCCATTGAAGACAAAAGGAATGAAGACCCATTTCCAGAGTTGATGAGGAGTATATCTTGCTGGCAGCTGTTGAAGGTTATAGGATCTAGGAGCTAGGTAGAGCTCTAGAATAGAAACTTGCTTCATAAACATGGAAGGTCTTGTTTGCCTCCATCCCTCTCTATGATGAAGAGTCTCTCTAGGACACTCACCCCCTTCCTTTGGAAGGCTTGGTGACAGTGTCTAAGAGATAGAACTCTTGAGAGAAACATTCTACATATTGTTAACAGTCTGTTTGCCACCTTTGGTGGTCAACTAACTGTTTAACATTCCAGTTCATCCTCTTAACTGTTCCTCATCTTGGAGAGTGAGACTTGAAGAAAAGCCATGAAAGATTGAAGATAGAGACCTTGCTTGAAGGCTGTGTTGATGAAGACTGCTGCTTGCTGTTTATTTTTGCTGTTTATAATTTCTGATGTATTATTTGAATTTCCCGGACTGTATTGTTTGCCATTTAATCTGTTAGGTTGAAAGCGAATCTTGTTCGCTTTTGCCTGTTGTTTTCTAGGTTCGAGGTTGAGTGGGACTCCCTTGCCTCGCTTGTATTGCTGCATCCATGCATTTTACTGCTTTATTGTATATATGTTATTGTTTATGTTTCCGTTTATCCCTTAGGATCTCTGTTTCTCTCTGTGCAAGAGAGGAGCATGATAGACATTAGGTCTTAACCCATGCATGATAACATTAGGTTAGTTTGATTCCTTTTGCAACCATAGGTTAGAATTCTGTCTCTTCTTTCTCAAAACAAACAGAAAACCACAATAAATATTTCAAACACAATAAAAGACACTTCTTACGTAAAAGAATGTGAACTCATCAAAAAACGTCATTTTTATCCGCTTGGACCAGTTAATCAGAAAAACCCTTTTTCAGAAGGAGATAAAAGCGATCAAAACAGACTTGTGTCGTACGTTGCCCGAACTACGTTTGCTCTGATCTTTCATGCTGTATGAAAGTACGTAGGCATAGGATGTGATATCCTAGCGAGCAACCTTCCCCTCCTTTCCCGTAGGTAGGCGAACTACGTTGACTCTGATTTCTCATTACAGACGGGAATACGTAGGCATAAAGTGTGATACTTTGCCGAGTCATTTTCTTTTCTTTTAACCCCAGACCTGTAGAGTAGATAGAATAACCATCCTTTCGACAGAAAACAAGCGTGGATCCCGTCGAGTACGACGGACGTGAGGGGTGCTAATACCTTCCCCTTGCGTAACCGACTCCCGAATCCAGGATTTGGTTGCGATGACCATTCCTTTCCCCGTTTTGCGGTAGGTTTACCTCGAGCGTTTCCTTTCGCTCCTTTGGGATAAATAACGCACGGTGGCGACTCTTCTATTCACCCGGCGCCGATTTTCGCAGTAGCGACAACTGGAGACTCTGCTGGGGATCCAACGTCCCCTGGCTGCTAAGGACTGCGATAGTTCCTTATGCATTTGGGATCCAACGTCCCTTAAGCGAGTCAATCCTAGCGCTTGTTTTCCCGTCGAGGATTTTGTATGGATTTACTTTTCAGTTATTTACTTTCAAGCATTATATTATTGTTATTATTGCTGTATTGGGGTGTGACGGGTGTTCCATGATTGAGAGATAAGCCGGACCTGGGCTTGAGTGCACCTAGAATTAGAGTGGAAATTAGTGGGCGCGCACGTGCTTTGCATGTCCTAGTGTCCCGCGAAATCCACACTCAGACGAGGTTCTTCTGGTTGGCCTCCTGTCCTGCCCTTTGGGTGGCTCGGGTTGCTGGTTAGTTGGATTGTCGACTCTGGGAACCGATCATTTGGAAGTTGGCTAAGTGAGGCCTCTTCAGGATTTGATGATGCCACTCCTTCTGGGAATCGTATCATCAACCCTGAAAGTCTGTGATGCCGACGACCGCATAGGATGCCGTACCATTGTCAGTTGCTAGGACACCTACCTGTGAGAGGGTTTGGGTTGTGCAGGTAACTAGACCTTCAGATACCGGTTTATTCTTGATCTGAGATTCAGGGTATCTACGGACAGTTGATAGGTCTATCAGAGACCAGTTGGAGTTATGATATGGGATCTGTCAGAGACCAGTCAGAGTTATGATATGGGGTCTGTCAGAGATCAGAGTTGAAGCTTTGTTTTGGGTCTGTCCAAGACCAGGGTTTGAGGAATTCTGGATGGTCTATCTGAGACTTATGATGAGGAATTCTGCATTTTATTTGCATTGCATTGTTTGCATAACCATTATCATTGCATCCCATTAACGCGTGTCTGTGCTGCAGGTGCATTTGCATATTCCCTGGTTCTAGTGTCCGGACTTCTGAGTATTGATCATGGCTGGTTTGAGGATGACAGTTGCCTACAAGTTACCTATCCCTGATATTACTCCCTTCCTGGGTCTGATTTCTCTTGCTGATGAGGATGTCCGTAGAAGCTTCAGGCAGAGTTATGGAAGGTTGTTGAGATTGGTTCACAAACCAACTGATGATGAACTGAATGGGCTATATACACTAATGCAATTCTATGACCCTGCTTTGAGATGTTTCACATTCGCTGACTTTATTTTGGGGCCTACCATGGAAGAGTATGCAGAGTTTATTGAGCTGCCAGTACAGAATAAAGTTCCTTTTATTCACTCTGCCGCCGAGCCCAAGCTGGAGGACTTAGCTAAGGTCTTGCACATGAATGCTTCCCAGTTGTTGATGACTTCTTGGCGCGGGGTTCCGGGTTTCTCCCTCCAGTTTCTGATTGGCAAGGCTCGGGAGTACGCCAAGAATGGATGTTGGGTAGTCTTTAACGCTGTTCTGGCTCTGTGCATTTATGGGATAGTGCTGTTTCCTAATTTCCCGAACTTCGTGGACATGGATGCATTTCATTTGTTTGCTGCTGGCAACCCTGTACCCACATTAATCGGGGACTTCTACCATTCGATGCACTACAGAAATGAGAATAGGAGAGGCAAGAACGTCTCTTGTTGTGTGCCTTTGTTGTACATATGGTTTAAGAGCCACCTCCCCCTGAAGGGACCTTTTGTAGATAGTGCAACTACGGCTGACTGGCCAGAGCGCCTGATGAGACTATCTTCTGAAGACATTGAGTGGTTCGACCGAGACTTGTTGAGGTCTGAGCTTATTTTCAGTTGTTCTGAGTATCCTAATGTTCCTTTGATAGGAAGAAAAGGATGCATCAATTATAACCCATCTCTGTTCGTTCGCCAGTTTGGATACGCGTTGAAGAACCCACCCAAGGAGGAAGAAGTACAGGAATCTCTGTACTTCACCGGTGATTTGAATGGAGAGTTACTAGCCAAGCTTCAGCATGCCTGGATGCGCATCAACAGAAGAGGGAAGCCACTATTGGGGAAGAATGATTGTCAGGCTTATGTACCCTACAAAGTTTGGATCCAAGAGAGAGCAAGATAGTTGCTGATGCCATTTCCAGTTGCACCAGTCCCTGTTCATATTCCGGTGGAGGAACCAACCACTGTTACTATGGAGGTCTACGAGCGAGTTGTAAAAGAAAAAGAAGCCTTGATGAAGATCAATGAAGGGTTAGAAAAGGAACTGGCTCAGATGCGTAGTGAGAAGAACAAGGTTGTGCATTCTTTCCAACAGCAGATCGAGTTAGTAAACAGGCTAGGTGCTGAATTGACTGAAGAGAAAAAGAAGCGCGAACGTCTGGGGAAAGAATTCAGAAGCTCTCATGACATGTTGGAGTCCAAAAAGAAAGCACTCGATGCCGCCCACCGGGAAATCTCTTCTTGTAACAAGACGTGGAATGCTACGCTAACCAACAACAAAACGAGGGAAGACAAATTGAAGCAGCAAATTTCTGAACTCGAAGAACAGTTGAGGGCTAGCACTAAGCAGTATGAAGAGGAGGTGATGGCGAGGTATAGTCTCCAGAATGCATTGAACAAGGCCATCGAAGGCAAGAAAGAAGCTGTGTCTCAGAAGCGGAAGCTAGAGGATCGCTTCGGAGAAGGGGCATGGGAGGAATCTGCTGGTGATTTGCGACGTGTTCTGAAGCGAAGAGATCTACTTGTTGAGGGTCTGCTTACCCGACCAAGTCATCCAGAGACTAAGAAGTTACTAGAGGAGTACCGGGCATATGGGAGTACTTGAACGTTTCATGTATATGCTTTATTTGCATCTGTGCTGACCATCACCAGGATTGTTGGTCGAGGTCATGCCTTCTTATTGTATATTCATTGATATTGTATTCTTGGCTTAATGGATTTCTCTGCAATATATGAGGTGTTTGCTATGGTTCGGCTCCGATCTTCGTATTGCTGTCACTGTCACTGCACTGACACATTCGCACTAGAATCGGGGAATGATACGCCCTAATGCACAGACACATATTGCATTGCATTCACATTCATATTGCATTACAGGTGATTATTGAACTGTATCTCATTTCCTGCACTGTACCAGGTCTTTTCAGGATTGAAAGTCAGCGCCCGCACCGATACTCCACTCGTACAAACTGTCGAAGAATTATGGATCAGATGCAGAATGAAATGCAGGACATGCGTGAGAAGCTGGCGCTATTCATGCAGACAATGGAGACCATTGCGAAAGGCCAGGAGAATTTGCAAGCTTTGGTGCAGCCTTTGTTGGTAAGAAATGCTGGGCACGGAAATGAAGACCATAATTCTGTGCGAGTCGACACTATTCACAGGGATGGAACCCCCACACCGGTAGCTCCACCTGTGGTAAACATACCTGCTGTCAATGTGAATAACGGCGCTGCCGCCGGGAACGGTAACGTTGGAATCAGTAACGAGACTGTCGTCAACAACGTTGGGCTCGGAGATGTCAACCTGGGTGATAATATGGGAGGTAATGGCTTCAGTAATAATGGATTCGGCTTCAATGACCAGGGGTTTGATCATGCTGGGAAGTACGGCTTCAACGCTCAAGGTTTCAGACAGGACGGATTCGGTATGACTAATCAGGGTTATGGCGGATTCGGAAATGGAAATGGCGCTGGGTTAATGGCTTTTGGACCTGCAGGAGTCGCTCCGGGGTATGGTAACAGGGGGCGAGGCCCTGTAATGAATCAGACTAGAGTTGGCCGTAACTACGGGTACGATGGATACGGAACTGGGAACGGTAATTGGCTAGAAGATCAGCAAGAGGATGCTTTCTCCGGTGGAGGTTTCGAAGGTCCTATGGATGACTCTCAGAGAATCAAGATGCTCGAGGAGCAAATGAAGGGGGTCGTGAATCAAAGCGCTGTTGGCTTAGATATGACTACAATGGGTCTGGTGCCTGGCCTGAGGGTACCAATAAAATTCAAAGCTCCCACATTCGACAAATATAAGGGGGATACCTGTCCAAAGGTGCACGTGCGGTCATACTACAGAAGGATGTCGACGTATTCAAATGATGAGAGAATGCTGATGCATTTCTTTCAAGATAGCTAGTCTGGTCCTTCCCTTGAGTGGTATATGGGATTGGAACCAACTCAGATAAAGACATGGAAGCAGTTGGCTGAAGCGTTTGTGGCTCACTATAAGTACAACAGTGACTTGGCACCCAACCGGGTCCAATTGCAGGGGTTGTCCCAGAAGAAGGGCGAGAGCTTCAAAGAGTATGCGCAGAGATGGCGCGACATGGCTGCTCGAGTTCATCCTCCTTTGGAGGACAAAGAAATGAATGACATGTTCATAGGAACATTTACTGGCATGTTTTATGACAAGTTGTTTCATACTTCTTTGGGCAGTTTCTCAGACTTAATCCTGATGGGAGAGAAGATTGAAAGCAACATTAAACAGGGATGATTCCAAGCTGAGGAATCCACTTCAGCTGGCAGTAACAGAAAGGCTTTCGGTGGGCGCCGTCAAGGTGATGCAAGTGCAGTGTTTGGGGGCCGAGGTCGAGGCCGGGGCAGAGGTCGAAACCAGTACAATCAGCCGCAGCAGGTGGCAAGTGTTACTATTCCGTTTCAGCAACAACCAATACAACAACAGCAACAGCAGCCACAACAGGTGGTACATCCTGCTCAACGCAGAATCCAGGGGGGCAAACCAAGGAGGGTGTTTGAAACGCCTCCTTCAACGTATGCAGAATTGCTACAGACGTTACTGGGTTTGAACTTGGTGGAAAAGAGAACTATGGCGCCAGTAACAGGCACTCCTCTGTACGGCTTTGACGCAAGCAAGCACTGTGAATTCCACTCCGGGGCTCCGGGCCACGATATAGAGGGTTGCCACGCGTTCAAGCATGTGGTGCAGGATCTGTTGGATAGTAAGGCTATCAATTTTGGACAGGCGGGTCCGAACATAGTGCAAAAGCCCATGCCCAACCATGGGGCAAATGCCATTTTAACTGAGGAGGGTTTGAACTTGATTATGAATGTTGACGACCTCAAGACACCGTTGCGCGAGATAAAGAGCAGGTTATTACAAGGTGGTGTGTATCCAGGCTGCGACGAGTATTGTTTAGAGTGTTGGACCCAAGTTGGGGTGTGTGCTGAATTGAAGAAGGGTATTCAGACCTTAATGGATGGAGGCACATTACAATTCGACAGAACGGCAGTTGAAGAGCCTGCAGAGGTATTAGCAGACAGGCGAAGTGATGTAGCTACTGTGACGATTCCCCAAAAAACGATAACTATAACGGCGCCAGCCAGGCGACTGCCGATCACTATCACCAAGGCAGGACCAATCCCTTATGAGAGCACTAAGGCAGTTCCCTGGACCTATGGATTGGAAGTGTACTGTGATGGGGTGAAAATTGATGTTAGTAAGCCGCCAGTTGAGGTTGTAGACAACGTCGTCGGTACCGAAGGGATGACGAGAAGTGGGAGAATCTTTATATCGCCGGAGGTAGAGGCTGAACGACTAGCGAAAGGAAAAGTAAAGATGAATGAGAATGTCCCGGTGCAGAGGAACGAAAAAGAAACGTCGTTGAAGGATGTGGAAGAGTTCATGCGCCTTATTCGTAAGAGTGATTATAAGATTGTTGAGCACCTTCAACAGACGCCGTCAAAGATATCCATATTGTCGTTGCTATTGTGTTCCGAAGCTCACAGAAATGCATTGTTGAAAGTTCTGGATACGTCCTTCGTACCCCAAGATGTTTCCGTGAATCAGTTGGAGGGGGTGTTGGCGCATGTGAATGCAGGCCATAGCTTGGGATTTACAGACTTTGATTTGACCCCGAAGGGGAGAGAGCATAACATGGCATTGCACGTCTCAGTTGAGTGTAGGGGCTCAGTCATGTCTCATGTACTGGTAGATACCGGATCTTCCTTAAACATGCTGCCTAAGAAAGCGATGATGAAATTGGACGTCAGGGGAATCATGTGTACGCCTAGTGACCTGGTGGTCAGGGCATTTGATGGTACACGAAGAACAGTCTTTGGATCCATAACGTTAACTCTACAGGTGGGGCCGGAGGTTTTCGCAACTGAATTTTATATTATGGACATCCAGCCAGCATACAGCTGCCTTCTCGGACGACCCTGGATCCATGGTGCTGGGGCAGTCACATCTACCTTGCATCAAAAGCTGAAGTACATGGTAGGGGACAGTGTGGTCACAGTCTGTGGAGAAGAAGATATATTAGTTAGCCATCTGTCATCATTCAAGTATGTAGAAGTCGACGGCGAGATTCATGAAACACCCTGTCAAGCCTTTGAAGGGTTGCGCATCAAAGACAAAGGTCCCGGGCCGAGTAAAGCGTCAGAGGTAGCCGTCTCGTCATATAAGGAAGCTCAGGCTCTAGTAGAGACTGGTGAGACAAAAGGCTGGGGCAAGGTGCTGGATATTCCTGTGAAGATGGACCGATTTGGGCTGGGATATCAACCGTCGTCATCAACGCCTACTGCAGGGGCACCCCGTTTCAAAGGACCGATAACCATCACCGCTAATGGAGTGTGTCACGAGGCCATCAACGTTGTTTCAGATTCCGAAGAAGGAGACAGCGACTGCGACATGGACGCCTGGATTCAGCCAAGCGTGCCAGGACAAGGATTATGCAATTGGTCTATTCAGGAGATTGTTCCTGTGACTCACAAACAGTAATACTTTGTTTTCTTAATTGTTGAACAATCTGGTGTCTTACCCGGGGCATCATGATTTTGCTTAGGGTCGTGTTGTTATGTACATTGCATTGTTTAATCATTAAATAAAAGGCGTTTTTTCATGTACAAATGTTGCGATCTCTATTTTCCTGTTTTGTGTTTTACAATAAAATGGCAACGTGGTTATTCGCTTTATACGCATTTTGAAGCATTTAACCATTCCTTTTGCAGGATAACATTTTCAGATGACATCATTGAACCGCCTATGACTCGTCTCGACTTTGAGCACCCGGAATTTCAGGCCGAAGAAGAGATCGTTGAAGATGGCGACGTGCCTGAAGAATTGTCTTGGTTGGTAAAGCAAGAAGAGCGTGTCATTCTGCCTCATGAGGAGGTCATTGAAATCGTTAACCTAGGGTCGGAAGGGGTTGAAAAGAACATCCGTATAGGAGCCGCGCTGCAGAGCGACGTCAAGCGAAGCCTGGTTGAAATGCTCAGAGAGTACAGTGATGTGTTCGCTTGGTCGTACGAAGACATGCCGGGGCTTGATACAGATATGGTTGTGCACCGTCTGCCGCTAAAAGAAGAATGCCCGCCGGTCAAGCAGAAGCTTCGCAGAACTAGACCTGATATGGCAGTAAAAATTAAGGAGGAGGTTCAAAAGCAGTGGGATGCTGGTTTCCTAGCTGTCACCAAATATCCCTCATGGGTCGCTAATATTGTACCAGTGCCAAAGAAAGACGGTAAAGTGAGAATGTGCGTAGATTACCGTGATTTGAATAAAGCGAGCCCGAAAGATGATTTTCCACTTCCTCACATCGACGTGCTGGTTGACAACACTGCTCAATTCTCCGTATTCTCCTTCATGGATGGCTTCTCGGGCTATAATCAGATTAAAATGGCGCCAGAAGACATGGAGAAGACTACTTTCATAACACCTTGGGGAACATTTTGTTACAAAGTGATGCCCTTCGGATTGAAGAATGCTGGGGCAACGTATCAGCGTGCAATGACGACTCTTTTCCATGATATGATGCATAAGGAGATTGAGGTTTATGTCGATGATATGATTGCCAAATCCCAGACGGAGGAAGAGCATTTGGTGAATCTGTTGAAGTTATTCAAAAGGCTTAGGAAGTTCAGGCTGAGACTGAACCCTAACAAGTGCACCTTCGGGGTGAGATCGGGTAAACTGCTGGGGTTTATCGTGAGTGAAAAGGGAATAGAGGTTGATCCTCCAAAAATAAAAGCAATACAAGAGATGCCGACGCCTAGAACAGAGAAAGAGGTGCGCGGGTTTTTAGGGAGGTTGAACTACATCGCTCGGTTCATATCTCACCTAACAGCTACGTGTGAGCCGTTATTCAAGCTGTTGAAAAAAGACCAGGTTGTGACATGGAATGAAAATTGTCAAAAGGCGTTTGATAAAATAAAGCAGAATTTGCAGGAGCCTCCTATTTTGATACCCCCAGTGGCGGGGAGACCCTTGATTATGTATTTGACAGTTCTTGAGGGAAGTATGGGTTGTGTTCTCGGTCAACACGACGAGACAAGAAGAAAAGAGCATGCGATCTACTATTTGAGTAAGAAGTTTACTGAATGTGAATCTCGATATTCAATGCTCGAAAAAACTTGTTGCGCGCTAGCCTGGGCCGCCAAGCGTTTGAGGCAATACATGCTGAATCATACAACCATGCTCATCTCGAAGATGGATCCTATCAAATATGTATTCGAAAAGCAGGCATTATCGGGGAGAATTGCCCGTTGGCAGATGGTTTTGACCGAATATGACATTCAGTATGTCTCGCAGAAGGCTATAAAGGGGAGTGTATTGTCTGAGTACTTGGGAGAGCAGCCTATCGAGGACTACCAATCGATGAGGTTTGATTTTCCTGACGAGGATATCATGTACCTAAAGATGAAAGATTGTGAAGAGTCGTTGCCAGACGAAGGACCAGAATTGGGCTCCAAATGGAAGTTGATCTTTGACGGAGCTGTAAACGCCTACGGTAGCGGAATAGGGGCAATCATCACTACTCCACACGGGTCGCACATCCCGTTTACCGCTCGATTGACCTTTCCAGTTACCAATAATGAAGCCGAATACGAAGCTTGTATCATGGGGCTTGAAGAAGCTATTGATTTGCGAATCAAAAATCTGGATGTATACGGAGACTCAGCTCTGGTGGTGAATCAAATAAAAGGGGAATGGGAGACACGTCAGCCCAATTTGATACCATACATGAATTACGCGAGGAGATTGTTGCCCTTCTTTGACAAGGTTGAATTGCATCATGTGCCGCGAGCAGAGAATCAGATGGCTGACGCCCTGGCCACTTTGTCTTCCATGTACAAAGTCAACTTCTGGAATGAGGCTCCCAGAATTGTTATCTCTCGGCTTGACAGACCTGCCTTCGTATTTGCCATTGACGAAGCATCTGGTGATAAACCGTGGTATTTTGATATCTTTAATTTCCTGAAAAACAAAGAGTATCCGGCTGGGGCATCCAGTCACGATCGGAAGACTCTCAGGAGATTGGCGGGTAATTTCTACCTGAATCCGGATGGTGTCTTATACAGAAGAAATCACGACTTGGTGCTACTACGTTGTGTAGACGAGAAAGAGGCGAAGCTGCTCATGGAAGAAATACATGAGGGTACATTTGGTACGCATGCAGGTGGGCATGCTATGACGAGGAAGCTGCTGCGGGCAGGTTATTTTTGGCTAACTATGGAAACTGATTGTTTCAAGTTTGCGAGGAAGTGTCATAAGTGCCAGATCTATGCAGATAAGATCCATGTGCCTCCGAGTCCTCTGAATGTGATGTCATCGCCATGGCCATTCTCGATGTAGGGAATCGATATGATTGGAAAGATCGAGCCGACGGCTTCTAATGGACACCGGTTCATTCTAGTAGCAATCGATTATTTCACCAAGTGGGTGGAAGCGGCATCTTACGCAAATGTGACTAAGCAGGTGGTAGCCAGATTCATCAAGAGAGATATCATTTGCAGATATGGAATCCCCGAGCGGATAATTACTGACAACGGTTCAAACCTGAATAACAAAATGATGAAGGAGCTGTGTCAGAGTTTTAAGATCGAGCATCACAACTCCTCCCCTTACCGACCCAAGATGAATGGCGCTGTTGAAGCGGCCAATAAGAATATAAAGAAGATTGTCCAGAAGATGGTTGTGACCTATAAGGATTGGCACGAGATGCTACCTTTTGCTTTGCACGGTTATCGTACGATGATACGCACATCAACCGGGGCAACCCCGTTCTCGTTGGTATATGGAATGGAAGCAGTGTTACCATTGGAGGTTGAGATTCCTTCCCTAAGAGTATTACGACATGTCCAACTAGACGAGGCAGTATGGGTGAAAGACAGGTTGAACCAGCTGAGTTTAATGGATGAGAAGAGGCTAGCTTCTCTAGCATACGGTCGTTTGTACCAGAGCCGAATGAAGAAAGCATATGATAAGAAGATACATCCTCGGAGCTTTCAGACGGGCGAACTTGTGCTGAAAAGGATTCTCTCGCCATAGGCAGATCACAGGGGCAAGTGGACCCCCAACTACGAAGGGCCATACGTTGTCAGAAAAGTCTTTTCAGGAGGGGCTTTATTGTTGTCCACCATGGACGGCGAAGACTTTACGTCGCCTGTGAATTCGGACGCAGTTAAAAAATACTTTGCTTGAAATTGACCCGCTGGACAGAAAAAAGAGAGTCCAGGAAAAAATTGGGCATCCTGGCGAACCAAAAACAGAATGAAAGGTTCGGGCAAAAGTTAGGGATAAAATTGAAAAAATGTACACCCGCGAAGTTGAAAATCTACAC
Source organism: Lathyrus sativus (assembly GCA_963859935.3). Taxonomy (NCBI): domain Eukaryota; kingdom Viridiplantae; phylum Streptophyta; class Magnoliopsida; order Fabales; family Fabaceae; genus Lathyrus; species Lathyrus sativus. The sequence continues at coordinate 242,038,910 of OZ012735.1, forward strand.
TGGACGGCTTCGGCAAAAAAGGGTATCCCGGTGAACTGAAAACCCGCAAAGGGCGGTTCACGCAAAAGTTAGGGATTTGAAAAGCAAATGATTGCGGTCCGAATTTGATACTGCGGTGCGCGTTGGTGCGGGAGAATATACCTGAGGGGGCGATTATCAGATACAATCTCTTCGGAAGTGTGAACACCGGGAAAGCATTAGAGTCGGGCGAGTCATAGGAGGATCAGCTCATGATGTTTGTCTGCATCCTGTTGCCGACATGTGTACAAATTTGATTTGTCATTATATTTATGCTTCTTGTGCATACTTGTATAGTTGTTGTGCGTAGCTTCCTCTTTTCAGGAGTTACATCCCGTGTACAAAACTCCGCCCATTTAGGGGCCCAATCAATAAACATGTTATTCAGTATTTGATGCTGGTTCTTTACTGTTTTGTACATGATAAACGCCTAGGTTTAATAGAACTAGCAAGTGTATAACGTCGCTGGCCCTTGCCAATAATTGCTAAAACTTTGAATTAACTGAAAATAATGTCACTAACACTAACCTGAATAGATTTGGTTTCATAGACTTGTCTTGTCTTGTTCGTGGTGTTGCAGGGTTCGTAGCCGTATGAAGTGGACGATCAAAAGATTGCAGTATTGACCAGAAGCTCGTAACGAGAGACTCGATCCCCACGCAGGTCGCGCTTCTGAGATGACAACGTCCCTTACTGAAGAAGGATCAGATTCCCCAGCTAGTCACAGCTTATCCAAAGGACATTCTCCAGCAGGGTCGTCCGCCCTCAGCAGAATTGACAATTCCGAGATCAAAGGCAGTATTCAGATAGTGCATCCCGAGCAGAGTGGTTTAGCCTCAGAAGATTAATATTTCCAACTTGTGAGCTGCACTCAGGCAGTTTACCCTTCCCAGTAGGGTCATTTACTCTCCCCAGCGGAGTCAGTTGATTTTCCCCAAGAGAATCGTTTCGTCCCCAACGGGGTTCTCTTTTCAGCAAGTGTCTTCTTTCCTCCCAGTGGAACTCGAAGATTAAAAGTCTTCCCAGCAGAGTTGGTTGTGTGTCCTGGCATTTATTTTTCCGGAATACCATGTGATACCCGTTCACTCTCCAGCAAAGTCCAATTTTTCATTAGCACGGGTAAGCTATCCCCAGAGAAGTCCAATTGTACTTGGCACATATGTCATTCCCCAGCGGAGTTGATTTTACTCTTCCAGCATTTATTTTGCTAGAATAATTCTGGGACACCTGGTTACCCCCAGTGGAGTTGGCATTATCTTCAGCATTTATTTTTGCTGAAGCGGTTTCTGTATCCCAGCAGTTCGAGTCTGCATTTGCATTGGCATATAGTGTCATATTTGCATCCACCAAATAAAAACGCGTAGCATTTCCATGTCGAATGGAGCATTACGCCATTGTCAAACATATGCATTTTGAAACATAAACCAGGTTGGTTAACCGTTTGTTTTCAAGTATTGTTTCCCATGCAGGTGGAGAGAGCTCTTGCTCAAATTAATTACCAAACATTCAGGATCTCGGCGCGAGACGTATAATGATAATGTCTATTGTGGCATTGTTCCCCACAGAGTTGCTTGTTTAAGTTTCTCTTACCCCTCCAGGGAGTATTTCTTCAAGGTTGTTATTGTGACAGCATCAAAAGATTTCGTGAATCGATTTTTGGAAAGTTGTCTGGCAGTGTGGATTCCGAAAATCCCCAGTAGAGTCCTTCTCAGATTTGCTGCCATGTCAGTACTGAAAGTTGGAAGACTAGACTCATGTTGCGTTACCCATGTGATTGATGGAGTTAGCTGTTGCAAAGATAGGCAGAAAAGCTGTATCAGAGTTATTTCCCGCAGTGGTGGCGGAGTTATGTTCCCGTAGTGGTGACGGAGTTGTGTTCCCGCAGTGGTGGCGGAGTTATTTTCCCGTAGTGGTGACGGTGTTATTTTCCCGTAGTGGTGGCGGATTTATTTCCCGCAGTGGTGGCGGAATTATGTTCCCGTAGTGGTGACGGAGTTATTTTCCCGTAGTGGTGACGGAGTTATTTCCCGCAGTGGTGGCGGAGTTATGTTCCCGTAGTGGTGACAGAGTTATTTCCTGCAGTGGTGGCGGAGTTATTTCCCGCAGTGGTGGCGGAGTTATCTTCCCGCAGTGGTGGCGGAGTTATTTTCCCGTAGTGGTGACGGAGTTATGTTCCCGTAGTGGTGGCGGAGTTATTACCCGTAGCGATGGCGGTGTTATTTTCCCAGATTATTACCCGTAGTGATGACGGTGCTATTTTCCTGTATCAGTGGCAGGGTCATGTTTTGTTAACAGAAGTACTTCTCCCAGTGAAGTCAATAAGTTCATTCCAGTATTGACAAGATAATATTGAAATCAGATTTGTTCCCGAAACAGTCGTGCAGTTCATTTCTGCGGTTGGCAAATTTCCGGGTTCTTAGTATTCAACCGTCTCGTACCTCGAATGTTTGAAGGCCGTTCGCGCTTCACCCAGTCGGGTCCAAGTCGCTTGAATAGGGGCATCTGTTGCACCCTAAAATTTGCTCAACCTACTTCACTTAGTTTATGTTTCAATTGCATTAGCATTTGCATAAGAAGTCATGTACATAGTCTAGTCATTTGCATAGCATAGCATAGCAAGTCATCCAAAAAGGGACCAAGTACTATTCTTATCTCTATGAGCCTATCAGGAGGTTCTTATTCAAATTCAAGCCTATCCAAGTCATCAGAAAGAAATTGAAATCTAAGAAGTCAGTGGATCAAGCAGTGGATCTCTCTCCTATCTTGAGTGTATTTGAAGATCATCAAAGAAGTTGTGAGCTGTGAGTTGAGCATGGAGGGTATATAGACATCATGGAGGACCTATAGGGCCATTTTGAAAGTGAGACAAGTCATTGATGTGATCACAAGAGTTGCAGTTGAAGACAGTCAACTAGGGTTTCATCTGGGTCAACCCTAGGTCAAATGATTGATTGAAAGGCATCAAGGCCTATTTGAAAGATGTGGAGTTCATCATTTGGCATGTAGATATGGATGTGGTGTTGTGCCAAGGATAAATTAAGAGAAATCAAGAAGAAGAGGAGTTTCTAAATTAGGGTTTCTGTGTAAAATCCCCTGATTTAGGTCAAACTTCCAAGAAAGACAATTCAAAATGCAAGCTTCAAATGGATCCTTGGCCAACATGAAACTTGTATAGGATATCAAGACCTTTAATTTGAGTGGTGGAAGAGATCAAGGAGATTTATAGAACTCAAGTTATGATCCTTGCAAGTTACAGGTCATCAGAGGCATCTGAAATTTTGTCTGTGAAAGTTACTTGTCTTCCAAGCAACTTTTACCCCTCAAGGAGCTTTCAAATGGATTTCCGGTCAACAAGAAAGTTGTTCCTCATGATCTTATCTTTCTAGAAAGGTATGGTATGCCTTCATCTGATTTGTGGAACTCTACTTATGAACTTGGCAAGCAAAGGGTATTTTGGTCATTTGAGAATTACAGGTCATTTCAAGCATATGCCTAAAACTCATACAAGGGAGCTTCAAATGAAAAACTTCACAACATCAAAGTTGTTCCAAATGACATTTTTAGTCTAGAAAAGTGGTCATGGAAGTTGATAAGTGCTCATAGCTCAAGTTTGCAAGTTTAGGTGAATTTAATGAATAAAAGTGACCTAAAAAAATGAGATTTTTCATAACATGTCCAAATGGGATGAAATTATAGGTCATTTTGATTGGAAACAATGTTTTGAGACCATTGGCAATAGTGGATTTTTGAGTTTAGTTCAAAGTTTGAGAGATATCATGGCTTGCTTATGCTTAAAGTGACACATGCCAAAACACAAGGGATTGGTGTACAAGAAGCTTCCAGCAATTTCTAGATGATACCATGGGCATCTATATAAGCCCTAGAGCTCCTTCAATGCAGGGTTGCACTTCATTTTGATCCAAAACACCAAGTTTCACTCCATTTTGCATTTTTGCAAATTCATTCAAAACTTCTCAATTCTTCATCATTCATTCAATATTATGATCCAATTCCATTCAAGAATCATCCCTGAGTACATTGCAAGCAAGATCTGAAGAAGGAATCACAAGAATCGTGCTATACCACTTTCACTTTCAAATTGCAAGAAGAGTTGGTTATGGCAATCCAAGGTGTTTAAGCATGAACAAGTGCATACAGAATCAAGATCTTGGTCTATTGATTACTATTGGAGCATTGCTGAACTTGAAGTGGAGATTTCATCCATCTGTTTTCAACTTTACACCAGGTTGGTATTTCTATCGAATTGGCTTAGAACTAATAGCATGATGTAGAATCATTAGGTTAGAACTGTTAGGAATAGGTAGATGATTAATTCCAGTGAGTTTGAGAGCATTTCATGGAGTTTGACATGGGAGCACACCAACTGTTTGGACTTAGAACCCTCTTGATATTGAATGTTAGCACTAGTTCTTTAGGTTATGGTAATCAGTGATGTTTGGTGGTTGTTTTGATGCCAAGAAATTGGAGAAAGAAGAAGTTGAAAGTTGGAGTATTATGGAAGAGTATGCTATCGGGTTTGGCTTTCTAGGGCGTGTTAGTGAGGATTAGTGATGTATTATTGTTCGGCTTGAGAATTGGAGAAACTTTGCCGTTTATAGAACTGGATTTGAGTGAGAAATGAGTGAGACCGAGGAGGATGAAGTTTGATGCATGAAGCTCGAGTTCCATGGCTGTTTTCATACAAACCCTAGCTCGTTGGAGAAGATGACTCCACAAGCGTTGGATCGTGCATTGATTGCTGACTAAGAAACTCATCCAACGACCTATGTTTAAAGTTGAAAACGAGAGGGAATCAGAGAACGTGAAACGCACCGTTTCACTTAAGTTCTCAGATTGGGCTTAAGGATCCTTGCTATTCGCACCACCACTTGCCAGGCCCACTCATTTTGAACTGCGTTTATTACTTTCTGCACCGTGTAGTTTTTATTTTCTTTTATATTTTCTGAATATGCATTGGGCCCAGGCGCACCTTGCTACGCGCACCCCCAGTCTGGGCCCATCATCCTTTTTCCAATGCGTTTCTTACTTCTAACACCCCCTCTCCCTTTTCTTCTATTTTTATTTTCTTTTAATTTCTTCAAATTTAGAAATTGCATATTAAATTGAATTTTATTGATTTTTAAGTGGTTGTTTTTGCATCTTTTTTCTATTTCTGTTAAGAAAATTCTCATGTAATAAAATTAGCATTTCATTTTATTTTTGCATTTTTAGTATATTTTTCTTTTAAATAGGTCTTAAGTGATGTTTAGTTTAATACTTGATCTTGTTGATTTTAGTTTAGCTAGGTCCTTTTATATTTTGGACCCATTCTTTTTAGGGTACTTCACTTAGGACTTTAAATTTCATATGAGATTCATGATTTTAGGATTAAGTTTTAGATGGTTTGTTTAGGTGTGATTAGGGGAATCAAAATTAGGGTTTAGGTGTGACATAGGTGTGATAAATCATTTCTTTTAGGAGTTGTAGTTTGAATTTTGGGTATGGGACTATAGGGATATTATGGGTAAGTAATAGATCCCTTAGAAAATGTTAGGAATTCCCTTGTTATATTAATACTACTAGTATATTTCCTGTATTGGTTTGATTGTGTGGTGTGCCCTCTCTAGGGTTATTATTTGACTGTGTGGGGTATCGGGCCTGCTTGGGGTTTGGGTTTGAGCTGAAGACTTTGTTGATGAAGCCCATTGAAGACAAAAGGAATGAAGACCCATTTCCAGAGTTGATGAGGAGTATATCTTGCTGGCAGCTGTTGAAGGTTATAGGATCTAGGAGCTAGGTAGAGCTCTAGAATAGAAACTTGCTTCATAAACATGGAAGGTCTTGTTTGCCTCCATCCCTCTCTATGATGCAGAGTCTCTCTAGGACACTCACCCCCTTCCTTTGGAAGGCTTGGTGACAGTGTCTAAGAGATAGAACTCTTGAGAGAAACATTCTACATATTGTTAACAGTCTGTTTGCCACCTTTGGTGGTCAACTAACTGTTTAACATTCCAGTTCATCCTCTTAACTGTTCCTTATCTTGGAGAGTGAGACTTGAAGAAAAGCCATGAAAGATTTTGAAGATAGAGACCTTGCTTGAAGGTTGTGTTGATGAAGACTGCTGCTTGCTGTTTATTTTTGCTGTTTATAATTTCTGATGTATTGTTTGAATTTCCCGGACTGTATTGTTTTCCATTTAATCTGTTAGGTTGAAAGCGAATCTTGTTTGCTTTTGCCTGTTGTTTTCTAGGTTCGAGGTTGAGTGGGACTCCCTTGCCTCGCTTGTATTGCTGCATCCATGCATTTTACTACTTTATTGTATATATGCTATTGTTTCTGTTTCCGTTTATCCCTTAGGATCTCTGTTTCTCTCTGTGCAAGAGAGGAGCATGATAGACATTAGGTCTTAACCCATGCATGATAACATTAGGTTAGTTTGATTCCTTTTGCAACCATAGGTTAGAATTCTGTCTCTTCTTTCTCAAAACAAACAGAAAACCACAATAAATATTTCAAACACAATAAAAGACACTTCTTACGTAAAAGAATGTGAACTCATCAAAAAACGTCATTTTTATCCGCTTGGACCAGTTAATCAGAAAAACCCTTTTTCAGAAGGAGATAAAAGCGATCAAAACAGACTTGTGTCGTACATTGCCCGAACTACGTTTGCTCTGATCTTTCATGCTGTATGAAAGTACGTAGGCATAGGATGCGATATCCTAGCGAGCAACCTTCCCCTCCTTTCCCGTAGGTAGGCGAACTACGTTGACTCTGATTTCTCGTTACAGACGAGAATACGTAGGCATAAAGTGCGATACTTTGCCAAGTCATTTTCTTTTCTTTTAACCCCAGACCTGTAGAGTAGATAGAATAACCATCCTTTCGACAGAAAACAAGCGTGGATCCCGTCGAGTACGACGGACGTGAGGGGTGCTAATACCTTCCCCTTGCGTAACCGACTCCCGAATCCAGGATTTGGTTGCGATGACCATTCCTTTCCCCGTTTTGCGGTAGGTTTACCTCGAGCGTTTCCTTTCCCTCCTTTGGGATAAATAACGCACGGTGGCGACTCTTCTATTCAGCCGGCGCCGATTTTCGCAGTAGCGACAGCCGTCAACGCTGTTTCAGATTCCGAAGAAGGAGACAGCGACTGCGACATGGACGCCTGGATTCAGCCGAGCGTGCCAGGACAAGGGCTTTGCAATTGGTCTATTCAGGAGACTGTTCCTGTGACAACTAAACAGTAATACTTTGTTTTCTTAATTGTTGAACAATCTGGTGTCCTGCCCGGGGCATCATGATTTTGCTTAGGGTCGTTCTGTTATGTATATTGCACTGTTTAATCGTTAAATAAAAGGCGTTTTTCATGTACAAATATTGTGATCTCTATTTTTCCTGTTTTTATTTTTTACAAAAAAATGGCAACGTGGTTATTCGCTTTGTATGTGTGTTGAAGCATTTAACCATTTCCTTTGCAGGATTACTATTTCAGATGATATCTATGAGCCGCCTATGACTCACTTCGACTTTGAGCACCCGATATTTCAAACTGAAGAAGAGATTGTTGAAGATGGCGATGTTCCAGAAGAGTTGTCTTGGTTGGTAAAACAAGAAGAACGAATCATTCTTCCTCATGAGGAAGTCATTGAGATCGTCAATCTGGGGTCGGAAGGGGTTGAAAGGAACATCCGTAGAGGGGTCGCGCTGCAGAGCAACGTCAAGCGAAGATTGGTTGAAATGCTCAAAGAGTACAGTGATATTTTTGCTTGGTCGTATGAGGATATGCCTGGGCTGGATACGGATATGGTTGTGCACTGTCTGCCGCTAAAAGAAGAATGCCCGCCGGTTAAGCAGAAGCTCCGAAGAACTAGACCGGACATGGCTGTGAAGATTAAGGAGGAGGTTCAAAAGCAGTGGGATGATGGTTTCATAGCTGTTACAAAATATCCTTCATGGGTCGCTAATATTGTGCAAGTGCCAAAGAAAGACGGTAAAGTGAGAATGTGCGTAGATTACCGTGATCTGAACAGAGCGAGCCCGAAAGACGATTTTCCACTTCCTCACATCGATGTGCTGGTTGATAACACCGCTCAATTCTCCGTATTCTCCTTCATGGATGGATTCTCGGGCTATAATCAGATAAAAAAGGCGCCAGAAGACATGGAGAAGACTACCGTCATTACGCCTTGGGGAACATTTTGCTACAAAGTGATGCCCTTCAGATTGAAGAATGCTGGGGCAACGTATCAGCATGCAATGACGACTCTCTTTCATGACATGATGCATAAAGAGATCGAGGTTTATGTTGATGATATGATTGCCAAATCCCAGACGGAGGAAGAACATTTGGTGAATCTGCTAAAATTATTCAAGAGGCTTAGGAAGTTCAGGTTGAGACTGAACCCTAACAAATGCACCTTCGGGGTGAGATCGGGTAAGCTGCTGGGGTTTATCGTGAGCGAAAAGGGAATAGAGGTTGATCCTGCGAAAATAAAAGCAATACAGGAAATGCCGACGCCTAAAACAGAAAAAGAGGTGCGCGGGTTTTTAAGGAGGTTGAACTACATTGCTCGGTTCATATCTCACCTAACAGCTACGTGTGAGCCGTTATTCAAGCTGTTGAAAAAAGACCAGGCTGTGACCTGGAATGAAAATTGTCAAAAGGCGTTCGATAAAATAAAACAGTATTTGCAAGAGCCTCCTATTTTGATACCTCCAGTGGCAGGGAGACCCTTGATTATGTATTTGACGGTTCTTGAGGGGAGTATGGGTTGTGTTCTCGGTCAACATGACGAGACAGGGCGTAAAGAGCATGCGATATATTACCTGAGTAAGAAGTTTACTGACTGTGAATCTCGATACTCAATGCTTGAAAAAACTTGTTGTGCGCTGGCCTGGGCCGCCAAGCGTTTGAGGCAGTACATGCTAAATCATACAACCATGCTCATCTCAAAGATGGATCCTATCAAATACGTATTTGAAAAGCAGGCACTATCTGGTAGAATTGCCCGCTGGCAGATGGTTTTGACCGAATATGACATCCAGTATCTTTCACAGAAGGCTATAAAAGGGAGCGTGTTATCAGAGTATCTGGCTGAGCAGCCTATTGAGGACTACCAATCGATGAGGTTTGATTTTCCTGATGAGGATATCATGTACCTGAAGATGAAAGATTGGGAAGAACCGCTGCCGGATGAAGGGCCAAAGACGGAGTCCAAGTGGCAGTTGATATTTGACGGAGCTGTGAATTCCTATGGTAGCGGAATAGGGGCAATCATCACTACTCCACATGGGTCGCACATCCCATTTACTGCTCGATTGACCTTTCCGGTTACCAATAATGAAGCCGAATACGAAGCTTGCATCATGGGGCTTGAAGAAGCTATTGATTTGCGAATCAAAAATATGGATGTATACGGAGACTCAGCTCTGGTGGTGAATCAATTAAAAGGAGAATGGGAGACACGTCAGCCCAATTTGATACCGTACATGAATTATGCGAGGAGATTGTTGCCTTTCTTTGACAAGGTTGAATAGCATCATGTGCCGCGAGCGGAAAATCAGATGGCTGACGCCCTGGCCACTTTGTCTTCCATGTATAAAGTCAACTTCTGGAATGAGGCTCCCAGAATTGTTATCTCTCGGCTTGACAGACCCGCCTTCGTATTTGCCATTGATGAAGCATCCGATGATAAACCCTAGTATTTTGATATCCATAATTTCCTGAAAAATAAGGAGTATCTGGCTGGGGCATCTAGTCGCGATCAGAAGACTCTCAGGAGATTGGCTGGTAACTTCTATCTGAATCTGGACGGTGTCCTATACAAAAGGAATCACGACTTGGTGTTGCTACGCTGTGTAGACGAGAAAGAGGCGAAGTTGCTCATGGAGGAAATACAAGAGGGTACATTTGGTACACATGCTGGTGGGCATGCTATGACGAGAAAGCTGCTGCGGGCAGGTTATTACTGGCTAACTATGGAAACTGACTGTTTCAAGTTTGCGAAAAGGTGTCATAAGTGCCAGATCTATGCAGATAAGATCCATGTGCCTCCGAGTCCTCTGAACGTGATGTCGTCACCATGGCCATTCTCCATGTGGGGCATTGATATGATTGGAAAGATTGAGCCGACGACATCTAACGGACACTGGTTCATTTTGGTAGCAATTGATTATTTTACCAAATAGGTAGAAGCGGCATCATATGCTAATGTGACCAAGCAGGTGGTAGCCAGGTTTATCAAAAGAGATATCATTTGCAAATATGGAATCCCTGAGCGGATTATTACCTACAACGGTTCGAACTTAAATAACAAGATGATGAAGGAGCTGTGTCAGAATTTCAAGATTGAACATCACAACTCTTCTCCTTACCGACCCAAGATGAATGGCGCTGTTGAAGCGGCCAATAAGAACATAAAGAAGATTGTTCAGAAGATGGTGGTGACCTATAAGGACTGGCACGAGATGCTACCTTTCGCTTTGCACGGTTATCGTACGACAATACGCACATCAACCGGGGCAACCCCGTTCTCGTTGGTATACGGAATGGAAGCAATGTTACCACTGGAAGTTGAGATTCCTTCCCTGAGGGTATTACGAGATGTCCAACTCGACGAGGCAGAATGGGTCAAAGACAGATTGAACCAGCTGAGTTTAATGGATGAGAAGAGGCTAGCCTTTCTAGAATACGGTCGGTTGTACCAGAGCCGGATGAAGAAAGCGTATGATAAGAAGATACATCCTCGGAGCTTTCAGACGGGCGACCTTGTGCTGAAAAGGATTCTCCCAGCACAGGCTGATCACAGGGGCAAGTGGACCCCTAACTACGAGGGGCCATATGTTGTCAGAAAAGTCTTTTCAGGAGGAGCTTTGTTGTTGTCCACCATGGACGGTGAAGACTTTACGTCGCCTGTGAATTCGGATGCAGTTAAAAAATACTTTGCTTGAAATTGACCCGTTGGACAGAAAAAAGAGAGTCCAGGAAAAAATGGGGCATCCTGGCGAACCAAAAACAGAATAAAAGGTTCGGGCAAAAATTAGGGATAAAATTGGAAAGATGTACACCCGCGAAGTTGAAAACCTACACTGGGCGGCTTCGGCAAAAAAGTGTATCCCGGTGAACTGAAAACCCGCAAAGGGAGGTTCACGCAAAAGTTAGGGATTTGAAAAGCAAATGACTGCGGTCCGAATTTGATACTACGTTGCACATTGGTACGGGAGAATACGCCTGAGATTTCGCTTATCAGATACAACCTCGTCAGAAGATTGAATACCGGGAAAGAGCCAGAGTCAGGCGAGTCATAGGAGGATCAGCTCATGATGTTTGTCTGCATCACGTTGCCGACATATGTGCAAATTTGATTTGTCACTGTATTTATGCTTCCTGTGCATACTTGTATATTTATTGTGCGTAACTTCCTCTTTTCAGGAGTTACATCCAGTGTACAAAACTCTGCCTATTCAGAGGCCCAATTAATAAAACATGTTATTCAGTATTTGATGCTTGTTCTTTACTGTTTTGTATGTGAAAAACGCCAATGTTTTGATAAAACTAGCAGTTGCATAACGTTGCTGGTCCTTGCCAATAATTGCTAAAACTTCGAATTGACTGAAAATGATGTCACTAACACTAACTTGAATAGATTTGGTTGTATAGACTTGTCTTGTCTCGTTTGTGGTGTTGCAGGGTTCTTGCCCATATGAAGTGGACGATCGAAGATTGCAGTCCTAACCGGGGGCTCATGACGAAAAGACTTGATCATTATGTGGGAAGAATCCTCACGCAGGTCGCGCTTCCTTCCCTGAAGCTGAGATGACACTGTTCTTTACTGAAGAAGGATCAATTTCCCCAGCTAGTCGCAGCTTATCCAAAGGATATTCTCCAGCAGGTCAAGATTAATGCTCGCCACAGGATGTCTATCCTCAGTCCCGAGCTTGTAAACTGTAGCCAGATGGTTTACTTTTCCCAGCAGGGTCGCTTACCCTCAGCAGAATTTGATAACTCCAAAGTGCGTAAGCTGTATTCAGACAATGGTGGTTCTCCAAAAGGATTCCTTATCCTCAGCAGAGTCGTTTAGTTTTCAGAGAGTTGTAAACTGTGCTCAGACAATTATTATCCCCAATAGGTTTGTCTGTTCTCCCCAGCGGAGTTACTCCCTGCTTCCAGTGGAGTTGGTTAAGTTTCCCCGAGAGAGTCGTTCTTCCCCAACGGAGTTTTCTCTCCCCAGCAGGTGTTATTCTTTCCTCCCAGTGGAAATCGAAGGTTTAAAGCTCTCCCCGGCAGAGTTCGTTGTATGTCCTGGCATTTATTTTGCCGAAATACTTGATGGCAACCGTTCCTTCCCCAGCAGGGTGGTATTTGTCCTCAGCATCCGTGATGAAGCGAGCTTATTAGAGCTTTTCCCCAGCAGCCTGAACCTGCATTTGCATTTGCATGCATTATCATGTTTGCATCCATCTAGAAAACGCGTAGCATTTCCATACTGTATGAAGCCTTGCGCTATTGTCAAACATGTGCATGTTAAAACATAAGCCAGGTTGGTTAACCTTTCGATTTCAGGAATGCTTCTCAACAGGAGTATGGAGTTCTAAAAGCTCAGGGGTCTTTTCAGATAATCAAAGTCTTGACGTGAGACGTATGATGATGCGATTCAGTTTATCATCATCCCCACAGAGTTACTGGTGGAGGTTTCCTCGTGTCCGATCAGCGGACTGTTTTGTCAAGTTTGTTGCTGCAGTAGAATCTCAGGGTTCCATGAATCAAAACTTCAGAAGTGGTCGCTTGTTGTCAGAACGGGTGTCGGTCATTGGTTTTCAGAATATCCCCAACTATGTTGATAGGATTTATTCGTGTTGACGAATTACTTCTCCATGATGATGGAATATGGGGTCCTGATGAGGACAATTTATGCCTATGATGATAGGATTTATTCGTGTTGACGAATTACTTCTCCATGATGATGGAATATGGGGTCCTGATGAGGACAATTTATGCCTATGATGATAGGATTTATTCGTGTTGACGAATTACTTCTCCATGATGATGGAATATGGAGTCCTGTTGAGGACAAAGTTTGATTTCTCCGGGTTAATGGAACATGGGGTCCTGATGAGGACGAGGTTCCTCCGTGTTGACGGAATATGGCGTCCTGATGAGGACAATTTACGCCTATGTTGATAGGTTTTATTCGTGTTGACGAATTTTTCTCTCCGTGTTGACGGAATGCGCATCCTGATGAGGACAAGGTATGATTAGGTGGATAGGATTTCTTCGTGTTGTCGAAATATGAGTTCATAGATGTACAAGAATGGTACTCCTATGATGATAGGATTTATTCATGTTGATGAATCTATTTCCCTTGTGTTGACGAAACGTGAGTCCTGACGTGGACAAGCTATGTTAATGGGAGTTCTTGTGGTGATAAGACGTAAATAAGAACTTTATTACCCATGCTGATACGATCTCCTTGTGTTGACGAAATGCGGATAGCCCATCCCCAGTGGAGTCGACCAATCTTATTTCTCTGTGTTGACGAAATATGGGGTCCTGATGAGGGCAAATTTTATTCCTATGATAATAGGATTTCCTCGTGATGACGAATTTATGGCTTTTCGTGTTGACAAAATTAAGGGCAATCATGAATAATTTTTTCCTGTGATGACGGGATCTTTACTCGTGTGAATGAATTTGTTTCTCTTCTTGTGTTAACAAGGTTAGTCCAGTTGCGGGCATAGGTGTTTTTGCAAAGATAGTTCAGTACCCGTAGTGTTAAATGGGTGGTGATAGTCAAAATCAGAGTTATTCCCAGGCGAATGATCCGTTGTTACCATAACAATCAGATTCACTCGGCGAATGTCGTTCCCCAAGCAGTGGTGCAGTTTATTTCTGCGGTTGGCAAATTTCAGGGTTTCTTTAGTATTCAACCATCTCGTACCTCGAATGTTTGAAGGTCGTCCGCTCTTCACCCAGTCGGGTCCAAGCCGCTTGAATAGGGGCAGCTGTTGCACCCTAAAATTTGACCAACTCATTTCACTTGATTTGTGTTTTCAATTGCATTATTGTCTGCATAATAGATCATGTACATAGTTCATCCATTTGCATAACATAGCATAAGCAAGTCATCCAGCAAGGGATCAAGTGCCATTCTTATCTAAAGGAGCACATCAAAAAGGGGTTCTTATTCAAAGTTAACAACTGGGGAGTTGAAGCCTTGAACAGTTAGAAGGTCATGCAGTGGATCTATCTCCTATCTGGGGGTATGTTTGAGGATCATCAATGAGACATGAGCTATGAACTGAGGGTATGGAATGTGTGCTAGCATCATGGAGGGCTTAGAGGGTCATTTTGAAGATGAGCCAAGTCATTGGTGTGATTACAAGAGCTACAGTTGAATGCAGTCAACTAGAGTTTCATCTAGGTCAACCCTAGGTCCACCCTAGGTCAACTGAGTGATTGAAGAGAATCAAGGCTTAGTGGAAGGATGTGGGATTCATGGATTGATGTGTGGATACATGTGTGGTGTTGTGCCAAGGGGGAATCAAGAGGAATCAAGAAGAAGAGGAGTTACCAAATTAGGGTTTCAGTGTAAAAACCCTAATTTAGGCTTAACTTCCAAGCCAGATAAGTCAAAATGCAAGTTTCAAATGGATCATTGGCCAAAATGAAATTTTTAGATCTTATCAATACCTTTAATTTTAGTACTAGAAGTCTTCAAGGAGATTTATAGAACTCAAGTTATGGTTCTTGCAAGTTAGAGGTCATCAGAGGACATTGAAATTTATCTGTGAAAGTCACCTGACTTCCAAGCAACTTTTTCCCATGAAAGAGTTTTCAAATGGATTCTTGGCCAACATGAAAGTTGTAGATCTTGATCTTAGCTTTAATTTGAGTACTAGAAGTCCTCAAGAGGTGTTGTAGAACTCAAGTTATGGTCTTGGCAACTCAGGGGTATTTTGGGAAAGTTGAATTATAAGTCATTTTTCAACATGGATCCAAAACTCCCTCTTCCTCTCCTCAAATGCAAAAATGTTCAACATGAGATGTGCTCAAAATGGGGTTTTTAGGCTAGAAAAGAGATCATGAGGACTTGGAAATGCTTGGAACTCAAAGTGGCATAAATGACCAAATAAGGGAGGTTAAAGTTCATTTTCAAGTGACCAAATTTGGGATTTTTTGATCCAAGGCCAAAATACATCATATGACCTATCAAACTGAATGGAAAACACATTTTAAGATCAATGGCATTGTTACTTTTTTGAGTTAAGGCCAGGATTATGGAGCTATGCTCAATTGCTTGCAATGGAAGTAACACATGCCAAATTACATAAGGGATAAGTTGCAAGGCAAGGAACCATATGCACACTTTCATTATCTCATTTGATGACAAATTCAAACCAGAACAAGTGGCTGTAGCAAGCAAAACTCCAACTGGTTTTTGTTCTCATCAAGTGAGAATTTCATCAAGTGAGAATTGCAAAATCTCATGGGATTGTTCCAGTCACTTCCAGAAGGTTCCAACATTGCCTATAAATGATTTAGAGTGGATCAGAATCAGGGGTTGGCCATTTTTGAGAGAGAGAAGAAAGAGTGAGATCAAAAATCCTCCATTGCAATTCACTTTCGAGTTCTTCAATTTCTCTATTGATCTTCCATTTTCTTGATTCTATTCAACTCTATTGATGTTTCTGAGTGTGTACAAATCAAAATCTGAGTGATTACATGTTGAAATCGTGTTCTTGATTATCAATTTCCACACCTGCAACTACAAATCAGTTTCCACGATCCAGTCAATTTCAAGAGGATTTGCTGCATACAGAAGCAAAAACACACCCCACTGAACGAATCTGGAGACTTACAAGGCTTGATTTGGTGATTTGATCCATCTGTTTCACTCATTTTCTCAGGTTAGTAAATTCTAACCTACAGCTTCATTTAGGTGTAATTAGCATGAATCTTTAGGCTAGATGAGTAGTATGTGGCTAGGAGTAACTTTCTGGAGAGTTTGAAGCTGATTGGTGTTAGTTGATATGATGACACATTTTCTGCTTGGATTGACTACATGCTGGATATGGAGTTATTAGCTTAGTGTGATGGTTAGAATTACTCATAGTGAGGTGAGGAAGAGATTAGGCACAACAATTTGGTGATTGGTGAATTTTGAATTTCTGAGCAATCTTGGATTGAAGTTCGTGTTTAGAGCTAGGGTTCATATTAATGGATTTTGAGACCATAACTAGAATCAGAGTGAAAAATGGAGCAAGTCTGGGCTTTGTATTGTTGATTTTGGTTGAGAATTGGAGATTTATGAGAAGCTGCAGATGAGTGTTCATGTATGTTCATCCATGGAAGTTGGCTCCAAAACTCATTCAAATGAGGAAGACGAATCCGCAGCCGTTGGATTAGGGTTGGACTCGTTGACTGAAGCCAGATCGTGTGGCTGTGCGCGCGTTTCCATTTGTGAAGGATTTATGCTAAAGAATGAAACTCAGTCGTTTCATTTAAATCCAACCATGGGCTTGAGTCTGATAGTTGTTATCCCCACCCCCATTTCGTGGCCCATTGAGTTTTGAACTGCATCCTTATGCTATCTGCACCGCGCATTCGTTTTTTTCTTTTATTGTTTATTTGTTTTTTTTGGGCCTAGTGCGTTCTGCTGAACGCACCCCTCATTTTCTGGGCCCAATATTTCCTGAAATATATGATTGCTGGTGACACCTCCCTGCTATATCACTTTAAATTGAATTTCTCTTTTCTTTTCATTTGCATTTGATTTACCAAATAATTCATGAAAAATCCAAAAATAATCATTTTGATATGGGGATTTTTGCTACATTTTAATAATTGTCTGAAGAAAATTGTGAAAAATAAAAATATCATTTTAAGCATTTTTCTATTTTGGGTGATTTTCACATTTTATTGCATTTTATTTTCATTTTGTTTGTACATATCATTTGGTGAATTTTGTTTGGTCACTTAAATTCATATTTTGACTCCTTTCTTTTTGTGGTAGTTAGATTAACACATTAATTTCCCCCTGGATTTATTCCACATTTTTGTGGATTAATCTTGATTAGTTTTGATTAGAGAACATTAGGTTAGCATAATTAGGGTTTAAACTCAACATAGGTGCATTCTAATATTTTATTTTGGGATTTTTAGCATGAATTAGGTTATGGGACATATAGGGTATGCAGGGTAGATGTAGAAATCCCCTTGGAATAAATTATAGAATTTTAAACACCATTTTACTATTTTTAGTATGTTTTGCAAATTGTGTGATTATTTGATGTTCCCACTTGGGGTTTATGTTGTCTGTTTGGGTTTCTGGGCTTTTATTTTGGGGTGTGGACTTGGTTTGGGCTTGTGGAAGCATGAAGAATCAATGGAGGAGATTGAATACAAAGATCAAGGTTGATGCATGAAGATTGCTTGGAGGTTGAAGGTGTTGATTGAAGACTTAGGAGAAATAGGAGAAAATAGGAAGAGCTTAGAATAGACAAATTCTTCTGTCAAACATAGAGAGCTTCTTGTGCCTCTATTCCATCCTATGACACAAGGTCCCCACAAAGGGTTCCATCTCTCCTTAGGAGGGATGTAGAGCCTGCTTTGATTGGGTAGAATCTTGAGGATGACTTTCACTAGATGTGTTAAGATCTTGATGATTTCCCTGGGTTATCATTAAGCATCTCAACATCCCAACTTCCTCTATTACTTGATTTTCTCTTGGGAAATGTATGCATTGGAGTTAAAAGCCTATTGAGGATGAAGTTCATTGATGATTTTAGAGGAAGCTTGTACCTATCAAAGCTGGATATCTGTTGAAGGCTAGGGTTTTGCTGGTTGGAACTCAGTGCTTGTTGAAGCTGAAGAATATTGGAAGATAAGAGCTTAGATGGAGCTTGGATGTCATTGGAAGGAGAAGATAGGACCTTGCCTCAAGTTGTTAACTTTTTGCTGTGTATCAGCTGTAGCTGCCAGAGCTGGTGTTGTTTGGACTGCTGCTGTAGGAGCTGTCAGAGCTGGTTTTGGGGTTTTATTTTCTTGGTTGTTTTGTTTGTTAATCTTCCCCTTAGGGTTAAAGTGAAGCTGTTCACTTTTCCTATTGTTTCTTGCTGCATTTCATGCATTTTACTGCTTTACTGTATGTATCTGTTCTTTTGCCGTTTATCCCCTATGATCTCTGTTTCTCTCTGTGCAAGAGAGAAATATGATAGACATTAGGCTTTCATCCATGCATGACAACATTAGGATAGTTTTGATTCCCATTTTAACCCTAGGTTTTTTAGAGTTCTTTCTCTTCTCAAAACACTTCAAAAAACACAATAATAAGGTTAATTGACGTCGTACGTTACGAGCCTTAAGCTATTTGAGAAAAGGTTGCTGGAGGGTCACTCTTCAGTAATCTGATTGCTTAGTGTGTTACCCTTAGGGTGACATACGACGTAGTCACTCTCAAATCATAGTCTCTAGTGCGTCAGAAATTGCAAACACAATAAAATACAGTCCTTGCGTAAAAGACTGTAAACCAATCAAAGAGTCATTTTTGTCCGCTTGGACCCGTAATCAGGAGAAAAACCTTTTTCAGAAGGATAAAAAACAATCAAGACAGACTTGTGTCGTACGTGGCCCGAACTACGTTTGCTCTGATCTTTCATGCTGTATGAAAGTACGTAGGCATAGGATGCGATATCCTAGCGAGCAACCTTCCCCTCCTTTCCCGTAGGTAGGCGAACTACGTTGACTCTGATTTCTCGTTCCAGACGGGAATACGTAGGCATAAAGTGCAATACTTTGCCGAGTCATTTTATTTTCTCTTAACCCTTGACCTGTCGAGTAGATAGAATAATAATCCGTACTAGAAAACAAGCGTGGATCCCGTCGAGTACGACGGACGTGAGGGGTGCTAATAGATTCCCCTCGGGTAATCGACTCCCGAATCCAGGATTTGGTTGCGATGACCATTCCTTTCCCGTCTTTGCGGTAGGTTTACTCTGAGCGTTTCCTTTCCCTCCTTTGGGATAAATAACGCACGGTGGCGACTCTCCTGTTCAGCCGGCCCCGATTTTCGCAGTAGCGACGGGTCATAAGGAGGAGGAGGTGGTTCAGATGAAGGATTCTCTGTCACAGTTTCTAAAACAGGAACAACAAAAGCGTTACCTGAAAGTTTGGAACGCTTAGCCTTCACAGAAGAGATTTATTCAGAGGCTTTCCTTTTGGTGCATTCAGAACCTTCTTCTAAAACCTTTCTCTTCTTCCTTCTCTTCTTCTCAATCACTTCTGGAGCAGGTTCAAAAGCTCTTTTTATCAAATCTGCTGGTATGGGAGTGTCATCTGCTAGACATGATTCATTATAGAAGAACAGAGCTTCTTTAGGTTCCTCTGCAGTAAACAGTGGAAAGTCCTCCACTGGAACTCTTCTTCTGTGCACAGCAGCAGAGTCAATCTTGACTGGTTCAGATTGAAGTTCCTCCACCAGCTTCATCCTTTGCAAACTTTTCCCATCCAGAGGCTTTCCTAGAATTCTTTCCAATTCTGCTGTCTGACCTGCCTCTGTCAGATGTGCAACTAATCCATTCTCTGTGAGTACATTAGAAATCAATATTCCCATTGGGATCCAATTTCTGACCTTCTGATGTTTTGTTCTGATCTCTTCTCTATACATTTTGACGTGGTTCCATAGATGAGCAAATAGAAAGTGTGGCAGGTCCACCTTGATATTGTTTCCCAAACAGTATAGAAAGTACAGCTGCGTTGCGTTGATGTAGTCTGGAGAGTTAGATGTTTTTCTATGGTGAATACAACCCAGAAATATCTTTTCCCAGATCTTGTAGTGCACCTCTAGATCCTTGATCTTGCTTGAAGGTAGCCCAAAAGGGAAAACTTCTCTGTAGACTTCATCCATGTCTACCCGTCCTGTAGAAAGATGAGTAACACCATCTACTTCTTCATACCCTATCAGCTTACGAATCATCCCCTCAGTGATTATGATTTCTTTTCCCAAAACATATGAATATATGAATTTAGGGCAAACCTTTGCGTGTATCCAGAATTCCTTAACCATGTGAGGAAATACTGGACCAAACAATCTATCAAAGTACTTCACCCATCCTTGAGAAGATACAGTTGGACGAAGATCAAATCCGTTATTTGCAATACATTTAAAATCCACCATAAATTCGGAAATAACTTCTAATTTCTCTATCGGTGTTAGAAGATTTCTCTCTGGTTCTTTGTATGAAACAATACCCATTTCTGATGATGATACCCCAACCATTGTTGATGCTAACTTTTGAGACGAAGATGATGAAGTTGCCATAGCAGAACTTGTGAGATAAGCTGATCTTCTTTTAGGTTTAGCGGAGAAGAGAAAACAATGGAGAAGGCCAAAATGCATAAAAGGTGTGTGAGAGAGAGTGAAAGTGTGAGATCATGGAATATATAGAAAAAAAATTAGGGCACAAAAACACAACCAACACTTAGCAGTTAATCACATTAATTAAAAAATAAAAATAATGATTTCAAGCATTTAATGAGATTTGACAAAAGTGGGGGGATAACTAGAATTGTAATAATTCAAACAGTACCTCAAACGGCGCCTCACTTTGTACACTCCACCTTTTCAGGTTTCATGTGACACGTGTTTGATATTGTTGTGCCTCTGAAGCTCTTTAGAATATGAAACGTTAAACAACGCTCAGATCCTCTGAAGCTTGTTAGCTCAGAGTTTCACAAAATAAATAAGGTAACAAATGAAATTAAAGATACAACACTTTAGAATATAGACATTAATCATTTTTCATCTGAATAAATTTGCTTCTGAATAATAATTTTATTCTAGACAAAAATCCATACTAATATTCTTTAGAATAAATTTGAATCTATCTTCAGCAAGGGGTTTTGTAAAAGTATCAGCCCATTGATGGTCTGTATCAACAAAATTTAAACTTAAAATTCCCTTCTGAATATAGTCTCTGATGAAGTGATGTTTAATTTCGATATGTTTTGCCTTAGAATGTAAAAAAGGATTTTTAGATAGGCAAATAGCATAAGTATTATCACAAAAGATAGAAATGTTACTGTCATATATCTGATAGTCTTCCAGCTGACTTTTCATCCAGAGCATCTGAGTACTACAACCAGCAGCAGCAATATATTCTACTTCTATAGTTGAGAGTGCTATTGTGGGTTGCTTCTTGCTGTACCATGAGATCAAATTACTTCCCAGAAACTGACAGCTTCCAGAAGTACTTTTACGTTCAACTCTGTCTCCAGCATAATCAGCATCACAGAAGCCAACTAATTTAAATTCATCAAATCTTCTGTAACACAAACCCACGTTAGTAGTACCTTTCAGATACCTCATTATTCTCTTAACAGCTGTTAAGTGAGATTCTCTAGGATCTAATTGGAATCTAGCACAAAGACAAACATTGAAAAGAATATCAGGCCTAGAAGCAGTCAAATATAGAAGAGAACCAATCATACCTCTGTAGAGCTTCTGATCTACCTTTTTACATACCTCTTCTTTTCCTAGAGTGCTAGTTGGATGCGTTGGAGTCTTAGCTGACTTACTCTCTGTCATGTTGAACTTCTTCAGAAGCTCCTTCACATACTTTGTCTGATGTATGTAAGTGCCTTCTGGAGTTTGATTGACTTGAATTCCCAGAAAGAATCTGAGTTTTCCCATCATGCTCATTTCAAATTCTGCCTGCGTAGACTCAGCAAACTCCTTTCCAAGCTTAATATTTGTTGTTCCAAAAATAATATCATCTACATAAATTTGACAAATTAAAATTTCTTTCTTAATTGATTTATGAAATAGAGTTGTATCAACCTTTCCTATGATAAAATTATTTTCCAAAAGAAAATTACTCAGCCTCTCATACCAAGCTCTAGGAGCTTGTTTTAAGCCATAGAGTGATTTCTTTAATTTAAAAACATGTTCTGGAAATTTTTCATTTTCAAAACCAAGGGGTTGATGAACATAGACTTCTTCTTCAATTAAGCCATTTAAGAAAGCACTTTTAACATCCATCTGATACAGAGTGATGTTATTCTGTGCAACAAAAGAAATAAGCAAACGTATAGATTCTAACCTTGCCACAGGAGCATATGTATCTATGTAATCAATACCTTATTGCTAATTGTAGCCTTGAGCAACCAGTCTAGCCTTGTTTCTGGTGACTTCTCCTTGCTTATTCAGCTTGTTTCTGTAAACCTATTTTGTTCCAATAATATTAAATCATTTTGGTCTTGGAACCAGATCCCAGACATCATTCCTTGTGAATTGATTTAGCTCCTCTGGCATAGCAAGTATCCAATCATTGTCTTGCAGAGCTTTATCCATAGAGGTAGGTTCAATAATTGACACCAACCCAAACAATGATGTCCCAGATGATTTGAGAAAGGATCTTGTTCTGATGGAGTCATCCTTCTTTCCAATAATCATTTCCTCTGGGTGAGAAGCTTTGATTCTGGAGGATCCTTTCAGAGGGGTTTCTTCAGAAATAGTTAAGCTTTGCATATGAGCAGCCAATGGAGTAGCATCTGGTGTTGCTTCTTGTTCTTTGGCTTGAACTTTGTCTGCATCTGATTCTTCAGAGTCTATGAGAAGAACTTCTCTATCTACAGAAATTCCAAACTGCTTTGGCTTTTGATTGCCAAGCTTATCATCAAATCTGACATGAATTGATTCTTCCACAATCTGTGTCTCAGTATTGTATACTCTGTAGCCTTTAGAGTGTTCAGAATATCCATTCATAAAACACTTCTGTGCTTTAGAGTCAAACTTGTTCAGATTATCTTTAGTATTCAAAATAAAATAAACACATCCAAAAGGATGAAAATAAGAAATGTTAGGCTTTCTATTCCTCCACAATTCATAAGGAGTCTTCTCCAGAAGAGGTCTTACAAACACTTTGTTTGAATATAACATGTTGTATTAATTGCCTCTGCCCAAAAATGTTTTGCCATATTAGTCTAATCGATCATGGTTCTGGCCATTTCTTGCAATGTTCTATTCTTTTGTTCTACAACTCCATTCTGTTGAGGAGTTTTAGGACAAGAGAAATCATGTGCAATGCCATTTTCTTTAAAATATTTTTCAAAATATTTGTTTTCAAATTCACCACCATGATCACTTCTGACTTTGACAAATTTAAAATTCTTTTCAATTTGAATTTGATTACAGAAGTCAAAGAATACAGAGTGTGACTCATCCTTGTGTTTTAGGAATTTTACCCATGTCCATCTGTTGTAGTCATCAACAATGACTAATCCATACTTCTTGCCTCTGATGGATGCAGTTTTCACTGGTCCTAACAGATCAATATGAATTAGCTCTAATGGTCTAGAGGTAGTGTCGCAACTGCGAAAAACAACCGGCGGAAAAATAGAAGAGTCGCCACTTTCGTTATTTATCCCAAAGAGGGGGAAAAGAAATGATCGGAAAAACCTAAAGAAAAAGGGAAAGACAAGGTTATCGCAACCATGTCTAGATTTGGGAGTCGGTTACGCAAGGGGAAGGTATTAACACCCATCACGTCTGTCGTACTCGACGGGATCTACGCATTGATGTCTATCTAAAAGGCTGTGTTGAAACTATCTAGCTAAAGGCTCAGGGACAAAAGGAAAGAAAAAGGACTGAATCAGTAGAGCATCGCCGCTCTGTGCCTACGTACTCCCTCGTGCAATGGGAAAGTTAGAGTCAACGTAGCTCGCCTAACTACAGGTAAAGAAAGGGGGGAAGGTTGCTCGCTAAGACATCGTGTCTTATGCCTACGTACTTTCATCTGGTATGAAATATCAGAGTGAACGTAGTTCGGGCTAAAAGGATAACAGGTTGGTTCAAAAGTTTTTTAGGCCCGAGTAGGGTTAACAAATAGTTCTAGAAGTAGGTGTATGCAACTCGACCATTGGAGACTTAGGCGTTACCGTTTGCGGTAGAACTAAGAGTCAACGACACTCTTTTATCTGAAAATATTTTCCTGATTAAGAATCCCGAAGGATGAAAAAGGTTTGAAATGTTTTTGTGTTTTTTAGAGAAGAAGTGTTTTGAATTTGATTTGTAACTCATGTTGCACTAAAGACTATGATCTAGGAGCGAATGCATCGTATATCTTCCAAAGGACATATACTAACATTCTGGACAATTGAGAGGCAACCACCCAATCATCATTTCCCAAATAGCTTAAGGCTTGTAGCGTACAACAATTGTCATCCTTTATTATGTGTTTTATGAAAGTTTGAAGATGAGAAGAGAAGAAGGAACACTAATGGGAGACTAATCAATCCTAAAAGTTATCATGCAAAGTACACCTAAAGTTGAGATTCAAAAGGGAACTACCTAATGTTACCATGCATGGTTAGGCACCTAATGTCTATCATAACCTCAAGAGGTTAGAGAAATTATTGGGAGCATGGCAAAGAAAAGAAGAAGAAGAAGAAGAAGAAGAAGAAGAAGAAGAAGAAGAAGAAGAAGAAGAAGAATGCATATGCAAATGAAGATGCAAACATAAGATGCACAAATAGAATGAAAGTGGGAGGAAAATAGTGTCGGGCAGTAGCCTCCACAAGCTCATCTCAACCAAGCAAGCATATGGAAATGCAAGAAAAGAGAAGAAGAACAAGAGCACAAGAAGAAATCAAACAAACAAGATCAAACTACACAAAGATGCACCAAAAGTGGGATGAAATGACCTAAGTCAAGCAACATCAACCACACCACAAAACTAAACCAAAATGAAAGGAAAAACAAAAACCCAAAGCCAAGTGAGGACGGGAGACCAAATGAGGGAAGCAAGGGCCTCATAATAGGTACTCAACCATAAGCATCACAAGCCAAATGCAAAGGAAGCACAAAAGAGTCCTCAAGGATCCATCATTTTAGGTATACTTCAAGTACTTCCTCAGGAGGGACTAAGATACCTTAAATGAGGTTCCAAAGTCATTGGACAGAAAGGAGATGAAGAGAAGAAAGCTCCAAAGCAAAATTAAAACAAAACAAAAAGAAATTCAAGTAAGAGCATAAAGGAAGCAAACATGCATCATATAGGAGTTCAAGTTAGAAGCTTGAAAAGAAACACATAAATGAACAAGGAAGAAACAATATCATGACCTAAAATTGAACCAACATCATCCTTAACATGTTAACAACATGAAACAAAAGGCATTGAGGGTTCAAAGGATCCAAAAATGTCATATCCAAATCAAACTAGGTCAAGGTACATGTGTGAACCTCCCTTGGAGGTAAGTTGACTTGCAAGTTATCTCAAAAATAGGAAAATGGTTCAAAAATAATCAAATAAAATGCAAAAGGTAGCTAAACAAGTTGGCAAACAGAGGCCAAAATATCAAAGCAAATATCCCCTCAAAGCACCATCAAAAGAAAATAATATTCAAGATGTACCACTTTGAAATGGGAGAATTGAAGGTCAAAAGAAAGGCACCAAAAGTCAACCCTAAATTCAACCAACCAGAGGCAAAATGGTCCTTAAAAATTGTTTAACTAATCATGAATATGAGGATCAATTTTCATTCATTGAACCCAAAGGAAATGGAAGAAACAAATAAAAGAACAAGCAATGCACAATTTAATTCAATTAAAAACACCTCCAATATTTAATTATATTTAAAAATGAAAAATACTCTGAAAAATAAAATAAAAAATGTCTAAAAATAATAGACATTTCAAGGTTTGTAAAAATATTTTTGTGGGATTTTTGGGATATTGGAGCTATTTTTAATCAATTAAATTCAAACAAGAATAAAAAGAAAATAATAAAAGAAATAAAAGGATCTGAGGGAGGAAGGTGCGCCACGTATGCGCTGGCCAGTTTAAGTGAAACGTCGCGTTTCACTAAGGATCCTATGCGTTGTAGTTGACTATGCACACCATGGGTCTTAATCCTGATCACTCATTCCAAAAGTAGTCTGATCTAACTATCCACACATGGCCACATCACCTAAACCCTAGTCAACCTCTCCAGAATGAATCACACACGTTGGATTTAAGTACCAAGACAAGGGGGTCAAATAGATCTGATGGCTAGGGATTCATCTTCCTCATTCAAACCTGAAAATGGAGGGAAAGCTTCAGACGGTGGCCAGAGAAGACTCCGGTCATCTTCTCTGGCGAGAGCAACAGTGCTCTGGTCAAGACTTCATCAATTCCAACAAATTTTACATGAAACTTCATCTACAACTCACAAGGAATAAGAATCCAAGGTTCATTGCCATTAAATCCTCACCAAAAGCTCAAATCGAAGGCAAACAGAATTATGCCTTAAGAACAAATGTTCACCAAACTCAACCAAATTATCCACAAATCATCTAGAGGTCATGGAGGTTACAGATCAAGCAACAATTAATCCAAACACCACAAGAATAAACCATAACAGATCCAAACATTTTTTAGCATCCACCAACAATCATCACAAATGCCAGTTCATTTTATATATTAATGATCTACATGTTGTCTAGGTCTCAAATATGTAAAAATGGCAGTGAATCAATGCATATCCAGAGTGTAAGGTTGATTTGTAAATACCTAGTGGAGAACTTCCACTGAACCTTCAACTCTTGCTTAAGCTTGAAGAAAATTGTCCAGAAACGTTCGGTGATCCCTCCTAGAAATGTTTGTGAGCTTAATTTGCTTTAATTCTTGCTAATTCTCCAAATTCGAAAATCAATTTTCCACCACTTTTTCAAAGTTGTCTAGCTTCAATTCTCCTCCAATTTCGTATTCTGATGAGTTGTTCATGATCAAAACCTTATATGTGATGGATCTGGAAAAGAATTAAGCTCAATCTCAGCCTCTAACAGCCCAATTGAAAA
This sequence comes from Lathyrus sativus, assembly GCA_963859935.3. Lineage (NCBI taxonomy): Eukaryota > Viridiplantae > Streptophyta > Magnoliopsida > Fabales > Fabaceae > Lathyrus > Lathyrus sativus. The sequence continues at coordinate 242,065,767 of OZ012735.1, forward strand.
TCCATGGGAATTGATTTTGGAGCTCACTCATGTGCATGAAAATCTCTCTAATTTGGCTCCAAAATGCTTCAAATTGCTTGCTGGGAGTGAATGGAATGTGAATGGCTAGGATTTAGCCCTTGTTTAATCTCAATGGTTGATGTTTGTTGTGTAACTTCATGATGAAGTAAACTTGGATATGGCTCATCAAAACGCATCCAATTCAAATTCTATTAATGGCAATGTGTTTAAAATATAGTTTGCACTCAAAATATGCATTCATTTGCACAAAAATGGTCCAAAGTGAATTAAATCCAATTTTCTCCTTTTAAATCCCTTTTTATGAAAACCAATTTAGGAAAACACCATTCTAAGCCAAATTCGAGACTTCTCAAGGCTTGGTTAAAAAAATAAAACCATTTGGAGCAAGTTTGATGTTGGAAAAATATTCATTTGAAGTGTGCAAGATGGTGAAATGGACCTATAATTTTATGACTTATAATCTTACTTTCCTAAAATACCCCTGACTTGCAAACCTCATAACTTGAGTTCCATAAATCAGATGAAAGACTTCTAGTACTCTTTCTAAAGCTAAGACCAATATCTATAACTTTCATGTTGGCCAAACGTTTAGGAGAAACATCCTTCTAGGTCAAAAATGACTCGGAAGTTGGTTGACTTTTGTTGACCAAAATCACATTCATCTGATGACCTGTAACTTGTCTGAATCATAACTTGAATTCTATAAATCCAATCAAGGACTTCTAGTACTCAAAAGAAAGCTAAGAACATGCTCTACAAGTACCATGTTGGCCAAAAGTTGAAATGGAACTTGTATCTTGAGATAGGTGGTCTTGAAGTTAGGCACTAAATAGGGGATTTTACCCTGAGAACCCTAATTTAGTAACTTCTCACACTCTTTATCCTTGATGAATTGAACTTGAAATGATATCTCATGTATCCTAACACAACATCCCATGACCATAGAGACTTTAAATTGAGTTTTAATCTCCTTCAATTTCACAATTGACTGAGAATTTACCAGATGAAAACCCTAATTGCAACACCTTCAACTGTAACTTTCCACACTTGGTATAAACACTTGGATGAGCTCCACAATGACCATCAAGGCACTCAATGAGCTCTCTCAACATCTTATCCATTCTCATGAATTCACAATCCTCTGATGATCTTCAACTGGCTTCCAAGTTAGGAGTTGATCCACATACATCCATCAATCCTTTCACAAGTCCAATGCCCACTTCTAGATGACTTGATGACCATTCAAACTTGAGTAACACCCCTTGCTTAGGCTCAAACCTCTGACTAGACTCCTCTTGATATGCAAAACCTCTTGATCCCCTGTTCAATGCCAAATGTTATGCAATGCAAATGCTAAAAAGAAATGAAATGAAACATAAACCAAGTTAAGAACAGGTTGAGCAAATTTTGGGGTGCAACAGCTACCCCTATTTAAACGACTTGGACTTGAATGAGTGAAAAGCGAGCGGCTTTCACGCAATCAAGGTAAAAGACGGTTGAATACCGAAGAACCCGAAAATTTGCCAACCGCAGAAAATAAATCTGCAAACAAGAATCTCTAGAGATAACTACTCTGATTACAAACACATTCCGTTGGGGAAAAGAGAAACTTAACGAGTAACTCTGCTTGGGGAAAATCCTGCAATAGGGAAATACTTTAAATTGCCGGAATCTGGATATTTGACGAACAAAATGAATTAATGACATCTGCCGGAGCCTGAATGCTCAACATAATAATCAGAGTCTAAATACTCAACGCACAAACTGGAGCCTGAAGGCTCAACGTAATAACCAGAGCTTGAATACTCAACGTACAAACCGGAGCCTGAATGCTCAGCGTAATAACCGAAGCCTGAATACTCAACGTACAATCCGGAACCTGAACGCTGAATGTAATAACCGGAGCCTGAATACTCAACGTACAAACCGGAGCCTGAACGCTCAACGTAATAACCAGAGCCTGAATACTCAACGAACAAAAGGATATATCACTTACAAATTCACTAGAGCCTGGATACTCAACGGAGAAGCCGGAGCCTGGATGCTCAACGCACAAGAGAAATTACAATTGGAAATCGGCCGGAGTCTGGATACTCAACGTAATATATCGGAACCTGAACGTTCAACGAGAGTGACCGGAGCCTGAATACTCAACGGACAAAAGAGATCATCATCATACGAAAACTACTGGAGTCTGGATACTCGACGGAAAAAATCAATCGGAGCCTGGATACTCAACGGACAAAACCAAATACCATAAGTCAAAAATTCACCGGAAACTGGATATTCAACGGAGAAGGAGTACTATCACAAAACTTACCAAAATCTGACTTTACCGGAGCCTGGATACTCAACAGAAAAAGTAATACGTCACAAATCGACAACTTACCGGAGTCTGGATACTCAACGGAGAAGCCGGAGCCTGGATGCTCAACGAAAATTGACCGGAGTCTGGATACTCAACGGACGAGAGGAAAATACCACAACCATACTCATCAAAACCCGAACACCATCACCGGAGTCTGGATACTCGACGGAGAAAGCACAATAATATGAATCACTGTGGTCTGGATACCACACCCGTCTTTACCGGAGCCTGGACACTTGACGAAAAAAGCAAACCATATCCACTGGGGATTAACCGGGGTCTGGATACCATGCGGGCTAAGAGAAATTACATGGTCTGGATACCAAGGGAACAGATCAAACCTCCGAAGATACACCTGAAACAAAGAGATAATAACTTGGCTTATGTTTCATATGCATATGTTTGAAAATGGCGTAATGCTCCATGCGAAATGGAAATGCTACACATTTGGGTAGATGCTATGCACGCATGCAGTTGCAACGGAACTGACTCAGCAAAAATAAATGCTGGAGATACAGAAAACACCCTGCTGAGGCAAGAAAATAACCTTGTTGAATCAACGATTTTGCCGAGGATAGAGCACAAACTTGCTCATGCTAATAACCATTGGACTTATACCAATAAACGGGCTTTCGCTGGCTTCCTGCAAAGAAAATACTGACGTGACAACATTCTTCCATCCTGCTGAGAAAAGGAGAACAAATCTGCTAGGGAAACTACCCCTCTCAATTTGCTCGGGATTGCTCCGCCAGGGAACGAACCTAATCAGGCTGCAAATTACTCTGTGGGGAGAAAATCCAATCACAACTCGTTGGGGAGTGCATACAAGCATTCACCTTGTGGGGATTAAATGCGTATCAACTGCCTAAAGAACACGTACACGCTACCTGCTCGCTCAAAACTGCATACAAACTCTACTCGGGATAGAGATGTGAACTTCACTGGTCGGGGAAGTAAATTCAAGCGGGGGATAGGACGAACTTCATCCATATCTTTTTCCCCAAGGGTAACGACTCTGCAACTCTGAACAAACAGACAAGATATCCTACGCAATCGGGATCATCTTAGTCATCATTCGTGACGTTGTTCAACTAATTCAAAGTTTTAACAATTATTATCCAAGGCCTGCAAGTTTATGTTAGCGCAAGTTCATCAAAACATTGGGCGTTTTCACAAACAAAACAATAAAAGTTAAAGCAAACACACAGATCAAGTACAGAATAGTATATGTTTATTGATGAATGGCCTGTAAATAGGCAAAGTTTTACAACAGATGCAACTCCTGAAAAGAGGAAGCTACGCAAAACAAATACAGATATGTACAGAAATATACAAAAGTGTACAAAATGTCGGCAACGTGGCACATACAAATACCATGAGCTGATCCCTCTATGACTCGCCTGACTTTGACGCTTTCCCGAAGCTTCGTCTTCAGAAGAGATTGATTCGGATAAACACAACCCTCAATTTCTCCCAATCCACTAAGCAATGAAGTTCTAATGCGGACCGCAATCATTTGCTTTTTCAATCCCTGACTTTTGCCTAAACTGCCCTTTTCGGGTTTTCGATTCACCGGGATACCCATTTTTTCCAAAGTCGCCTTTTCAGGTTTTCGACTTTGCGAGTTTACATCTTTTCATTTTTATCCCTAATTTTTTCCCAAACCTATTTTCCTTTTTTATGGTTCGCCGGGATGCCCCATTTTGGCATGGACTTTTCTTTTTATGTCTAGCGGGTCTCTTTTAAGCAAAGTATTTTTTAACTGTGTCTGCGTTCACAGGGGACGTGAAATCTTCACCATCCATGGTGGCTAACAACAAGCCTCCTCCAGAGAAGACCTTTCATACAACAAATGGACCTTCATAGTTGGGAGTCTATTTGCCCCTGTGATCTGATTATGGTGGGAGAATCTTTTTCAGCACAAGATCGCCCGTCTGAAAGCTTCGAGGGCGCACCTTCTTATCATAAGCTTTCTTCATCCGGTTTTGATACAAACGACCATATGCAATTGATGCTAGCCTCTTTTAATCCATCAGGCTAAGTTGATTCAAACGATTCTTTATCCATTCTGCCTCATCAAGTTTCACGTCGACCAAAACTCTTAAAGAAGGAATCTCGACCTCCAACGGTAGGACAACTTCCATACCATACACTAGCGAGAAGGGAGTTTCCCCGGTTGATGTGCGTATCGTCGTACGATAACCGTGAAGAGCAAAGGGAAACATCTCATGCCAATCTTTGTATGTAACAACCATCTTTTGCACTATCTTTTTGATATTCTTGTTGGCCGCTTCAACAGCGCCATTCATCTTCGGCCGATAGGGTGATGAGTTGTGATGTTCAATCTTGAAGTTCTGGCATAACTCCTTCATCATTTTGTTGTTTAGATTCGAACCATTGTCAGTAACAATTTGCTCAGGAATTCCATATCTGTAAATGATGTCCTTCTTTATAAACCTTTTTACCACTTGCTTGGTCACATTGGCGTACGAAGCTGCTTCAACCCACTTGGTAAAGTAATTGATGGCAACCAAGATGAAACGGTGACCGCTAGATGCGGTGGGCTCGATTTTTCCAATCATATCTATGCCCCACATGGAGAAAGGCCACGGGGACGCCATAACATTCAATGGGCACGACGGTACATGAATCTTATCAACATAAATCTGACATTTATGGCATTTCTTCGCAAATTTGAAACAATCTGACTCCATAGTTAGCCAATAATACCCTGCTCATAACAGTTTCTGAGACATGGCATGCCCGCCAACATGTGTACCGAAAGTACCCTCGTGGACTTCTTCCATAAGCAACGTTGCTTCTTTTACATCCACACATCTCAACAATATCAAATCATGGTTCCTTCTGTATAGCACACCATCTGGGTTTAGGTAAAAGTTGCCAGACAACCTCCTCAGCGTCTTCTTATCCTGAGTCGAAGCCCCTGGTGGATACTCTTGCTTCTTGAGGAAATTCTGTATATCGTAAAACCATGGCTTGCCATCATCATCCTCTTCAATGGAGAATACGAAATCGGGTCTGTCCAAGCGAGAAATGACTATTCTGGGAGCATCATTCCAGAAATTCACTTTGTACATCGAAGATAGGGTTGCCAAAGCATCAGCCATCTGATTCTCTGCTCGTGGTACATGGTGAAACTCTACCCGATCGAAAAAGAGTAACAACCTCCTTGCATAATCTTTGTAAGGAATTAGATTCGGTTGACGAGTCACCCATTCTCCCATGATTTGATTAACCACTAGTGTTGAATCGCCATATACATCCAAATTCTTTATTCTCAAATCAATAGCCTCTTCCAAACCCATGATACATGCTTCATACTCAGCTTCATTGTTAGTGACTGGAAACGTCAACCTGCCAGTGAATGGGATGTGAGTACCATGAGGAGTTATAATAATTTCCCCAATTCCACTACCATAGGAGTTGACAGCACCATCGAATATCATCTGCCACTGAGAATCCTTCTCTGGACCTTCTCCATGTAGTGGTTCTTCACAATCTTTTTCTTTGAGGAACATGATATCTTCGTCAGGAAATTCAAACTTCATTGGTTGATAGTCTTCGATCGGCTGTTCAGCAAGGTATCCTGACAGAACACTTCCTTTGATGGCTTTCTAAGAAACATACTTATATCGTGTTCTGTCAGTACCATCTGCCACCTGGCAATTCTTCCTGAAAGCGCCTGCTTCTCGAAAACATACTTAATCGGTTCCATCTTCGAAGTCAGCATGGTTGTGTGATTGAGCATATATTGTCTCAAACGTTTGGCAGCCGAAGCAAGTGCACAACACGTCTTTTCGAGCATTGAGTAACAGGACTCACAATCTGTGAACTTTTTACTCAGATGATAAATCGCATGCTCCTTTCTTCCAGTCTCGTCGTGTTGACCGAGAACATAACCCATACTGTTCTCAAGAACCGTTAAGTACATGATTAAAGGTCTTCCAGCTACTAGGGGTATCAATATCGGAGGCTCCTGCAAATACTCTTTTATTCTATCAAATGCATTTTGACAACTTTCATTCCAGACAACCGCCTGATCTTTCTTTAACAATTTAAACATTGGTTCACACGTGGCTGTGAGATGAGATATGAACTGAGCAATGTAGTTCAATCTCCCCAGGAAACCACGGACTTCTTTTTCTGTTTTTGGCACTAGCATGTCTTGTATGGATTTTATCTTTGCAGGATCAACCTTAATGCCTTTTTCATTGACAATAAACCCCAATAACTTTCCAGACCGAACTTTGAAAGTGCACTTTTTTAGATTCAACCTCAATCTGAACTTTCTAAGCCTCTCAAACAGCTTCACCAAGTTAACCAGATGCTCCTCCTCTGTTTGGGACTTAGCAATCATATCGTCAACATAAATCTCAATCTCTTTATGCATCATGTCATGAAAGAGCATTGTCATAGTGCGTTGATATGTTGCTCCGGCGTTCTTCAAGCCAAAAGGCATCACTTTGTAGCAAAACGTTCCCCACGGTGTAATGAATGTTGTTTTCTCCATGTCCCCTGGTGCCATCTTTATCTGATTATAACCCGAGAAACCATCCATGAAGGAAAACACCGAATTTTGAGCCGTATTGTCGAGCAATACATCAATATGAGGGAGCGGGAAGTCATCCTTAGGGCTCGTCTTGTTCAAATCTCGATAATCAACACACATCCGCACCTTACCATCTTTCTTCGGTACAGGCATTATGTTGGCAACCCACAGAGGGTAAGTGGTTACGGCTAAAAATCCAGCGTCCCATTGCTTTTGGACCTCTTCTTTGATTTTTACTGCCATATCTGGTCTTGTTCTTCTAAGCTTCTGCTTGACCGGCGGACATTCGTCACGCAACGGTAAGCGATGAACCACTATGTCGGTATCAAGCCCAGGCATATCCTCATACGACCAAGCAAAGATGTCACTATACTCTCGAAGCATCTCGATTAGTCTTTGCTTGACGTCGCTCTGTAGCACAGCCCCTATCCGAACATTTCTGACAATGTTTTCAGAACCCAGATTAACAACTTCAATTTCCTCCTGATGAGGCAGAATGATTTTCTCTTCTTGTTTCAAAAGTCTGGCCAATTCCTCAGGCAGGTCTTCATCCTCATCAATCTCTTCTTCATCTTGATATATCGGTTGATCAAAGTCGAAGCGAGTCATAGGAGGTTCTGAATCGGTGTCATCTGCAATAGGAAACCTGCAATGAAAATGGTTAAATGTTTCAAACAATTTGCAAACAAGTATACCCCACGTTGCCATTTCATTGTGACAAATAAAATAAGAAAAACAGAGATCACAAAATTTGAGTGAGAAAACGCCCTTTGATTAATTGATAAACAATGCTCAGACATAAACAAGTAAGGCCCTGAAATAAAATACCACTATTCCCCGGGTAGGACATAGGGTAGTGCAATAATTGGAAAAAACAAAGCATTACTGTTCTGTCGTCACTTGAATGACTTCTTCAATTGACCAGTTGCGTAGGATCTGTCCCGGAATACACGGCTTGATCCAGGCATCCATATCACAGTCACTGTCTCCAGCTTCATCATCAGAAATGGCATTAATCTGCTCAAAGAAGACACCTCCGCTAGTAAACCTGATCGGCCCCTTGAATTTCGGCGTGCTTTGTGAAGACGATGGGCGGTACCCCAGACCGAATTTGTCTTGCTTCTGCGGTATATCAATCACCTGCCCCCAGCCTTGGGCTGAACCAGCTTGCACCACAACCTGTGCTTCTTTAAAGGAAGACATAGCCACTTCAGGCTCTTTACTCACAACTGGAGACTTATCTTTAATCTTGACCGCTTCGAAGGCTTGGCAAAAAGTTTCATGGATCTCTCCATCCACTTTAACATACTTAAAGGATGATAAATGGCTGACCATGATATCCTCCTCCCCGCATACCGTAACAATGCTACCGCCAACCATGTATTTCAGCTTCTGATGCAGAGTTGATGTAACAGCCCCGGCTGAATGAATCCAAGGGCGACCTAGTAAACAACTATAGGCCGGCTGGATATCCATGATGTAAAACACTGCATTAAAGACTTCAGGTCCAACCTGAATCGGCAAAGTTACCTCCCCAAACACAGATCTCCGGGTTCCGTCAAACGCACGCACCACCAAATCACTTGGTGTGCAAATCGACCCCTTCATATCTAATTTCATCAAGGCCTTCTTTGGAAGCACATTTAAAGAAGATCTTGTATCCACAAGCACGTGAGACATGACAGCCCCTCGGCATTCTAAAGATATGTGCATCGCACAATTATGATTTTTGCCTCTGGGTGTCAAATCCAGGTCCGTAAAGCCTAAGCCATTTCCTGCGTTTACGTGCGCCACCACTCCCTCAAGTTGATTGACTGAAATTTCCTGTGGCACGTAAGCAGTGTTTAATATTCTCAGCAATACATTCCTATGCGCCTCAGAGCAAAGGAGCAACGACAGGATTGATATTTTAGAAGGAGTTTGTTGCAACTGATCGACTATCTTGTAGTCGCTTTTCCGAATCAGCCTCATGAATTCCTCCACGTCTTTCAACAAAGATTCTCTCTCCCAGATTGAGAAGTTTCCTCCATTAACGGTCTTTTCCCCTTGTCCATCTTATCAGCAATCACCTCAGACGACGAAAAGACTCGGGCACTACGAGTAAGACCTCCTGCTCCCACGAGGTTGTCAATTGAACTTGCAGGGGGATCATTCAAGCTTACCTTTTGTCCATTACAATACACTTCGGCTTCGTAGTTCCACAGAACAGCCTTAGTGCTCTCAAACGGCATAGGACCCGCTTTGGTGATAGTTATCGTTGGCGGCTTCGGTGCATAGATAGTAACAGTCTTATACGAGACAAAGATTGTCGTAAGCTCATCCTTTTCTTCAGCCACCAAATCCTCAGATTCTATTCCAACATAACGGTCAAATCGTAACACTCCGCCGTCCATCATCTCCTGAATACATCTTCTCAACAACCCACATCCTCTCTCAGGATCAGCAGAACATTCAACACAGTCCTTAGCACAACCCGGGAAAACACCCCCCTTTAGCAATCTGGCTTTCACAAAGCTTAAGGGTGTCTTCAGTTCATCAACATCCGTCACCAAATTCAACACCTCCTCTTTGAGAATTGCATTAACCCCAGCCTGCCCGTGATTCGGCATGGGATTCTGCACCACATTGGGAATATCATTAGAAAAATTGATCGCCTTACTGTCAATCATATCTTGCACTTTATATTTGAAGGCTTTACAATTATCAATATTATGTCCTGGAGCACCCGAATGAAATTCACAGCGAGCATTTGCATCGTATCCAGGTGGAAGAGGTCCGATTAAGGGAGCCAAAGTCCTTTTCTGAATCAATTGCAGCTGTAACAAAGCCTGTAATAACTGAGAGTAAGGCATAGAAGGCGCATCAAAATGCCTATTTTCTGCCCGGCCTCTATCTTGGTATCTGCCATACCCCTATTGATTTTGTTGCGGTCGTTATTGTTGTTGTTGTTGACGCTGTTGTTGCTGTGGTTGTTGAACTGCTGGAATAGTGATGTTGGCAATCTGCTAATGTTGCCGATTCTGACCTCTATTTCTTCCCCTTGAACTGGATACATCATTAGTGTCTCCCTCTCGCCTTTTGTTTCCGAACACTTTCTTGTTTCCTCCTCCTGCCGAGGATCCTTCACCAGCATTGATCTTTCCTAACTTAATTCCATTCTCAACCCTTTCCCAGTGATTATTAGGTCTGAAAAACTTCCCGACATACTGCTTATAAGATTTCGTAGTACACTCCTGGTAAAGTAGCAACAAACATATCCACAAGTTCCTGTTCTACCATTGGTGGTTGTACCCTAGTAGCAAGCTCTCGCCACCTCTGGGCATATTCTTTAAAGCATTCACTGCTCTTCTGAGAAATATTCTGCAGCTGGACTCTATTCGGAGCAAGGTCACTGGTGTACTGATAGTGCCTTACAAATGCTTCGGCTAAGTCTCTCCAGCTACGAACATTAGCGGGCTCCAAGCTCATATACCATTCCAGCGAGGGACCAGATAAACTATCCTGGAAGAAGTACATCAAGAGCCTCTCGTCATCAAAATGCACAGACATTTTGCGATAATAAGACCTCAGATGAACCCTAGGGCAAGTGGTACCCTTGTACTTATCGAACTATGGGACCTTAAACTTTGGTGGCACTCTCAAGCCTGGGATCAGTCCCAGATTAGACATATCCAGCCCCATAGAGTTTTGGCATTCAAAAGACCTCATCTTCTCTTCGATCATCTTAATCCTTCTGTCAGCCTCAGAAGGTACTTCAGCAGTTATAATCCTTGGAGAAAACACATCCTTCTGCTTATCCTCATTCCAAGTGTGGTCCATGCTACCATGTATGGCACACGTAGTATCGAGACCATAGCCATTTCCATTACCATTACCACCATTAGCAAAACCAACATGATTAAAACCTGCCACATTTCCAGCACCAGCATAGTGACCACCCCCTCCAGCAGTAGGGATGACTAAAGTTGACATAGAATCGTGTGCTTGAGGAGTTTTAATGTGACGAGGGTTAGAAGCAATCCCACCGTGTAACACACCATCACTATCCACCCGTACAATCAAAGGTTGCACTAAAGTCTGAAGTTGCGCCTGACCACTAGCAACCCCTTGCATGACCTCCATCAGCTGTGCCATACGATCTCTCATCTCTTGCATTTCTACCTGCATCTGATCCATCATTCTTTTCTGGTTTCCTCTGGTACCGTACCGGTGAGTTGTCACGTCAGCAATACTGAAACACTAGTAAACCACAGGAGAAATAAGGATAACAGTTCCGGTGCACCTGCAAATGCGAGAAAAATGCTAAAATGCAGACATGTATTTATGCAAAAGGGACATTCCCCCCTCGATTCCAGTTTCTAGAAAAACATAACAATGGAGACCCTACGGACAATCATAGAATACCAACTCCTCATATATAGATCAAAAGCCAACAAGCAATGTACAAACTCTAACTGAGTACAAATAAGGAAAAGACCTCAACCAACAAGCCTGGCAATGGTCGAATACAACAAAATAAGCACCAAAAACTACAACAGAAATAGACAAAACAAGGTCAAGCAGGATGACGTGATCGGAAACCCCCTAACAGCCTCAACGTCTCAGGATGATCCGGTCTGGCAAGTAGTCCCTAAATAAGCAAATCCTGCCGGCTAACAGTATGCTGTAGACTATCAACATGATCCTCCAAAGCTTCTTCCCCGAAACATGCCTCAAGCCTACGTCTCTTGGAGTCAGCTCTCAACCTGAGATCCTTCAAATTCGCGATCGCTTCATTAAACATGTATTCGCTGTCTCGTCTAAATGATGCTTCCGCTGCAATCTCCCCATCTTTGGCTTTAAGCTGAGCCTTCAACTTGCTGATCTAAAGTTTTAACCTGTCCTCGCGCTCCTTGTTGTTAGTGAGTATGGCACTCCATATCGATTCAAACTTGGAGATCCTCAAGTAAGCCTTATCCAACTCTTCCTTCTTGGTAACCAGAACACTGTGAACAACATTCAAGTCTCGGCCTGTGCGCTCTCTGTCATTAGTCTCCTTAGTCAGGTTCGTACCCAGTTTGTTCACAAGCTCGGTTTGTCTCTTGAAAGAATGAACTGCATCTATCTTCTCACTGCGAAGCTGGATAATCTCTTTCTCCAATTCTTTATTATCTCTCTTCAATTCTTCCTTCTCAAGCAAAACCTGGTTATACTTCTGAATATCTACTGTAATAGGCTCTACAATCTCAAGAGGGTGTACAGGCTGAACAGACGAATATGGCATCATCAACTCCTTGGCTCTACTCTGAATCCAAACCAAATAGGGAGCATATGCCTGACTATTACTCTTTCCCAAGGCAACCTTTCCTCTCCTATGGACATTACTCCAAGCATGTTCAACTCTAGCTAAGGTATCCCCCTCCAACAAACCAGTGAGATACAAAGATTCCTATATCTCTTCATCCTTCGGAGGACCTCTCAGTGCAAACCCAAACTGTCTAATAGCAATGGTCGGGTTATAGCTTATGCAACCTTTCCTTTCGACCAGCGGGATGTTAGGAAAGCTTCCACAACTATAGATAATCTCAATGCCCAATACATCCCTATCAAACCAAACAATGTCTTCAGCAGACAATCTCATCAGGCGCTCAGACCATTCCAAAGTATCAGCAGTAACAGAGAACGGGCCAGTCTTGGGAAGGTGTCTCATGAACCATATATAGAGTAAAGGTGCGCAACAAGATACATTTTTCCCTCTCCTGTTCTCGTTCTTGTAATGTACGGAATGATAAACATCACCCAACAGAGTAGGTATGAGATTCTTCGAAGCAAAGATACGGAATGCATCCACATCTACAAAATTTGGGATATTCGGGAATAGAAGAACGCCATAAATGCATAGGGCCAATATAGCGATGAATACCACCCAACAACCTTTCTTAGCAAACTGTCGAGCCTTATATACAAGAAATGGTAACGGAAACCCAAACATGCCATTCCTACTAGCTAACTTCCCTTTCAACTCAGAGGCATCCACATGTAAGGCCTTAGCAAGTTCAGTCAAATCTGGCTCTCCCTCAACATGATAGAATGGTATCTGGTTCAGAATAGGTACCCCCAACATGTTAGAATACTCTTCCAATGTAGGTTCCAAAACAAAACTCTGAAAGGTGAAGCCTCGCAACTGAGGATCATAGAACTGCAACAATGTCTGAAGGCCATTCAATTAATCCAAAGAAGGTTTGCAAACAACACTCAAAAGTCTCCCATAAGACTCTCTGAAATCCTTCATAACCTTCTTATCAGCTAGAGAAATCAAACTTCGCAGAGTTCTAATATCAGGCGTGGGAAACTTGTAGGCCAAGGTCTTTCTCAAGGGCTCCATGTCAGTAGCAAGAAAACAAGATCACCGGAATCGACGAGGAAATATACACCTGCAACATAAACACATGTTAATGAAATGAAAATGAGAATGCCCAATGCAAATGCAAACAGAGGATCAAGACTGTTGTGCTGTTGGTCGAGAAGAAACAGCGCTTCGCCTTAGCAAGAACAAAGTACCGATAACAGGACCCACTGATAAACAGATTCACACTGCAAAGAACCGGGTATTCTGAAAGCCAAGGTTTCCTGCATAACCCAATCCCTCTCACAGGTATGGACTTATCCACAAACAAAGGTTCAACATCCTATGCGTTCATCAGCGTCACAGACTTTTGAAAAATGATGATACGTTCACCATTTCTGGTTTGGCATCATCATCTCGCGAAGAGGCCTCACTTAGCTGAATCACAGATGACCGGTCCCCAGAGTCGACAACCCTCAAATCTGAAATCCTCTCAACGGTCCACTGGGCTGGAAAGAAAGTCATCAGAGAGAATCTCGTCTGAGCGCAAATTTCATGGGAACTAGTGCATGCCTAACATACAGGTTCACCACTACTTTTCGCTTCTAATACTATGTTTGTACTCAAGCCCAGGTCTGGCTTATCACTCAGTGGAACTTCCCTCCCCACAACATAGCAGTAATGATATATGATGCTAAAAATAATTGCGATAAAAATAAATAAAGCACATATATACAACACCCAAAGATAAACAAATAAGCGCTAGGATGGACTCGCATAGGGAACCAGAGTCCCCAGCAGAGTCGCCAGCTGTCGCAACTGCGAAAAACAACCAACGAAAAAATAGAAGAGTCATCGCTTTCGTTATTTATCCCAAAGAGAGGGAAAGGAAACGATCGGAAAAACCTAAAGGAAAAGGGAAAGACAAGGTCATCGCAACCATGTCTGGATTCGAGAGTCGGTTACCCAAGGGGAAGGTATTAGCACCACTCACGTCCGTCGTACTCGACGAGATCCACGCATTGTTGTCTATTTAAAAGGGTGTGTTAAAACTATTTAGCTAAAGGCTCAGGGACAAAAGGAAAGAAAAAGGACTAACTCGGCAGAGCATCGCCGCTCTGTGCCTACGTACTCCTTCGTGCAATGTGAAAGTCAGAGTCAACGTAGTTCGCCTAACTACGGGTAAAGAAAAGGGGGAAGGTCGCTCGCTAAGACATCGCATCTTATGCCTACCTACTTTCATCTGGTATGAAAGATCAGAGCGAACGTAGTTCGGGCTAAAAGGACCACATGTTGGTTCAAAAGTTTTTTAGGCCCGAGTAGGGTTAACAAATAGTTCTAGCAGTTGGTGTATGCAGCTCGACCATTGGAGACTTATGCGTTACCGTTTGCGGTAGAACTAAGAGTTAATGACACTCTTTTATCTGAAAATATTTTTTTGTTTTTTTTAGAGAAGAAGTGTTTTGAATTTGATTTGTAACTCATGTTGCACTAAAGACTATGATCTAGGAGCGAATGCGTCGTATATCGTCCAAAGGACATATACTAACATTCTAGACAATTGAGAGGCAACCACCCAATCATCATTTCCCAAATAGCTTAAGGCTTGTAGCGTACAACAATTGTCATCCTTTATTAAGTGTTTTATGAAAGTTTGAAGATGAGAAGAGAAGAAGGAACACTAATGGGAGACTAATCAATCCTAAAAGTTATCATGCAAAGTACACCTAAAGTTGAGATTCAAAAGGGAACTACCTAATGTTATCATGCATGGTTAGGCACCTAATGTCTATCATAACCTCAAGAGGGTATAGAACTTATGGGGAGCATGGCAAAGAAAAGCAAAAGAAGAAGAAGAAGAATGCATATGCAAATGAAGATGCAAACATAAGATGCACAAATAGAATGAAAGTGGGAGGAAAATAGTGTCGGGCAGTAGCCTCCACAAGCTCATCTCAACTAAGCATGCATATGGAAATGCAAGAAAAGAGAAGAAGAAGAAGAGCACAAGAAGAATTCAAACAAACAAGATCAAACTACACAAAGATGCACCAAAAGTGGGATGAAATGACCTAAGTCAAGCAACATCAACCACACCACAAAACTAAACCAAAATGAAAGGCAAAACAAAAACCCAGAGCCAAGTGAGGATGGGAGACCAAGTGAGGGCAGAAAGGGCCTCATAATAGATACTCAACCATAAGCATCACAAGCCAAATGCAAAGGAAGCACAAAAGAGTCCTCAAGGATCCATCATTTTAGGTATACTTCAAGTACTTCCTCAGGAGGGACTAAGATACCTTAAATGAGGTTCCAAAGTCATTGGACAGAAAGGATATGAAGAGAAGAAAGCTCCAAAGAAAAATCAAAACAAAACAAAAAGAAATGCAAGTAAGAGCACAAAGGAAGCAAACATGCATCATATAGGAGTTCAAGTTGGAAGCTTGAAAAGAAACACACAAATGAACAAGGAAGAAACAATATCATGACCTAAACTTAAACCAACATCATCCTTAACATGTTAAAAACATGAAACAAAAGGCATTGAGGGTTTAAAGGATCCAAAAATATCATATCCAAATAAAACTAGGTCAAGGTACATGTGTGAACCTCCCTTGGAGGTAAGTTGACTTGCAAGTTTTCTCAAAAATAGGAAAATGGTTCAAAAATAATCAAATAAAATGCACAAGGTAGCTAAACATGTTGGCAAACAGAGGCCAAAAGCTCAAAGCAAATATCCCCTCAAAGTACCATCAAAAGAAAATAATATTCAAGATGTACCACTTTGAAATGGGAGAATCGAAGGTCAAAAGAAAGGCACCAAAAGTCAACCCTAAACTCAACCAACCAGGGGCAAAATGGTCCTTAAAAATTGTTCAACTCATCATGGATATGAGGATCAATTTTCATTCATTAGACCCAAAGGAAATGGAAGAAACAAATAAAAGAACAAGCAATGCACAATTTAATTCAATTAAAAACACCTCCAATATTTAATTATATTTAAAAATGAAAAATACTCTGAAAAATAAAATAAAAAATGTATAAAAATAATAGACAACTCAAGGTTTGTAAAAATATTTTTGTGGAATTTTTGGGATATTGGAGCTATATTTAATCAATTAAATTCAAACAAGAATAAAAAGAAAATAATAAAAGAAATAAAAGGAAATAAAAAACAAGGAAAAACACACAGCCACTGGATTGGATTACTGGTCAAAGGATCTGAGAGAGGAAGGTGCGTCACGTATGCGTTGGCCAGTTTAAGTGAAACGACACATTTCACTGAGGGATCCTATGCACTGCAGTTGACTACGCACACCATGGGTCTTAAACCTGATCACTCATTCCAAAAGTAGTCTGATCTAACTATCCACTCATGGCCACGTCACCTAAACCCTAGTCAACCTCTCCAGAATGAGTCACACATGTTGGATCTAAGTACCAAGTCAAAGGGGTCAAACAGATCTGATGGTTGGGGATTCATCTTCCTCGTTCAAACCTGCAAATGGAGGGAAAGCTTTAGACGGTGGCCGGAGAAGACTCTGGTCGTCTTCTCTGGCGAGAGCAACAGTGCTCTGGTTAAGACTTCATCAATTCCCACAAATTTTACATGAAACTTTGTCTACAACTCACAAGGAACAAGAATCCAAGGTTCATTTCCATTAAATCCTCACCAAAAGCTCAAATTGAAGGCAAACAGAATTATGCCTCAAGAATAAATGTTCACCAAACTCAACCAAATTATCCAGAAATCATCTAGAGGTCATGGAGGTTAAAGATCAAGCAACAATTCATCCAAACAACACAAGAATAAACCATAGCAGATCCAAACATTTTTGAGCATCCACCAACAATCATCACAAATGCTAGTTCGTTTTATATATTAATTATCTACATGTTGTCTGTAACGCCCCATATTGCTTTTAGGATTACCAACTGACCCCACAAACCAATTGTAAAACCCCACTTCCCGTATTAAATAAAATATAAATATTATAATCATAATCAGAGTTTTCACCAAAAAGTGGGATATCACATCTCCAAATTTTATAAAAATACTTTATTCATTCTTTTCAAAATAATACAGCGGAATTCGTTTCATAAAGTAAAATACATCAAAACATGATACGTCACAGGATTTCAACACGTTTGACATAAAACAATTACAACACCCATATCCCGTGTTACGTATCAGAGCATCCTAGACTCGACGGTCACACCAATATCCAAGCTAGCTAAACACCTGGATTATCTGTACTTCCGAAGAAGCACAGACCACAACAACAACAAAGGGGTGAGAAATAATAATCAGAATATAATGGTAATGTAATACATGTAATAAGGCATGAAAACACACCAACACATCAATTATTCACCCCAGCAACACCATATAACGAACCTACTGTTCAAATTACAATATAACATATTATAATGCAAATATGCAACTCAACACCATGCATGCGGTACCGACTCATTGGTTCATTCAATCGAACCCACCATTCTCCACAAAGGAGTACGGGTGAATCACTTATGCTCCATCCGAGACATGATTCGACCCCATCATTCTCCACAAAGGAGTACGGGTGAATCACTTACGCTCCATCCGAGACATGATTCAACCCCACCATTCTCCACAAAGGAGTACGGATGAATCACTTACGCTCCTCCTGAGACATGATTCATCCCACCAAAACACCATGATATGCACACACCAATACATAACTAATATATTTAGGCACTCAACGTGCACACGATCCTCCTGATCATATCATCATACACCAATGCACATATGTACAGATATAACATACACCAACACCATATAAATCAACCAGATAGTAAACAAGTTCATACTTTAACACCAAGATATAACATATCCCACCACTCGGGGGTACGCGATCCTACTGATCACTACATACATATACATCAACTAATTGTCCACCAGTCATTATTACGGGAAACATGCACTATCACCAAGTACACAAGTTAGTTCCCACACTCATCATTCTTACAGTGCATCAAGGCCAAACTGTACCTATCATCTCAACTCAGATCCTCAGTCTATTCTAGTACCAATCTTGCACATTACCGTAATCAATAGGCTTCTAATTCCTATTCCCAAAATCATCACCTACACACTCTATCGATACCTCAAAACCCATATAGAATTTTCCCTAAAAACTGTAAAACACCCTATATGCCCTATATGCCAAATCATCCCAAAACACCAATTCATTAACATTGACTTATACTCCATCACTATCAATTACTAGTTATCATCAAACACAAACACACCAATAAACATTATACTTACCAATTATCCTATACTTCCTACTCTAGAACCAACATTACGGTACATTACCGACACTTCAGAGTCACTCTGAATCTCACCAAGGTCCTAACCATAGTCATTAACGACACTATAGGGAAACAACACATAATTTTCCCCAAAGCTATAATCATGGTCATTACCCAGACCACAGTAACAACACAGAATCTCACCAAAACTCTATTTATATTTACTATCAACACTGCAGTAACAACATATAATTTTCCCCAAAGCTATAATCATGGTCATTACCCACACTACAGTAACAACACAGAATCTCACCAAAACTCTATTTATAGTTACTATCAACACTGCAGTAACAACATATAATCTCACTAACATCACCATAATATATATACACCAAATTCACCAATACCAATCAACAATTCATCAATGTCAAGCATCAATTTATCATCAACAACAATAATAACAAGCATGCCAATATAAAACTTCATAGATCGGAATTTTCCTACGGGGTTAAGGAATCCCCTCTACCCTATACATGTATATACCATCCCAAATCAAGTTTCTCCCCCCTTACCTTGTTAATCGGTTGATCGATGAAAGAACCCTCCAAGGTTTGGCCAATTCTGATTTTCCCCTGTATCCTTCGTTCTTTGCTCCCTTTTCCGTTCCCTTTTCCGTTCTCTCCTTTCTATCGTTCTTTTTCCACTTTCTCTAACTTCTCACAATGTATCGTAAAACTACTAATCCCTCACGTTTTTATTTTAATTCTCTAATCCCAATAATAATAATAACTTAATAATAATAATAATAAAAATAATAATAATAATAATAGTAATAATAATCCTATTATTATCTCACCAAAATAATAATAATGTTAATAACTTAATAAAATAATAATAATAATAGTAATAATAATCCTATTATTATCTCACCAAAATAATAATAATGTTAATAACAATAGTAACTATAATAAATATAATAATAATAATAATAATAATATTCCCCCCAATATCAATATTATACACTATATTATTATATTCACCAAAACACCACCAATAATCCTCCCATATCAGGGACACCCACCAATAATAATATTCATATCGATGATAATAATAATAATAATAATAATAATGATAATAATAATAATAATAATAATAATAATAATAATAATAATAATAATAATAATAATAATAATAATAATAATAATAATAATACCACCAATATTACTATTAACTATTATATTATTATCTCCACACCACCAATGATCCTTATATATCAAGGATACTCACCAATCACATACCAACACACCCCACCTAAGGGCACACCAACATAAAATAATTAAATTAACACCAAAATGACTAAATAAATAAAATGGGTGTTACAACTCTCCCCCATTTTAAGTATTTTCGTCCTCGAAAATTACCTGATGGAACACTTCCGGATACGCTTCCCACATCCTTCATTCCAACTAACAGGTCACACTGCCTTCTGCAGCACCTCCCCAAGTTACTTTCACCAAAGATATCTCCTCCCTTCGGAGTTGTTTCTCGCTCGTCCAAACGAAATAGCAATGCCTCAACAATCAAATTATTTTCACTTGTACATCATCCACCTGGTTCAATGTACTTTCTCAACTAAGACACATGAAACATATCATGCCAATTCATAGCGACAGCGGGAAAAACGGTCTAACATGTTACTCCTCCCATGCATCTGCTGCGCCACTCTGATACAAACCACAGAACACGGTGCAAACTTCTGAGACTTCGAAGCTCGACCAACATCAGTCACCGGCAGGGTTGTCAAACTCGCGGGTAGACTCGTAAACTCGTACGAGTTTACGAGTCTAGGAAGCGAAAACGAGTAGACTCGCACATAGAATCATTTTTTGATAGACTCGAGTAGACTCAGGTAGACTCGCATAAACTCGTATAGAATCGCGAGTCTATGATGAGTTTACGAGTTTATAATTTTTTTTTGTATTTTGTTTTTTTTAAACCCAAAAAAGGCGTAAATTCTCCAAAAGATTTTATTTTATTTTTAAAAACCCCTTATTTTTTTGTTTGTACGAGAATTATAAATTCTTTCTCCTAGTCTCTTGTTTCGACAAGGTTTCTTCCTCTCTTCATCCTTTCATAGACGTGTGTGTTTATTAGGTCTCTTGCTTTATTCACGTTTGTTTTTGTGAGTTAATCATTTGTTGTGTAATTATTTTATAATATGCTTCACTTGAATGTTTCTCTTGTATATTCTCTTGTGTAAAGATGATGAATGGATGATTGAAGATCCTAATGAGGAAAATATGCAAGCTGAAGTTAATGTTGAGTAACATGATGTTATAATTAATAATGTTGTGGAAGTTGTTGTTTTTGTTAATAATGTTGTGCGAAGTGGTGGTGGTGGTGGAAATATTGAATTAGGTGGAAGTGGAACTTCAAGAAATCCAATTTTGGTTAATGATAAAGAAAGTGTTTCATCCGACGTAGAATTTGTTGATGATACTCAAGATACCGATGAAGATGATGGTGATGATTTCACTAGAGTTTTGGATGTTTAAAGCCATTATCATATATATTTTATGATTTTATTTTTTCTTTATATAGTAGTCAATTGAGAAGAAATTAGTACTTTAAGTTTTTAAATACATACTTTTCTATTTTGTTTGTTTTATTATTGATTTTTTTAAAGAAATTTGGAGTATGAAATTTAAATTTTGATGTTAATTGGTATTCTATTATATATAAGTGTAAAGATGACGCATTTATAAGTTTAAAAATACATATGTGTGTCATGTATGTGTCACGTATAGGTTTTTGAAAGTTAGTTTTAACTTTCCATAGACTCGTACGAGTTTGCGAGTCGAGTCTACGAGTCGAGTCTGCAGACCCTTTACGAGTCTGAGTAGACTCGCGAGTTTGACAACCTTGGTCACCGGCGTGACTCTCCAAACATATCTTTCCTTGGATCCTCTTGGTCTTTTCAGCCATCTCCACATAATTTTCAGGTCTGAGCACAACACTCTCACTCGACCCATTCCAACACAGTAGAGTCCTACACTCCCTATTTCACCAAGCCACATGTAGTGCCATTCCGACACTAGGATGGTAATCGTTATTATAGGTAACTCAATCAACGGTAATTAATCATCCCACAATCCACCTCGATCCAACACCCAAGCTCTCACCAATTCTCTACAGACTCAATAGTCCTCTCTGACTGACCATCAGTTTGCGGATGGTAAGTCGAACTCAACTTCAACTTAGTACCCGAAGCTTCCTGTAAGCCCTTCCAAAATCTCAATATAAACCTCAAATTTCCATCTGACACAATATTCGTCAGTATCTCATCCAACTTCACCACTTTCTCAATATGTATCTCATATATTCTCTACACGGAATAGTTAATCCACTCCTAACAATTCAAATTAAAATTATGTCTTTACAAATTCTTTGGAAATCTCAACACCAATTTCGTGAAAATACTACCTGATTTCCACTCTGGAATATTTAACGACTGCATCAGACTCAATAGTCTATGATGTTCACTCTTCGAATTCCTACAATTCTAACCAGCATATTCCACCTCAACTACTCCTCCCCTTATCCATGGTCTCCAAAACAATCTACTCAAATTCGGTTACTTCTTCATAGCACGGGGATGGATACTCCATCTACCCCAATGTATTTCTTCACGAGTACTTCTACTCCCCTCAACAACATTTGGTACACATACTCTATCATAACATCTCGTGGTATTATTTCCACAAGCCCGACAATCCACTCCTCGACTCTAATTTATCAACTTCAACTAATTCACTACTCGACCCAGATTTCTGACTTTCTCGGTTCTTCTCAAGGATATCACTAGTCAGATCTTAATAATAAAAGATTAACTCCATAAGAAGTATCCTTACTCACACAACGCATATTATGAAATTTCTCAATCAGTTCTACCTCTTTTCACCATCATCTTCGGTAAACACAAACATTTCCAACTCACCGCATCATCTACCACATCCACTTTACCCAAAGGGTAATTACACTCAAAGTCGTAATCCTTCAGAAATCCTAATTATTTCCTCTGCCTCATTTTCAACTTTTTCAAATCAAACAAACACCTTAAACTCTTAAGATCACCAAACATCTCCGATCTCAGTCTGAACTTTCGAAGCCTCCGACTCCGGTACAACCACAATAGCAACCAACTCTAAATCACTGGTCGGATGGTTTCTCTTACACACTTCGAGTTGCCTTTTGCATAACTGAAACTCGCTGAAGTTGTCTTTAGCAAATCCCCTAATTATATCAACAAGCATCACAAACACCACAATTAGTTCTATCGGATTCGGCAGAACTTTCCTTACGGAAGTATATCACCGCTCTTTTTCTAACACTGATAACTCCAGTTCCTTATGCTCAACATAATCCTCTATACTCTTCGAATACCTTAAAATATCATTTATCAACACAACCATTGCCTTATATAAATAATTAAAGAAGATCCCATGCCAAGTGGACAAACAAGTTGTGAGTTATAGCGGGAACACATACCGTACCGCCCGTCCTTACCACAACATTCAAACACACTTCATCAATAAATAGATTAAATCTATGTCAATACTTCACCATCTCATAGATGATTTCAATAGCTTTCCAACGCTTCGAACCGGGCGTCATTCCGAGTTACGGTCCTCCCGTTACGACAAAAATACCACAACAACATTTTTCTGCTCAGGGCACTTCGCCAGGCGAATCTCGGCGAACATGACAGTCCCGAAATTCTATTTTCGACCGTTACCTGACTTCCGAGTATCCGATTTCGATTCCGTAAAAAGATGCGATCTCGGAATTCAACGTATAACCATAATTTCATACTTAGGAGGCCGTCCAACACACTTTCAATCTTTAAATATTTTAAAACCCGATTACTTCCAATCTCAACAGCAGATCGTGGAGCCTCCTATTACGATACCACTTCGACCTTCGACACCACAACACAATAATTCTACTCGCGATCTCACGAACACGGAAACTCACGTCCTTCAATCAATTGATCCATCAAATCATTAACTCTTGGAAGCGAACACTTATCCTTGACAGTCACCTTGTTCACTTATCTATAGTTCACCCAAAGCTTCACAAAACCTTCTGTCTGTCTAACCAACAAAAATTGGTGCACCTTACGGTAACACACTCAAACAAAAGAACCTCTCCCCCAGCGGGTCTTCAAGTTGACTCTTCAACTTCTCCAATCCCAACGTAAACATACAATATGGAGTCATCAATATCAGACTCGTCCCAAAAACAAAATAAACGTGTAAGCTTTACTTCACACTCCGATAGTAAATCGCTTACTTCCTCAGGGAACCTCTGGCAATTTCAACTAATTGACAAATCCCAATTTTCTCACTTTCCTTCTCATTCAAAGTTCCCATCAAAATAAACATCTCAACACCGTATTACGCCAACTCCTCAAAATAATCCCTTAAGCACTTAGCTTAACTCAGGACAATTCATTGCTCACGCCACACAAGCTTGCAAGACACGTCTATCCCATCCAACACAATCCCGTCTACTATTAACAAGAGATTAAGGGTGATCAGTTCCTCAATTTGTTAATAGACAGCCGAAATCATGATGGGGTACAAACCATCTTTACCAAACTATGATAGCATTCCTCAACACATTAAGCCACCACACCGTAGCATTTCAGAGAATTACAAACTTCTCCCCCACTGGAATCATTCCTGCTTCTGCAGATAAGGTTAGGAAATAAACACGTACCGACAGTGTTTTCACACACATGCCGTATACTAGGGATTTAAACCACAACACCAGGTTAAACAACACACAGTCTCCATCCTAAAGGACAGACTCAACTCAACTCAACAACACTGGCCGGACGGACCGACCTGCTCTGATACCAATTGTAACGCCCCATATTGCTTTTAGGATTACCGACTGACCCACAAACCAACACGAGTCTTTTCAGCATGCTTTTTCCTCACTCACATGCTTTCCGGGAAACTTCCCAGAAGGTCACCCATCCCAGAATTGCTCCAAGTCAAGCACGCTTAACTGTGGAGTTCTTATGAACGGGCTACCGAAAACAAGATGCATCTTCTTTTCGGTAGCCCGTTCATAAGAATCCCACAGTTAAGCGTGCTTGACTTGGAGCAATTATGGGATGGGTGACCTTCTGGGAAGTTTCTCGGAAAGCGTGTGAGTGAGGAAAAAGCATGCTGAAAAGACCCGTGTTGGTTTGTGGGGTCAGTCGGTAATCCTAAAAGCAATATGGGGCGTTACATTCTCTAGGTCTCAAATATGTAAAAATGGCAGTGAATCAATGTATATCTAGAGTGTAAGGTTGATTTGTAAATACCTAGTGGAGAACTTCCACTGAGCCTTCAACTCTTGCTTAAGCTTGAAGAAAATTGTCCAGAAACGTTCAGTGATCCCTCATAGAAATGTTTGTGAGCTTAATTTGCTTTGATTCTTGCTAATTCTCCAAATTCAAAAATCAATTTTCTACCACTTTTTCAAAGTTGTCTAGCCTTAATTCTCCTCCAATTTCGTATTCTGATGAGTTGTTCATGATCAAAACCTTATATGTGATGGATCTGGAAAAGAATTAAGCCCAATCTCAGCCTCTAATAGCCCAATTGAAAATCCATGAGAATTGATTTTGGAGCTCACTCATGTGCATGCAAATTTCTCTAATTTGGCTCCAAAATGCTTCAAATTGCTTGCTGGGAGTGTATGGAATGTGAATGGCTAGGATTTAGCCCTTGTTAAATCTCAATGGTTGATGTTTGTTGTGTAACTTCATGATGAAGTAAACTTGGAAATGGCTCACGAAAACACATCCAATTCAAATTCTATTAATGCCAATGTGTTTAAAATATAGTTTGCACTCAAAATATGCATTCATTTGCACAAAAATGGTCAAAAGTGAATTAAATCCAATTTTCTCCTTTTAAATCCCTTTTTATGAAAACCAATTTAGGAAAACACCATTCTAAGCCAAATTCGAGACTTCTCAAGGCTTAGTTAAACAAATAACACCATTTGGAGCAAGTTTGATGTTGGAAAAATCTTCATTTGAAGTGTGCAAGATGGTGAAATGGACCTATAACTTTATGACCTATAATCTTACTTTCCCAAAATACCCCTGACTAGCAAACCTCATAACTTGAGTTCCACAAATCAGTTGAAAGACTTATAGTACTCTTGGGAAATCTAAGACCAAGATCTACAACTTTCATGTTGGCCAAAAGTTTAAGAGAAACATACTTCTAGGTCAAAAATGACTTGGAAGTTGGTTGACTTTTGTTGACCAAAATCACATTCATTTGATGACCTGTAACTTGTCTGAATCATAACTTGAGTTCTATAAATCCAATCAAGGACTTCTAGTACTCAAAAGAAAGCTAAGAACATGCTCTATAAGTTCCATGTTGGCCAAAAGCTGAAATGAAACTTGTATCTTGAGATAGGTGGTCTTGAAGTTAGGCACTAAATAGGGGATTTTACCTTGAGAACCATAATTTAGTAACTTCTCACACTCTTGATCCTTGATGAATTGAAATTGAAATGCTATCTCATGTATCCTAACACAATATCCCATGACCATAGAGACTTTGAATTGAGTTTTAATCTCCTTCAATTTCACAATTGACTGAGAGTTTACCAGATGAAAACCCTAATTGCAACACCTTCAACTGTAACTTTCCACACTTGGTATAAACACTTGGATGAGCTCCATAATGACCATCAAGGAACTCAATGAGCTCTCTCAACATCTTATCCATTCTCATGAATTCACAATCCTCTGATGATCTTCAACTGGCTTCCAAGTTAGAAGCTGACCCACATACATCCATCAATCCTTTCACAAGTCCAATGCCCACTTCTAGATGACTTGATGACCATTCAAACTTGAGTAACACCCCTTGCTTAGGCTCAAACCTCTGAGTAGACTCCTATTGATATGCACAACCTCTTGATCCCCTGTTCAATGCCAAATGCTATGCAATGCAAATGCTAAAAAGAAATGAAATGAAACATAAACCAAGTTAAGAACAGGTTGGGAAAATTTTGGGGTGCAACAGGTAGAAACAACATTTTTAAATTTGAAAGAAGATTTTGAAAATTTTCCTTTCTGACATGCTTTACAAAGAGCATATGAGTTGAACTTTAACTTAGGAAGTCCTTTGACCAGATTGAGCTTGTTAATCTGAGATATACGTCTCATGCTAACATGACCCAATCTTCTATGCCAGACCCATTGCTCATCATTAACAGGCATAAGGCATTTAACATTTTGATTTTTCAGTTCTGAAAGATTTATCTTATAAATGTTGTTATTCCTTTTCCCATTAAAGAGGATTGAACCATCTTTTTGACTAACAACTTTACAACATTTTTTATTAAAGATTATATCATAACCATTGTCACTTAATTGACTTATGGACAATAGATTATGTGTTAATCCTTCAACAAGCAGAACATTAGAGATAGAAGGGAGGTTACCATTACGAATTGTTCCAGAGCCAATGATTTTGCCCTTTTAGTTTCCTCCAAACTTCACGTCTCCTCCAAATCTAAGTTCTAGGCTTTGGAACATAGACCTTCTTCCCGTCATATGTCGTGAGCAGCCAGAGTCCAGGTACCATGACTGGTGTCTTAACATTGCTGCTAAGCACATCTGCAACATAGATTATTTTGTCCT
The DNA here is from genome assembly GCA_963859935.3 of Lathyrus sativus. NCBI lineage: Eukaryota > Viridiplantae > Streptophyta > Magnoliopsida > Fabales > Fabaceae > Lathyrus > Lathyrus sativus. The sequence continues at coordinate 242,093,077 of OZ012735.1, forward strand.
TAGGTACCCATATCTTTTTGGGTCCTCTGGGGTTAGTTGGTCTGAAGTTCTGCCTGAACTTCTGTTCCTTAAAAACTTTTGTGTTCTGACGAGGTTTTTGTTTTATGAAGCTTTTTGTGATCTGATCTGTACGTGTGTGCTTTATGTCATTTAGGTGACCATATTTAAAATGAGTGTACAAAGGAGTATAATTGATGATCATCTTATCAATAGGTTTTGGATTTAAATCCTTCCCAGAGGGTGATTCATATCCAACTCCTTTTCTGTTATTCCTACTAACACCAAAGATCATCCATTTTGCTTCTATCTAGGCCACTAGACAGGAACCTCTGAAAACTATAGTCGTACTCTTCTAAAATATTTTTGGAGCAAGACATAGTATCTGAATCAGACTTTTCTTGAGCTTTTTCTAAATCAGTTTTTATTTGAAAATTATTTGCTTTTAGCTCAGCAATTTCTGATTTCATCTGATCAGTATCAGATCAAGATAGCTCTTAGGCTTCTTGTATTTGAGTATGATTTTACTATAGTTTTCAACCATCTCAGATAAGCTTTCAACTAGCTCAACTCTGGTAAGTTCAGAAAATACCTCTTCTGAATCTGATTCTGATCCAAATTCAGATGTTTCTTCATGGTCTTTTGTGTTAGCCATCATTGCAACATTTGCACATTTGTCCTCTAACTCTGATGAGGCTTCAGAAGCATCTGAGTCATCCCACGTGGCCATCAGGACTTTCTTCTTTTTCTCAAACTTCTTTTTGGGTTTCTCCTTCTGAAGTTTGGGACATTCACTTTTGTAGTGTCCTGGCTCCTTGCACTCAAAGCACACAACTTCTTTCTTGCTAGATCTTTTGTGTCCAGAAGATTCTCCACGTTGTTCTGGTCTTTTGAAGTTTATGAACTTCTTTTTTATATGCTTCTAGAGTTGATTTATCCTTCTGGAAAGTAAAGACAGTTCATCTTCATCTGAGGAAGATTCTCCAGAGTTTTCCTCAAGTACCTGAAAAGCTTTATTGTCAGGTTTTTTTATTTGATTTCAAAGCAATAGACTTACCTTTCTTCTGAGGCTCATCTTCTTCCAGCTCTATCTTATGACTTCTTAAGGAACTGATGAGTTCCTCCAGAGTGATCTTCTTAAGATCCTTTGATAGCTTCAGCGCTGTGACCATGGGTCTCCACTTCTTTGGTAGACTTCTGATGATCTTCTTCACATGATCAGAACTGGAGTATCCTTTGTCAAGGACCTTCAAACCAACTGTCAAAATCTGGAATCTTGAAAACATGGTTTCCACAAATTCTTCTTCCTCCATCTTGAAGGCTTCATACTTCTGAATAAGCGCAAGAGCCTTTGTCTCCTTCACCTGAGAGTTTCCTTCATGTGTCATCTTTAATGACTCAAACATGTCAAACATTGTTTCTCTATTTGTGATTTTCTCATACTCAGTATGAGATAGATCCAAACGAAAATCAAATGGTGAATTGAAGTTGACGAAGATGAATGATAGAGGTTAAGCTCTAGAATTCAAGGATTCCAATGAAGAATCAAAGAATTCAAGTGAAAGAGCTCTAATGGAGTTTTGGAGTGTGAGAGAATAGAGAGAAAGTTAAAAGAATTTGAGAGAAAACTCTGAAAAATGAAGGGTGAATGAGTATGAATTCTGAATTATGGTGAGGTTTAGAGTGAATTAGCTTAAATAAGCTTTTGGCTAGGAGTGAAATTATGGTTTGGAGTGAGGGTTTGAAAATTAGAATTGGATTAGGAATAGAAATTTGGAGGGAAATTGGATTGGTTTTAAAAATAAATCAAAATTGGAGTGATTCTAGATCCTTCTACTAATACAAAAACCAATTCAAAAATGAACAAAATGGACCCCAAAAGGCAGCATTGAAAATCCACGTATCTGGGAAAATTTTGCTTTGGTTAATCGATTAACCCTTCACAAATTTGAAAAATTGCGCTATTTGGAGGAAAACTTGCATAATCATCCGTTTTCACCTATTCTGAGCCACGTTAAGCCTCTGAAACTTGTCTTTTGATATTGCACCTGTAAAAATTCTTGAGATAACCTATGATGTGTCTCCTGTGCTAAAAATAACCTGCTGAATAAAATAAAACCAGGCACTCGATTGCTGGGCAAAATAAATGTCAAAGCCTCTGATGCTTGCTGCTTGAAACCTTGTAATAAAAGGAGACCCTAAACCATAGAAACACCTTGATCCCATGTCTCAAGAACCAATGCCAAGATATGCAGAAAATGCAAAAATGTAGAGAAACACAAGCCAGTAGATACGAAAAAGATATGGAAAATTTTGAGGTGCTACAATATAGTTATAGAATCAACTAAATTAAGTATGCAAGTCTCATTTCCTCAACTCCCATGCATGTGGTACAATCCCTAAATATTTGATGTATGTTACTGAGTGATCCTTAACACTGGACTAAAGTTCTAAACACTAGACCAAATTCCTAAACACTGGTCTAAAGTCCTAAACATTTGACTAAAGTCCTAAGCTAACTTTGATATATATGATGCATGATGCGACAAACAAATGCAATTCTCCATCCAAACCTCCTATGCCAATTATTAACACTACCTCGTAAGGGTAACATTGGGTCTTATGAACCTACATATATCAAACATTGTTGTTTAGGGCTAACATGAGTTCTAGTGAACCTAAACATAACAACACTACCAATTAAGGCTAAACCCTTTGTTTTCCATGAACCTAAACCATCAACATTCAACACCACCTATTCACGAGGCACCTATCAATTAAATTGATTACATATAAATATAAATTTTTTCTCAACAATTTCCATTTAAATAGTATGAAATAATACAAGAAATCAGAACCTCTACGAAAAATTGGGTCAAACATAAAAATCGATCAAAACATGGTTGATAATTGGCCCATCATGGCCATGACGTTCTTCGCCCCCTAGGCATACTTACCTAGCATCACTGATTGTCCGAGGTAGATTGTGCTTGTTGCGAGGCGCTGACAATCTGGGTAGTCTCTCGTCAGGATCGCTGACACCTGTCAGCTAGGCCCGCACGTCTTCTTCTTAGACGTGATGATGGTTGAAACGTCACCTAGGGTGACATCCGTCATCTCCCGTATAATGTTTTTTCTATGTTCTTTCCATTACAACACTTCCAAAACTCAAATTTGATACATACGAATAAACAACAATTTTCACGTAAAAGGAATGTAATTCTGAGAAATATAAAATCAATCATTCATACTTATTCATCAAATAATCACGTACCCATATTTACACAAAACTTCACCATTAAGATGGTGAAATTAGAATCTCATATTCAACCTAATCATAAAGGTTTTGAACAAACCTCACATGATTCAAGGATAACTATCCATAAAAGAAAAGTTGTTGAGGTAATTTCCACTATATCAAAGCTTAAACACTAATTATTGAACAATCCCCTTGTACCTCGATTAATCCAAAAACCTTGAATTCCTGATGATGGGAGATCCTACTTTTGCACTTTTCTTTTCTAGGGTCTGCCTCTTTTTCTCCTTTTTCTTAAAAATGATGTGTGTTCTGTATATCCCTCTCTTCTTATATAAAATAGAACCTTAGTTTATTCAAGTTATTCCATTCTCACTAACTCCCTTAATTCTTAATTAATTCTACCCACCTCCCTTTATTTTCTAATTTTTGTTTATTAACCCGTAATTTCTAATTAATTATAATCTTACAATTTTCTATTATTTCTAATATTTTTATATCAATTAAATCTTAATTTAAATTATTATTATTCTAAAAATAACACATAATTAATTAATAAATACACTAAAAACTGAATAAATTTCTAAATAAAAGTTTGGGGTCTTACAATCACAAATCAGAGTTGGTGTGTAGAACGGAACACCATGAAATTAAATTTTGACAAAAAAATGTACAAGTACCAGAAGTGGATCTGCGACATCTGGGTCACTTGCCTAGTGTGTGTCACTATAGGCCTTGAAAGAAATTTTTTGAGTAAAAACAAAATAAGACAATAGCAAACCATGATTTAATATGCTGCTCAGATATCTAAGTATTCTTCTAACTGCAGGCCAATGAGTGTCCAAAGGGGAGGCCATGAACTGACAAACTTTGTTAACACTAAAGGTAATATCAGGTCTGGTTAAGGTTACATAGTGTAGAGCACCAACAATAGACATATATAGTTGCAGATCATAAAAGTTTATGGAACAATGTTTGCTTAATTTACACGTGTTAAGCTTGGGTGTAGGCACTCCATATTTTCTTTCTTTTCCCTGACCAACAGATCTCTTATATATTTTATTTGTATTAGTAGAAAAAATTCATTTCTTTGAGACTTGACTTCTATACCTAAGAAGTAGGAGGGTTTTCCAAGTTTCTTCAAAGCAAATTTTGTATGCAATTTTTTAATTAGGTTGTGGATAAGTGTAAGACTAGAACCTATTACCAAGATATCTTCCACATATACAAGCACATATAGAGAAACACCTTGATGAAAGTATAAAAAAAGTGAATGATCACATCTAGATTGACTGAAACCAAACTGAGTAAGAGATTAAGTTAGCTTTTCATACCAATCTCTAGGCGCCTGCTTAAGGCCATTGAGAGATTTTTTAAGCTTGCAAACAAAATTCTTGTCAGAATGTACAAAACAAGGTGGTTAAGTCATGTAGATGTCTTCACGAAGAGTCTAATTCAGAAAAGACTTGTTCACATCTACCTATTTAATTTCCCATTTGTAGGTTAGGGAAAGAGTAAGTATTAATCTTATTGTTGTTGGCTTTACCACTAGGGAGAAGTTTTTTTTTTATTTTAAAACTAAACCCTTGTTCTTTATGATATCCCTTTGCAATTAACTTGTCTTTATGCATTTGAACACTCCCATATGGATTTTATTTTATTTTGAATACCCATTTACAACCTACAACTTTCCTATGTGGAGGTAACGAAGTTAATGTCCAAGTTTCATTTGCTCTCAAAGAATCAATTTCTTCTTCAAATTCTTTGACCCATTTTGATTTGTAAAAAGCATGTTTCACACTTGTTGGTTCAGTTTAAGTGTAAGCTAAAAACATCTTGGGTTTTGATTTACCTGTTTTAGACCTAGTTAACATTACATTATAATTATGTGAAAGATGCACAACTAGTTCAAATTTAATTACACTAATGGAAGGAGAGATTGACATGTCAAACTAAGAAAAATAGATAAGTATTTGATTTGTGTTGTGTAAAAAGAGTGTTTTGTCTATTATTTAGGGTAATAAAATGATGTAGTTCACTGTGTTGGTTAGAAGATGGGCTTTAATTGATATTTGGAACAAGGGATTTATGTGGTTCATCATTCTTTGGATAATTAGAGGAACCAACCTCTGGTTAGAGGTATTACTTTTTTCATTTTGTTCAGTACCCTCAGCGTAACTGACTGAATCAGTGGTATTATACAAGGGAGCAGGGTCAAGTGTAGCATAGGTAGTAACTTGGACCAGTCTGAGGTGGTACATTTGTAGCAGATCTAGGGTGAAGATTCTTTGAGGCAGACTGAGTTTGAAGAATATTTAAAAGAATAAAGACACTTTTATTGCGAGACTCATCAATATGTATTGTCCTTGTTTGAGTCTTAGAAGGGGACACACCATTATCAAAATATCTATTTAACATAGGTGAGTGTAAAGTATGTATTGATCCTATTGCAAACTTGGAGGTTTTGGTACAACTAAACTCAGACTTATTCGAGAAGAACTTTGAGAAAGGAAATTCATGTTCATGAAACCTGATATCCTTAGAGATATGTAATTTACCTTCTTTACCTAAGCACTTGAAACCATTATGTTGAGGAAAGATACCAATATAGACACACTCTTGACTTCTAAATTGATGTTTATGTTTGTTGTAAGGTATAAGTAAAGGAAAATAAGAGCACCTAAAGACCTTTAGAGATTTGTAATTGGGTTATTTCCCATATAGGGCATGAAAGTTTGAGTTGAACTTTGGTAAATTAGGATAGGGAAGTCTATTGATTAGGTAGGTAGAGGTAGCAAGACTATGGTCCCAGAAGGTGATAGGAATAAATGCATGTAATAACAGTGTAATCCCTATTTCTACTACATGCCTATGTTTTCTCTCCATGGTCCCATTTTGAGGAAATGTGTGAGGCTAAGCTAGTATATGGTTTATGCCTAACTCGGCTAGATAGTTTGTAAAAGGTCTATTCTCATCGCCAAAGTTAGATTGGGTTGACTTGATTGTAGTGTGGAATTGCTTCTTAACATACACTTTGTTAGACCCTAGATAACTCTTTGAATTTTGTAAATAGAAATTATAAGGTGTAAGATGGTAAGAAGCATCTGAGTCAGCAAACCAGACATGTGATTCTAACTCAGTCGACAATGAGTATTCTTGAGTGTAAGCTAACTATTAATTAGTAGTTTCCATCTACCATAACATGAGTGTTTTTGTTGGAACCTTGAGCTTGCTCGTGTTTTGAAGTTAGCTCTGTCACAACATTGATTTGGGAGCTTGAAGGATTGTATGTCATAAAGGTTTCATCAAATCTATGCCAACAATCAGTTACTGAACGCCTATATTTTCCACACAATTGGCATGTTGGTCGATTTCCAAGTGCAAATCGCCCCTGACCACGAGCACGACCATTAGTATTGCAAGTTACCCTCCCACGAGTTCTAGAAAGTTCTCCTCTAGATACGGTTGTTTCTTGATTTGTGTGACCTAGGTTGGCTACTATGGTGGATACAACGAGTTCTTGTCTGGAGTTATCTAACTGCGCTTCTTGAATGTAAAGTAGTGATTCTATTTGATCTTTTTCATAAATCGAATCTCCCACTACAAGAATAGAATTCACAATATCCTTGATTCTAGAAAAAAAACTCAATAATGGATTTAATTCCTTTCTTCCTCGATATCAGCTCCACTCTCAATTTCCGAACCCTAGCTTTTAGTTGTGCATTAAAGTATTTGTGAATCATGTCCCAAACTTCTAATGCATGTTTGTAGAAGAGGACTCAAGGTAACATGAACTAATAAATGGTGAAAAGCAACTAGATGAACATAACTTGATCTTTATAAGCTAAGATTCATATTCTTTAGAGAACGTCTATGTCACTCGATCTTAACCCATTTCAAATTTATGAGGAATTTGTTGAGTGGAGATAAGTATATGCATCATTTGTGTCAATATTACTCCTTCAATTTGTTGATTCCATAGGAAATAATTATTTTCTTGTAGTTTGATAGAATGATTCGGTCTAAATGAGTTGTGCGAATTTTAATTTGAAGACACAAAAATTGACAGAATAATGTGAGTTGTGTTTTTTCTCGGACAATTGAAACTTAATTTTTAATGGATTCCATTATCATACCTTGTATCAATGGAGATTAAGGTTGCTTTGCAAGGACGGAAGAGCAGCAAAGGGATTATGGATTAGGGATTAGGTAAGCGTATAAGATCGGTAGCAGTGAAGAATACCCTGCTAAATGTTAATTTTCATTGAGTAATACATTGAGAGAGTTGAAACAGTTTATACAAACATTAAAACTAGATTCTTGATTCAATTACACATTCGGGAACAATGTCTATAATTATATCTCAACCACACCACTTTGTCACTCTGATTTAGATTGTCAAGGAATGTTATTTAGAAGTGATGATAATATGATATTTATAAGAAAATTAAACCCTAGCTTTCAACTAATATACTAAAACAATTGGCCAAACAGACTAGCCTAATTCAACATGCTAACTTAAACAACAAGCTAGCTAAGACATCTGCATGCAAGAATAAGATTCAACTACGAAATGAACATCTTCAACTACTTTCGATCCATAAAGCTATCCCTCTCGAGACTAGAGTTTGATCCAAGTGCCACAAATCTCCACCTTGGAGCAAACTCTACTCCAACAAGGGAACAAACTAGCTTTCATCATGCAGCTTTATCAAGCGTATATAGTCGAAGAACTTGCTACTTGGAAATGACTTGGTAATCTTATCAGTAACATTTAGCATTTGGTCTTTTCCATACTCAAATATCTCTCTAACAAAATACAATCTCACATCAATATGCTTGGTTCGCTCATGATAGGCTAAATTCTTTGACAGGCGTATTACACTTTGACTATCACATTTAACTGTGATTTCTTAACCTTAAAGTTTCATCTTCTTAGAAAAAGCTTAAAGTGAGAATGCTTCTTCCAAAGCTTTAGTGATGGAAGTATACTCCACTTTAGTGGTTGATAACTTAACAACCTTCTGAAGTGTTGATTTCCAACTAATTGTTGTGCCAAACATAGTGAACACGTATCTAAAAATAGAGTTTCTGGGATCCATACAACCTACATATTCAGATTCGACAAATCCTTCAACTTCTAATTTTTTATCATCGTTGTCGCTACCGCGAAAATAAGGTGCCGGCAAAACAGAAGAGTCGCCACCTTTCGTTATTTATCCCTCAGAGCGGGAAAGGAAACGATCGGAAAAACCTGACGAAAAGGTATAAGACAAGGTCATCGCAACCATTGTCTGGGTTCGGGAGTCGGTTACGCAAGGGGAAGGTGTTAGCACCCCTCACGTCCATCGTACTTGATGGGATCCATGCTTGTTATGTTAATCTGACGGGTTGGTTTTATCTATCTACCTATCAAGGCTGGTTTAAAAAAAAGAAAAGAAAATGACTCGGCAAAGCGTCACACTTTATGCCTACGTATTCTCATCAGAGAATGAGAAATCAGAGTCAATGTAGTTCGACTAACTACGGGTTACGGGGAAGGTGGCTCGCCAATACATCACTATTGTGCCTACGTACTCTCAACAGGCTTGAGAGATCAGAGCTTACGTAGTTCGGGATAATACGGATTACGGGAATTCAGATTCATCTATTTTTTCGAGTAGGGTTAACAAACAGTTCCAGCAGTTTGGTGTACGCAGCTCGACCCTTGGAGACTTAGGCATTACCGTTTGCGGTAGAACTAGGAGTTAACGACACTCTTTTCTTCATAAAAGCTTCCTTTGACTTATGGGCCCACGGGGCAAAAAGGTTTGAGGTTTGTTTTCTGTCTTTTACGGAAGAACTGTTTTTTTGTTGTCTGTAGTTTGTACTGCACTAGAGACTATGACTTGAGAGTGAATGCGTCGCATGTCACCCAAAGGGTGCCATACTAAACATCCAAGTTGTTGAAAAGAAACTCTCCAACAACCCTTTCTCAAGTAGCTTAAGGCTCGTAACGTACGACGTCAATTAACCTTTATTATTGTATTTTGATTTGTTTTGAGATGAGAAGAGAACGAACTCTATGGGGATACTATCAAGTCCTAATGTTGTCATGCCAAGGATTCATCCTATGGTTGAGGTTTGAAACAGGGCACTCCTAGGAGTTATCATGCATAGGTTTCAACCTAAAGTTCTAATCATCACTTCCTTATCAAAGGAAGTGAGATTCCTAGGGGATCATGTCAATGATAAACAGAAACAGATAAAGCATCAGCTTTAACAGTAAACAGTAAACAACTGTAAAATGCATGCAATGCAAGTGAGGGAGGAAATATGTGTGGGGCATCAGCCTCCACAAGCTCATCTCAACCTCAAGCCAGATATGAATAACTGCAATCATAAAGGAAAATAAAATGCCATCAAGCAAATCACAAACCACACAGGCAAGGGAGTTGGGCTCTACCAAATACCAGCAAGTAAAGCCATACAGTAAAAATACAAGCAGAGGGAGCAACTCAACCTCTAGTGCAATCATTCTCCTAGCTTACATCAGTCTAAATATGAACTTATTCTAATGCATCAAGCAAATCAAACAAGTCACATCAATACAGTTGCACAGCAAGCAAACAGACAGGAAAGAAAACAGATCAACAGCTTCACAGCAAAGCAGTCCTCTGACAGCAGTTCAGTCCTCAGACTTCAACTTCTCTTTAAGGCTATCATCTACAACTGCAAATATCAACTTACTTCTTCAAGCTTCTAATGCATCAACATAAGTATCACCTTATTCTTTCTTCTTCAGGCCTCAGCTCCAAAGTAAACTCCACCTTCAGGCTTCAATCCCAATAGCAAGTATCAACTTGTTCCTTCAGGCACTCAAGGCATTGAACACACAAGTATCAACTTGCTTTCCCACTTCAAGCTTCAGCTTCTTCATTCAATTTCCATTTGATATTCTTCACAAGTGTCAACTTGTTCTTCTTGGTCTTCAAGCTTCAGCTCCAATGGCAGTCTTCAGATACAGGGAAGTGCAACCTCTAGCAACTTCAATCTTCTAGCAAGGAATTCCATCCTCTAGTAAGGGAGAAAGATTCATCTGACAAGAGCAAGGTTTGGATAATGGACAACAGAGTGAAGACCAAAGGTCACCACTAAGCACTCCATCATCAGAGAAAGGGACCCTCAAAGGTTCTACCAACTTGTGAATAGCCACACATCCTACCAAAGGAGGGATGAGGCCTTTACAAGGGGACCTTATATCATAGGGAAGAATGGAAGTGATCAACACCTTCCATGTTTATGGAAGAAGAGAATCTATCTAGAAGCTCTACCTGCAAACCCTAATCTTAACATCTAATCAACACTACACCAAAAGAAGGGAAGTCTTCACACCTGTTGTACCCCAAATTTTGACCCCTTAGATTCTCATTATCAGTGCAAGTTCATTATTGTCAAGTTACAGATGAATCAGGGTTCTCGCACCGACAAACTCAAAACAACCAAGGAATGATCAACCAATGATTTGGGCCAATTCAATCATGGAATGAAATCAAAGATAATATCAAAGTCAAATGAGAAGTCAATTTGAAGAAATCATTTCAGAATCAAGAACAGTGCAGTCAGGAGGCCCCGATTAGGGTTTTTAACTAGTGAAAGTCAACTATGGTTTGACTTTGATGTTGGAAAATGTTTTAATGGTGGGATTGAGGTCCATGAAGTTCATATAGACTATTAAAGACTATTCAAGAAGTATCAAAGTCTCAGGATGTCCAGAATGTCAACAGGCGACTCAATCGGCACCGATCGATCGTACGGTTGACCGAAAAGTCAACTCCTCAAATTTTGAGAATTGGAATCCAAGTTGTGAATAAAAGTTGTTCCTTATGTCATAATGGACTTGCATATCAATTTTCATGATCATTGGATAATCGAGAAATCGGGAAATTAGGGTTTTGAAAAGGGCTAAACCATAACTCCTTAACCACACATCCAATTGAGTTGGTTCAAAGCTCATTTGGAAGCTCTTGACAAGTCCTACAAAAGTCCCATACTAGTCCACAACAAGAAAATGCGTACTTTTTGAGATAGAAGCAAAAACATTCCTAGAAGGGAAAATAACTTAGAATATTTCTAAGTTATTTTTACTTTAAAAGCTTGTGTGCAGCCAACTTTGAGGGGATTTTTCACCTAGTTCCAATTGGAGATTGATTCTTTGACAAACATGAATGTTTTAGAGCTATGAAAGGGCTTTCTAAATTGTACTAGAACATATCAAAAGGAGTTATGAGCAGAAAGTTACATAGGTGCAAAGTTGGAGGTTTCACATGTTAAGTCTCACATTGGCTGAATTTTCAAGATTGATTTCTTTCACCAAATTTGCCAAATTTTCTTGATCCAACTTATTGTATCTGATGTATGAGATGTATGTAGCATGATACAAGAAAGAATTATGCAGAATAGCCCAAAATCTAAGGTTTGAGTCCATTGCCTTGCAAGTGGAGCAAGTGGACAAGTTGAAATGCCAAGCATGAGGTGTAAAGTGAAAGGCTGCACCAGCCCCTTCCCTATGGCTTCTAGGCTGAAAAAACATCAGGAAATCATCAAAGAACATGGGCAAGTTGGATTTGCACCAGAATTAGGTGGAAAACCCTCCAAGGAAGGTTTGGTTCAAAATATCCAAAGCTTACTTCATGTTGAAGAAATCTCCCTAGCAAGCACCTCAATCACTTTCTCTATAAAAGGAGAGCTCATTCACTTCATTGGAGACACAATTCATTTGATAGAAACCATAGAGAATCTCTGTTATCCCAATTTCCACATCTTGCACCAAATCTCCAAAATCACAAGATTCACGAAAACACCAAAAATGGTCATGAAGTGAAATTTGCTCAAAATCATTTCTACCCTTTCTAACACTCTAACAACCATCCACACACCTTCTAAATAACACATAGAAGGTGTACAATCCATAAAACCACCAAAAACCTCAAGAAATCAAAAAGTCAATTTCCTACCTAGCTTACATTGACCAAAAGCTACAAAAACCACCAAATTGTGTTCCAAGCCTTTCCTTGAGGTTGTGATCACTTGTACACCTCAAAAATAGTATATCTCAACTGTCAAGACCATTAGCAACCATTGGAGACTCATAGTTTTCATCTTGGCATCATAGGTGGTGGTTTACTTAAGCTTGAAGCAAGGTGCAAAAGCAAAGAGTGGAATTCAAGATCTCTGGTTTTCTCAACTAGTCTAGCTAGCTTAAAAGGATCATCAACAGGTATGTAACTGATCCTCATCACCTCTTGCCCCATCTTTTATGTATTTGCATTATTGAGCATTTTGGTACATTTTGAGGTTATGAGCAAGTATTGATTTTTCATGATAGTTGGTATGTGGTAAATGTGTGATTCATTGCAAGTGTTAACATAAGACTTGTTCATGTTGAAATCTGATTATTATGTGTTGGAATTGGCCAGCATACTGTCAAGACAGTTTTGAAAATTGTTCATTTTTACTGTTATGCTAGAATTTAAATTTGTTTAGAATTTGATGTTGTTCATCTTAGTTGAAGTTCTTGGAACTGTTGGAAACAATCATTGATGCTTGATTTGTGGACATAAATGCTATGTTGTGATCTATTATGCCTTGTTCATGTTATGATCATGCTGCTTCAGTCATCACCTTATTGTAATATGTTATTGCTGCCATGAACTTAAGAAACCCTGCTGCTAATGTTTTGTCCTGCTGTTACTGGTTTGTACATGATATATGAACATTGTCCATGTTTGCAATTCATGAAAATTGTGTTTGTTTTCAAATATCATGCTTAGGGTAGGTATGCATAACAGGTTTTTTGTCACCTGCTGATTTGAGATGTACACCTTTGCTTGAAAAATGCCTTGATTCTTATTTGCAAATTCTGTTTAAAGTGTTCATAGCAGTAGCAAACTTGCTTTTAGCACAAGGGATCACAAGCCTGATTTCAACCCTCAAACATGTTCATGTGTGTATTTGAAGCATACTTATGTATTCTATTTTGATGTATGGTGCATAGCATTCATTTCACTTGTGTTCACAACATTCATCAAAATCTTCAAGTCACTCAAAACTACCTTTTTTCATACCAGTTCTGTTATGCATCTAAGCAACCTTTGAACACTTCCAAAATTTCATTTAAAGTATGCTAGTATGATTGCTTTGACCACAAAATGGTTAGTCCAAAATTTCATGTCTTTTAAAACCACTTTTGCTTGCATATCAAGCCACAACTTGACATTTTTTGCATAAACCCAATTTTCCTTGAAACCACCACACACACACCTCACTTTGGTCATTTGAAACATGCTTGCACAATAATTTCATCAAAAATCCCTCAATTAGAGAAACTCACTTTCAAAATGCAAAGTTGACATCACACATCCACACACCTAGCCACTTTTGGCAATACTTTATTTTTCAAGAAAAACACCTTGCACACACTTGGTATTAGATATATATGTGATGTTAGAACCATTGTTTTGCTTGGAAATACATTGTACCACAATGTTACTCATGAGTTGCTTCTTGCTTTCACATATTTGCACACCACATACCAGATTTTGAATCAATGATTTTCCTTGCATGCTTTGTGTTATAACAGTATAATGTGATCATTTTTAACATGCTTGTATGAACCAAACCACTGAATACCTCATGAACATCAACTCACATCATCACATGCACATAATACTCAAGAAAAGCACTTTGAGAGCCACATCACCACACAACTATTCCAGTTCTGATTTTTCCCCATACACACACTCATAATCATATTTGGAATGTGTTTACAAGAGTGTTTGGCCTGAATTGCCATAAGGTATGAAATGCCCAACTGTCATGCATTGTTATGTTTTGATCATTTGAAACTTGAGTATGATTTTCCATAGTCTATAAATTCTGGCCATGAAAGTATTCTTGTTTGCTTAAATATCATTCAACTAAAGTGTATGTGTGCTTTGTGTGGATTTAATGTGACTGTATGGAGTTGTGCATGTCAATTTGCAATTCTTGAGCATAATCATAACCCCTATCGGGTTTTCCAGTAGAAAAACAATTTTCAAAAACTAGCACCACCATCCTCTTCCTCGTGATTTTCTACCCCAAAAGCATATAAAGTTTGTGAAAAAAGACCAAAAAATGAGAAAGTTATGACCCATTTTGCAAATCCTTGAAAAACACTTCTATTTTTGCCCAGCCATGAATGAAAACACACATTATATATTTATCATTGCGCTTAAATTAACGGATGTATGGCCGCCCCAGCGGTTGAGACTTGCGCGTGTATTGTACTTGGCATGGGTTCGATCCCTTGTGATAACCCTTGTTGCCACTTTTTCTCATTTTTCACATGAAACTTCAAAAAATCATAACTCTCTCATTTTTTATCATTTTTCACCCATTCTTTTTTCATTGTGTTTGTTTTAATGTGTAATTTCATGCCATGTATTTATTTTCCATGTTTGATTAATTTTTCACCATGCTTGACTATGTGCAACTTGTCGTATTGACAGTACTAACCCTAGTTATTGCAGATGAAAGTTAAAAGGGTTCCACTTGTTTTTCTTTGTGAAAATTGATTGTTCTCATTCCTATACATGTTGGTTATCATGTTAGGATTATTACTTTGAATTATTATCATCTCATCTTTTTGTTAACTGTACTTAAAGTGCGATCTGTCGTCACAGGGCTCGTACTGACCATCTGCTTTGATTGTCATCATTGCATTTTCACTTTTATCAATCTATTTCTTGGTTGTCACCATGAATGCTTTTGTATTATGTTATATTTTATTTTTATCCCAGAGATGATGAAGTTGGCTAGCTTTCATCCAATTGCCAATCATTTGTCCCTCCAAAGGAAAGTCTGTCCACTTGACTGTCAATATCTTGGACCAAAATCTTAACCCTCTTGACTTTGTTAAGTCACCTCAACCCTAGATTAGAAGCCTTTAGACTTTGCTTGAAGTCTAAGAAACCCACCCATACTAGGAGTGATCTGCAACTAGAACCCTAGGAAAGAGTTCGTCAACTCTGTGTAAGAATCATCGTCATGACTTCTTACTTCCCCTTCAACTTAGCTTAGGGAGTTTTGTCAAACTCCACACAAACATTGTCATGTTTGTTCCCCTTTTGAACCTTGATCATCATCAAGTGTTCTTCCCCCTTGTGAGGTGAACTACGATTGCTCTGATTCTATCCTAGTCAGGATACGTAGGTAGAAGGTGCGATGCCTTTGCGAGCAAACTTAGAGAATCACTTAGGACTTTATTTATTTTTATCTTATCCCTAAATCATAGCACATTTCACAAACTTAGCAATTAATTAAACAAAAGGTTCCTGTAGAGTACTACAGATATTTAGGGTGCTAATACCTTCCCTAGATATAACCAACCTCTGAATCCCCGAATCTCTTAAGCGTTGTCGTTACATCGCGCAAAAGGTTCTTTCTTTCTTTAGACCTATCCTTTGGATAAATTAAAGTCCGGTTGTAAAAAGAAATATGGTTCAAGTTAATTAATAGCTTGATATCAAATTTTCACCGCAACAACACCCAAGCTTCTTCAAGCCTTCCATGGTAGCCCCAAGCTTGTCTTCAACATCATCCAAGAGCAAGAGAGGCAAAACCCTAATCTAAGGGCACTAAAGAAATCAATCTAATTGAATTAGCCAGTTAGGATCACCTAAAACCTAGTACTAAAGTTAATCCTAACTAAAATACTAAAACCAATTGTAAAATATTACAAAAATAACTATGAGACCCTAATTCAATCATGAATCTACCATACAAAATCCAGAGGTTGAATCATCCACCAAGTTCTAGAAATAAAACCTAAATCACTAGGTACTAAGCATAAACCCTAAAAATAGAGCACCTAAAGTTTCAACTTTAAAACTACCACCTAACTTCATCAAAAAAATGTGAGAAAAATCTAAGGGGATCATACATGTCTAACCTAGCTACACACAAAAAATCAAGGAAAGAATCATCACCAAATGCTCAAACAAAATTCACCAAAACAAGGTATCAACCATGGCCATTTTAATATCAATTAATATTCAAAAAATGAAAATAAAATCATAAATGCATGAATTCCTAATATTTTTTATCTATAAAATTCTAGATTCAATCATGAATCAGAGGAAAAAATTTTGGAATTAATTGAGTTAATTTCCTATTTTTTATGGATTAATCTCTAAGTCACATGAAATGCACAAAATAAAAGAAAATAAAAGAAATTGATGAAAAGCGTGTGGCAAATAGCAAATATAAGCAGTTCATTTCAAGAATGGGCCCAGGGGGTGTGAATATCACTCTGAGTGTTAAGCCCAAAACCATCCAATTAATGAAATGGTGCGTTTCATTTGAAATTCTCTCTTCAGATTTGAGAAGCAATCCTGGCCCTCCAACACACGCCTGAGTCAAAGGTCCAACCCTAATCTGAGGGTCCTTGTTCATCGTCCCCAATTTGAACCTGCAATGGAGGGAGTTCTCAGACGGTGGCCTGAACAGTGGCGCCACCGTCTTCTCCGGTGAGCACTCTTCTCAGGTCATCCAAACTCACCACACAAATCACTATCCCACTCCAAATTTGGTGCTGATCACAAATCCAACCTCAGAATTTTCTAATTCCTTCTACATTTCCAAACCCGATAACATTTTCAGAATTCCTCCCAATCTTGATTTTCACCATTCTTCAAATTAAAGGTCTCAAGTTAATCCTCACTCTTCACTGATCAGTTTCCACCATCCAATCATGAATAATCCTTCAAGAATCGTGAGATATCATCCTCAACAGAAAATGATCACATGCCTAATTTGTCTCTAATTCACCAATTTATGA
Organism: Lathyrus sativus; assembly: GCA_963859935.3. Lineage (NCBI taxonomy): Eukaryota > Viridiplantae > Streptophyta > Magnoliopsida > Fabales > Fabaceae > Lathyrus > Lathyrus sativus. Next base: position 242,110,191 of record OZ012735.1, read on the forward strand.
TCCTAAATCCAACTACAGGTTGCAAGGATCCTAACCACATGTGAATTGCTAAGTTTCTCCTCCTAAATCATGCATAAGGATGAAAGATACAAACCTGGTTTCAGAGAGGTAACAGAGGTGGTTTTTGCTCACTTCAACTGCCAAGATGATGCAGACACGTTCCAAATTCACTCCCAAAGCCTTTGCACACCCTGATTTGGCTTGATTCTCCCTTGAATTGAAAACCCGATTTCAACTTGAACCTTCAAAATTTCAATGGCTCCTTCTCTTACCAGCTTCAACTCCTTCCAAAAAATGGCTGAGTTCACTCAATGACTTATATAGAAGTGATCGGGATTGTCTAGAAGCTTCTGGATTCATCCAAATGAGATTTTGGATTTTCAAAATCTCTTCAAAATCTCATCCATGGCAATCACTATTCTGACTCCTTCTTGGCATGGCTATGTGTGTAATCAAGTTCTTATGAGATATTGAATGAATTTAGTGTGTTATTTTCCTTGTTTGCAAGCCAAAGGTGTGAATTGGATATGTTGCTTCACCATGAAGAAAGGAAATGGAATGTTATTCAAATGACCTCAAATCAAAATTCTAATATTTCCATTGTTTCTAAAATCATTTTTCCAATCAATTTGACCTATAATTTTGTTTCATTTGGTCACAAAATGAATTATTTGAATTTTTGGCCATTAAATCCTTTTAATTCTTTCTTTTTTCAAAATTTCTTGAACCAAGCCTCTCCTTGAGCCATTTCAATGCCTCCTCTATGCATGGTCAAGGTTAAAACACCATTTTGAGCAACTTTCTAGTTGAACAAAATTCCATTTGAGACCTCTATGTTGGTGAAAATGGCCTATGATCACAAATGACCTATAATCACCAAATGTCCAAAATACCCTTGACTTGTCAAAGCCATAACTTGAGTTCTACAAATCCTATCAAGGACTTCTAGTACTCTCTAGAAATCTAAGAGGATAAGGAACAACATTCATGTTGATCAAAAGTTCATGGGAATCATCCTTCTAGGGCAAACGTTTCATGCAAGTTGGGTAACTTTCAAGCTCCAAATTCACATACCTCAGATGACTTGTAACTTGTCAAAGCCATAACTTGGGCTCTACAAATCCTATCAAGTACTTCTAGCACTCAAATTAAAGCTAAGACCATATTGTACAACAATCATGTTGGGGGCAAGATGAGATGACAATCACATCTTGAAACCCTAGCCTTAGAAACCCTAGCTTGAAACTTCTCAAACTCTTCAATCATGATGATTTAACGTTGGAATCATCCTTAGAACATCTTAATGTGTCAATCCATGATCACAGGGCTCTTGGATTAGGTCTCAATCTTCTCCAAATCATCAGTTGACTTAAGGTTGACCCAGTCAAACCCTAACTGCACCAATCATGGCTAAGGCTTCTTATTCTTGCATAATGACCTGTCTAGGCCTCAAAGTGATCTTCAACACTTCTCATGAGCTCTCTCAAGACCTCAAGTCTAACTTCATGGCTTCAGAATCATTTGATGACTTCCCACAACTCTCAAGTTAGGAGATACCCCCTCTTTGAGGATCCTTTAACTTCTCTGACAAAGATATCAACCCTTGAACACTTGAATAACCTTCTTAGCTAGCTTCAAACTCTTGTGTAGCCCTTAATTGGTACTCATACCTCTTGATCTCCTGCATACATGTCAATGAAATGCAAATGATAATGCTAATGTGAATGAAATGAAACATAAGCTAGGTAAAGAAATGTTGGACAAATTTTGGGGTGCAACAATCGCCACAAGATACACCATAAACTAGGTCTCTGCTCAGAGACCCATTTATGTACCTTAGAGTCCACTTCAATGCTAAGTAGTGCACCTTTCCAGGATTGACCACGTACCTTCTTACAAGGCTTACTACATATGTTATGTCTGGCATAGTACATACCATAACATATACCAAACAACCTACTATACTATCATATGGAATTCTATTCATATAGGCTCTTTCAATGTCAGTACTAGGACTTTAAGTCATATTTAGCTTGAACTGAGGATTAGTCGGTGTTACAACAGGATTTGAATTTAACATACCAAGCTTGTCAATAATCTTCTTTAGGTATTTCTCTTGAGATAAGCATAACCTCATCTGCTTTCTATCTCTCTGGATATCAATCCCAAGAATTCTAGAGGAAGCTCCCAAATCCTTCATGTCGAACTCCTTATCAAGTTCAGGCTTCACCTTCATTACATCCTCGACACGATTGCTTTCTATGAAGATGTCATCCACATAAAGCAACAAAATAAAAATTTAATTCCAGATCAAAATCTGAAGTAAACATAGTGGTTGAGCTGGCTTCTATTGAAACCTATGGCTAACAACATTCTAATGGATTTATGTTTTACAACAGGTGAGAACACATCAATGAAGTTGACTCCTTATTTCTGAGTGAATCCCCTAGCAACTTATCTTACCTTAAATCTCTTCGACATCACTACTTTGATTCATTCATTAATCTTAAAACTCCACTTACATTTAACTAACCTGACCATTTATAAGTTTCTCTATCAGCTCCCAAGTCTTATTATCATGAAAATATTTCATCTCATCATCCATGGCTTTAAGCCATTCAATCTTGTCTTAACTTCTCATAACTTCCTTATATTCTCTAGGTTCTTCATCGAGAACCTCACTTGCAGAGATTAAGGCATAAACTATGAGATCTACATAACCAAGTCTCTGAGGTGGCTTGATGACTCTTCTTGACTTGCCTCTTTCCATCAGGTAGTCATTATCATTCTCTTCATTTTCATTAGCAACTTGTCCTTGTTCTTTGACATCATTTGTGTTATGCAATTCAGCATCACTATGCTCCACCTCAACAGGAATCTTTTCTTGTTCCATCTCAGAGATTTTAATACTTCGACCAACGTCATCAGTTTTCATGAAATCCATCTCAGCTTCATTTAAAAATACATCTCTACTTGTGATATACCTCATATGACCTGGATCTAGGCACCACAGCCTATAAGCTTTGAGTCTTTCAGGTTATCTGAGGAACATAGATCTCATAGCTCTAGGTTCGACCTTGTCTTGTTTAATGTGAGTATATGGTACATAACTAAATACTCAATGTTTTTCAAGATTAGGTGGATGTCTCGACCAAACTTCTTTAGGTGTTTTCATCTCCAAGGAAGTCGAGGTACACTTATTTATCAGGTATGATGCAATTACTGTAGCCTCGGCCTAAAACACCTTCTTCAATCCTGCACTAACCAACATGCATCTAACACTTTCCAAAATGGTTTGGTTAAACCTTTTAGCCAAATTATTTTGTTGGGGAGTAAATGCAGTAGTTTCGAAAGCCTCATTACAAAATTCAAGAACATTGTCGGTCCCTAACCTCTATAACTTTCTACCAATTTGGTTTTTGACCCGAGTCTTCCAAATTTTGGAATTTTCAAAAGTTTCAACATTAGCTTTCTGAATGAATATCACAACTTTCGTGAGAAATCATCACAATGGATAGAAAATATCTTGCACCTGAATGTGAAGGATTTCTTGCAAGCCCCCAAAGATTAACATGGATTTCTTTGTTTACCTTTGTTAAGTTTCACCATACATGATTTACCAAATACACAAGGTTCACAAAACTCAACTTTTTCGACCTTGTCACCATTATAGTATTTTTTTTTGAAAATTCGACCAGTCCTCTTTCATTGACATCGCCAACTCGCTTATACCACAACTCAGTCTTTGACACAGGATTTGGGGATGCCACATCTGCTAAGCTACTTACAACCTTAACCTCAAAGATATAAAAGCCTTTCCTATTGATTCTTCTCAAGACTTCATTCGTCCCCTTCATTACCCGTAGGATACTTTGCTCTCCTTTTAAAAAAAATCAAATTTCTCTTAAGGTCGGGCACATACCTGAGACTAGTCAATAACCTTATTGACTTATCATGGAACTTGCATCTTACAAATCCAATTCCTGAAATTTTGTAAGCTTTATTGTTTCCCAACAACACTGATCCATCCCTTTGATCACATAATTCCTCAAACACGTCTTTATATGGATTCATGCACCAAGTAAAACCTGAATCTATAATCCATTCCTTTCTAGAGTTGCTGCTCGAAACTACCAGAACATCAGATGATTCACAATCATCTTGAATAATGGTTGCATTAGCATTATCCTTACCTCCATGATTATTCAGTTGATCAGGAAACACCTTTCTTGTATGGCCCTCCTTCTTACAATAATAACACCTAATTGGAGAAACATTACCATCATAAAAATTATGTAGAACTTTACCATTCTTCCTCTCATACTTTTCATCTTTCTTTGAGAAATTTCCTTTAAAGGACAAACCTTCTCCAACAGATGATAAATTTTGCTCTTTTCTTTCGTTCAAGTCCTTAGAGTACAAGGATGATTGAACTTCTTCAAAGGATAGGGACTCTCTTCTATAAAATATAGTTTCTTTAAAGTGAGCATGAGATCTTGGAAAAGCACACAACAACAACAACAACAATGCTTGATCTTCATCGTCAATCTTGACCTCGATATTTTTAAGATCAAGAATCAATTTGTTGAAAATATCTAGCTCCTCATCCAAGACTTTGTCTTCACTCATCTTAAATGAATACAAAGCTTGCTTTAGGTGGAGATGATTGATCAAGGATTTGGTCATATACAAACCCTCGAGTTTTTTCCACACGCCAGCTAGAGTTTTCTCCTTTGAAAAATGCCTCAAAACCTTATTACCAAGGCTTAATATGACTGTTTTGTAGGCTTTCTCGATCATCATCGTCTTCTCCTTCTTTGTTAGGTCAACATCCATCTTCTCTGATCCTTTCAATGCTTCTAAAAAATCCTGTTGAACCAGTAGGGCTTGCACCATTAAGTGCCACAAACCAAAATCATTCACACAGGTGATTTTCTTAATCTCATACTTTATTGACGAGATCTTCTCCTCCACGCTCAGCGGACCAATTTCTTATGAAAGCGATGCCTAGAAAACAGAGTATGATCGGTTTCTTGATTAACAAGAAAACTACAAAATAAAAGAAATGAGAGAAGAGAAACACAATTCAAAGTGATTAAAATTGGATTCTTGATTCAATTACACATTAGGGAACAATGTTTACAATTGAATCTCAACCACACCATTTTCTCCCTCTGATTAGGATTATTAGGGATTGTTTTTGAGAAGTGATTATTGTCACATCGCTGTGAAGAGGGGCCGGAAAAGACAGAACAGTCGCCATCGTTCGTTATTTATCCCAAAAGAGAGAAAGGAAACGATCAGAGAAAACCTACAGAAAAGGGAAAAGACAGGTCATCGCAACCAAATCTTGGGTTCGGGAGTTGGTTACGCAAGGGGAAGGTATGAGCACCCCTCACGTCCGTTGTACTCAACGGGATCCACGCTTGTTGTCTATCTAAAGGCTGGCACACAAGGACAAAAGAAAATAAAAGAAAAGAGACTCGGTAGAGCATCGCCGCTCTACGCCTACGTACTCCCTCGTGCAATGGGAAAGTCAGAGTCAACGTAGTTCAGAAAACTACGGGTGAAGAGGGGAAAGGTTGCTCGCCAAGACATCACCATCTTGTGCCTACATATCCTCATCTGGTATGAGAAATCAAAGAAAACGTAGTTCGGGCTAACACGACCACAGATTGGTTTAAGTGTTTTAACTGAGTAGGGTTAAACCTTCGTTCTAGCAGTTAGGTGTATTGTTGATCGGCCATTGGAGACTTAGGTGTTACCTGTTTGCGGTAGAACCAAGACTTAACACACTCTTTCTGAAAATGATTTTCAAACAATCCTGAAGGATAAAAAGGTTTGATGTTTTGTTTTGTGTTTTTTATGAAGAAGAAGTGAATTGAGTTAAGTTTGTAACTCATGTTGCACTAAAGACTATGACTTGAGAGCGAATGCATCGTATATCGCCCAAAGGGCATACGGTAAACACTCTAGACAGTATGAGAGGAGCCCCCCCCCCCCCCAACTATCATTCCTCAAGTACTTAAGGCTCGTAGCGTACAACATTTATTATCCTTTATTAAGTGTCTTAAGAGATTAGGAGATGAGAAGAGAAGACACAAACTCTAAGGGGAACTGAACCCTAATGTTATCATGCACAATGCTCCTAAAGTTGGGATTAAGAGGGGAAGAATATATCCTAATGTTATCATGAAAAGGATTGAACACCTAATGTCTCTCTTACTCCCATCATAAACAAAGGGACTTGGAATCCTAAGGGATCATGGCAAAAGACCAAGTAAACAACAAATAATTCAATCACAGATGAAATGGAGGATGAAAAGAAATTGACTTAAACAAGTCAAAAAAAATGCAAACATGATATGCACAGATGCAAAGATGAGAAGTAAGAATCAAATGATGCAACAAAGACAAATGATCAAAACAAGTTGACTTAAACAAGTCAAAAAGAGTGAGATGAAACGGGAGAAGTTACAACTCCTACAACCATTTAAACATTAATCACTTACACAAAGGCTAAACAATAAAGAAAATGCAAAAGTCCATGATCAAAGAGAAGATGGGAGAAAGAAGCTTGGACAGCAAGCACATGAAAATTATCTCAACCAAACATTTCGAATTGATCATGCAAAAGAAAGGAGCAGACAAGTGCTAAAAGAGATGCATCATTCAAGGCAAACTCAAAGCGTAAACAAGAACATCAAATCACCTTTAATGATCAAAGAAAATGGGCAGAAGTGAAACCACAAGAAGAAAGCTCAAATCAAAGTTGGAAACAAAGCACAAACATCAACCAAGTCATGGCAAGTGGAGGGAACAAAGTTCCATCACTAACTCAACACTTAGGAACAAGTGGAAATACCTAACTTCCAAGTAACTTGTAAAACAAGTTACACAAGTGTATGACCTAAAATCAAAGAACCAGCACCTCAATCATGTTGTAAACAAGTATCAAGACTCATGAGGTGCATATGGGATCCATAAAAGTCATCTCCCAAAGGAATTAGGTCAAACTAGTTTGTATGAACATCTTTTGAGATGACTTGACTTGCAAGCTTCATCAAAAATAGGAAGATTGTTCAATAAATTCCAAATAAAAAGCACAAGATAGTTATGCCAAATGGTAAATAGAATCCAAAGTTTCAAGTTCAAACTCATCTCAAGGTATCACAAAATAAATCAATTATCAAGGTTGATCCACCTTATCAAGCACGAATCGAGGGACAAGAAAAACCAACTCAAAGTCAACCAAAAAGTGATAAATCATGAACCAATTCCACCCTCAAAGACACTTCAATTCATCCTCTAGATGGAGGAGAAGTCTTGATCATAGGGGATTTACATTGGATGTTCAAATGACTAGGATCAAAAGAAGACTACACCAAAAACACTCTCGATTGCAAAATTAAAATAAAATGGTAAATAAAAATAAAATCAAAAACAAAAATTATATAAAATTAAATAACATCTTGAAATACAAGGAAATATTTTTGGAGAATTGTTTGATAGTTAAAAATATTTTTAATAATAGAAAATGAAAACAGAAAAGAAAAGAAAATAAAATGAAATAAACAAGTTAGGGGTGTATAAGCAAAGTTCAAAATGAACTTAATCATGTGAAAATGCACGTCGGGCCCTGAAAGACTGGGGGTGTGGTTAGAACTTGAGTCCCAATTCAACCTAGCCATCAGACTTAATGAAACACAGCGTTTCATTAAGTCCAGTCAGAGTCAATTGTTCAACCACACGCGGTCAAGCCAGTGAGAATGTGACAAGCATGCAGGTCAAAGGGTCAAAGGAGAGTGAGTCAGCAAAGATCAGAAGGGTGACTGGACGCCGGAGCTAGGGCTCCGGTCGTCTTCTCCAGCCAGATCCCCGGAGACCAGTCACCAAACTTCAATAAAAATGCATAAATCTGGTACCATTCGAAAGCTGAAGTTGCAAGGAGTATGAATCCAGCATTTGATTTTCAAAAAGGGTCCTAAATAAGTTGTAATCATGGCACAAAAATTTGAACACACATACTGAAATGGAATCAAACACGCAAGCAAATAATTCAAACATTTCCTACCAAAGGTAGAGCTTCAGATGCACCCAGTATGAAGCTTATTTGATGCCTAGAATGAAGGTTTTGAGTTGATGAAAATTACCTAACAGAGAGATTCCGTTGATCCTTCAAAACGCACACAAGCTATAATCCAATGCTTCCAACTTGCTCCTTAAGTTCTTGTGAAGAGGAAATGAGCCACAGTTTGGAGTAAATCTCATAGTTATGGCAGATTCGAAGAAGTAAAGCTTTGTGAAATTTTTGAGCTCTCTCTTTTCTCTCCAATAGCTGCAACCAATTCTGGTGATTAGGGCAAGCCAAAATACTTTTATGTGATGGATTTCCAATGACCATGCAGGCCCATGTTGATCACAATGTGTTATTTCCACTCTTGGCCAAAAATAATTTCCTTATGCACCACACACGAGTTTCATGACATACACCTTCATTTGGGTCAGCAAACAAGCAAATGGGGTGTGTTGAAAACATATGGATTGGTTTTGGGTCATGTAATAAAGCCTTACCGCAAGTTTCAAATCATGACTTTTTAAGTATGAATTTTTAAAATGTGACACAAATGGAGTAAAAATCTTTATGGTTATGTGATTGTGTGGAAAAATTCAAAAATGAGGTCAAAAAGTGACTTGTAATGTAAGATATCCAAACCATGACCAAAAGTCAAAATTTCACCTTTAAAATGGTCCACATGATCACATAATTCAACAATTCTCATGAATCGTAATCTCAATGTGTAGTTGAGACCCTTAGGTACAAACTTCATGTTGTTTGGAAATGCATTTGAGGTCCATAAGTTCATGAAAAAGACCATTGAAACAAATGACCTATAATGAACTTTCTTAAAATGACTTTGCCTTGTGAGGTCCATAACTTGATATGTATAAATGATAAAGATGACTTCTAGGACTTTTATGAAAGAGAAGATCATAAGGAACAACTTTCATGTTCACTTGAAGTTGAGTAGAAACTTGCTTCTAGGTAAAACATGCCTTGGGAGTGGGTTGACTTTTAGTTGACCAAAAATAACTTCATCTGAGGACCCTAATTTGTTGGCATCATAACTTGATATGTACAAACTCAATGGATGAGTTCTTGTACTCAAAATAAATCTAACCACATGCTCTAAAAGTCTAATGTTTTCATGAAAAAGAGATTGAGCTTGCATCATAGGGTAAATTATCCTTGAAGTTAAGCACTAAAGAAGGGGATTTTACACTGAAACCAATTGATACCCTAATTTAGTAACCTCTTGAACTCTCGATTCCTCTTAATTAGATCTTAACATGACATCCCAAATGCTTTTAGATGACTCCCCATGACTCAAGTGACTTAGAATCAAGTCTTGAACCTTCTCAAGTCCATAGTTAACCTTGAGTTGACCAGATGAAACCCTAGTTCCATATCTTTTGGCTGTGCCTCCTTACAAATAATTTGAATGACCAAAAAAACTCCACAATGACCCCTAGGGTAATCAATGAGCTTGTAGACCATGTCTTCTCCAAGATAAAGACCTCATGAATCCCTGATGACCCTCTGATGATCCCCAAGATAGGAGATAACATCCACACACTAATCTTTCCTTTCAAAGAGCTTTGAACCTTCCATGGTGATGATAAACACTTGATGGCTTACACAAATACCTTTGCTAGAGTTTGAAGCCAATAAGAACCTCCTCTTGAATGGCACAACAACTCTTGATCCCCTGCTAAGAACAATGCTATGCAAATGCAAATGCTAAAAATGAAATGAAACACAAGCCAAGTACAAGAAAAGGTTAGTCAAATTTTGGGGTACAACAATTACTAGTATGTTATTTATAAGAAAACTAAACACTAACTTTCAACAAACATACTAATACAATTGACCCAATAGACTACCCCATTTCAACATGCTAACTTAAACAAGCTAAGAAAGATTCTTCTTGCAAGAACAGACTTTGACTACAACATGCACATCTTCGAATATTATAGAACCATAAGGTTATCTATGTCGATACTAGAGTTTGATCCAAATGACTAAGACATGCACATATTTGACTACTATGGAGGATGGTTTGTAAACTGAAGCTAACAAAAGGTTTAATCTGATCGAGGAGAAGATGAAGTCTTATGAGAATCAAAACTCTTTGGGTCTTGATATATCAGATCTTGGTCTAGTTCCTGGGGTCAGGATTCCCCCCAAGTTTAAGGTATCAGATTTTGACAAGTACAAAAGAACGACCTGTCCTAGAATTACACATTCGAGCGTATTTCAGAAAAATGTTTGCATACTCTGAGGATGTGAAGCTGCTCATGCACTGCTTCCAAGACAGTCTGGCAAGAGCGTCTTTGGAATGGTATATGGGGCTTGAGAGAACCCATATCTGTAGCTGGAGAGAATTGGCTTAGGCCTTTGTTCGTCATTATCAGTACAATAGTGATATGGCACCGAACAGGGTACAATTGCAGAGTTTTTCGCTGAAGAATACTAAGAGCTTCAAGGAGTACGCCCAGAGATGGCGAGATTTAGCAGCGTGAGTGCAACCTCCCATGGTGGAGAGAGAACTGATTGACATGTTCATGGCTACATTGTCTGGAGTGTATTATGAGAAACTGATAAGTTGTATGTCAGCGGGTTTTTCAAATCTTGTGATGGCGGGAGAAAGAGTCGAAAGTAGTATCAAAATGGAAAAGATTCAAGTTGCTCTTGATTCTCCTCAAGATGCAAAGAAGCCTTATCGAACAGTCAGCTTCTGCCGCATCTGATTCAGAACTCATTGGTGGAGCCCAAGACTCTCAAGCCGTTGCTAGAGCCATACCCTTCTGGGTATGATCCCAGTGTTGAATATGGATATCATGGAGGATCCATGGGGAACTCAACTGAAGATTGCAAAGCCTTTCAAGCCAAAATACAACAGTTGATGGACAGAGAGTACATATCTTTTCTAGAAGGAAATTTGGTTGTGCATGTTAACCTCTTATTTGTTTGAGTTCGAAGACTTCAAGGGTCACATCCTCCATCCAGTGGTTCACATAGGAAGACATCCTCCGAGCTGGCAATCTTGGGATCACTTGTATCATGTCATTTCTTTGCATTTGTAGTGTCTTTTCTGTTAAAGTGCAAACTCATTTGTAAAACTTGTTTGTTTTTGATCGGTAATGAGAATGAAATAAATATGCATGTTTTGATTAAATCCATTTGTGCTCACCCATACCTTTTTATTGATGTCAAACGCTTGTTTAAGAAAAATTCGAGGAGGATGACAAGATTGAAAGACGCAAAAATTTTGATTGTATGCCTTTGAAATCAAACCCTGCTGATGATGTACAGGCACTATTTCAAATCCCCAAACACCGGAGATATAAGGAAGATAATCCCTTGTCAACCCCTTAGATCCTAGAAGTAGGAGTTTCTTTCTGAAAACGAAAACCCTTAATCTTAACCTGAGGTAGGGTAGGTGTTAGTTAATTTGACCGAGTGTTCAAATTTCAAAAAGAAAAAGGAGTGTCCCATTCGAGGATCAGTCACCTTTGCATCCCTCACATGTCAGGAGGACAAGAGAGTGTGAAACCATAATGGTTATCCCTCATTGCAAGGAATGAGGCAGTCACAAACCCTTTCGTAGAAATCAAGACAAGCCAGTGTCACACAATTTGTAAAAAAGGTTGAAAGAAAAAAGAGAGAAAAAAGCTCGCTAAGTCGAATCTTGAAAACAGGCGACTTAGGCAAAAATTAGGGTATCCCGCTGGACTTCAAAATCGAAAATTTAAAAGAATCAGTCCAGGAAAAAATTAGGGAAAACAAATAAAAGAATGAAAAGCGGAAAAGCGAAAAGGATTACAAAAGAAAAATCCTCAAACAAGAACAAGTCGTGTGATTACAGACACCAAAGACAAAAGGGGTGACTGTCACTCCATAACCATCACTCCTGCCATTCAATAATCTTTGAAAAGTGAGCGCTTGTATCGAATTAGATGAACATGGGAATTGAGAATATCAAGGAAAATGGGTGGGTTAAAACAAAACTTTGAGCCTTATATCCTTTCTTTCTCAAACCGTGAACCCGGCCACGTTACGACCTTCAAAAGTCCTAATTGAAGCAGGGTTGTTTCGAAAGCATACTTCGGTAAAAATCGCGTCTAAACTGACTCCTAATAGGATTTTCTTACCATTCATGTTGGAATTGATGTGACATGCTGATCAGTGATTTATTCAATATATGTCACAACTTTTTTTTCCAGTGAACAGACTTGGATTTCAAAATTGTCATACGCATTGCATCAAAGTTATCATTTTTAAAATGATTTATTTTACTTGCGGGTAAGCACTTGACATCAGGAGAGTTTCTGTAATGGAAGGATTGAGCAAGATAAGATGTAAACACCTGAGTATTCCGTTGAGCATGGGTAAGTCATGTCAAAAGATCACACCATGGGGAGGTCAACCATTCCAAGATTCAGTTAATCTGGGACAATCAGGTCGAGATTCGATAAATCTCTCGAAGGTCAGTTAGTCAGAGGCACTCCTTCACAGATCAGCCAGTCAGGGGCAGGCCACCCCAAGAGCAAGAAGTTATTCCTTTCTAGAAGAAGGTTAATCTGAAATACCTCTCCGAGGTTCAGAATGCTTGGGCCAGTTCATCTTAAACTATCAGGGTACAGAAAGTCCAGGTCTCCTTTCGAGGTAGATTTTTACAAAGATCCCAAAGGCTGGGGCAAGAATGGAGACAAAGGAACATTTCCTCTCCATATTTTCAGAGCTACTCGAGCAAGTTATGTCAATGTTGAGTTCAAGACGAGTATCAGGGATTGATGTTATTACCCTATAAAGTACCTTTTTGCCTTTGAACGAGAAGCCTTGCCAGAGACCCGCCTTCCATTCTTGGCAACCTGCATAATCATTGCATAAATCATCCTCACGCATAAAGCATTGCATTCTATCTTGAGGCTTCACCCCGCAACTTGGATATGACATCAGAGTACCTTGTAACATAACATCACTCATTCATTCAAGGTCCAGTTCCTGTCTGGAAAACCATTTCAGAGTCTAGTTCTCGTTTGGCCAACCATTCATCTGAAGCTCAGTTCTCGTCTGACAAACCTTCATGAAATACTAGTTCTCGTCTGGTAGACGACATTCAAGTCCAATTCTCACCTGGTAAATGTCAACTTAAAAAAAACCAATACCTGTATGGTCACCATTTTTTTAGCCTACAGTTCAAACTCCAGTTCTCGTCTGTTGGTCGTTTTTCTTTTCACAACCAGTTCCCATCTGGAAAATCATATCAAGATACCAGTTCTCGTCTGGTAGGCAGTTTTTACACCAATTTCCATTTGGTCACCCTTTCTTTCAAAGTCAGTGCTCGTCTGACAAACCAAGAAAGAGGTCAGTTCTTGTCTGACAACTTAATCTTTGTCCACCTGCTCTCATCTGGTAGTCTACCTTTAAAAACCAGTTCCCGGCTGGCAAATTGCTTTTGAACCAATTCTCGGTTGGTCACATATCTTTGGCCTGTCTTTAACACCGGTTCCATACTGGTAAAAAAATGTTTCGAAGTCCATTTCTCGTCTGGAAAACCACAAAATTAGTTCATGTTCGACACAAAATCAAGAATTTAGTTCTCGACTGACAATTTTGCCACTAGTTCTCGCCTAGTAGTATACCCTTTTCAACCAATTCTTGCCTGGTGATTTATATTCAAAGCCCAACCGTTTTTGGTACAATCGTAATTCTTGGATCGTGTATCCTCATATCCCCAGTGGAGTTATGCTATCGTTGTGTTGTAGGTCCATGGATTATACTTCTGATTGACCCTTCCCGGCTCGCGATCGTCTCTTTGTTGTACGCCCACCTTTGAGTGTTTCTCTTTACAACATCTGGTCCCGGCAACGGATCCACTTTTTGGTCCCTGACCAACCATTTGGAACCCAGTTTTTGTCTGGTAGTCAGTTCTCGTCTGACCCGTTTTAGAACCCAGTTCTCGTTTTGTAGTCAGTTCTCGTCTGACCCGTTTTTTAGAACCTAGTTCTCGTCTGGTAGTTAGTTCTCGTCTGACCCGTTTTTTAGAATCCAGTTCTCGTCTGATAGTTAATTCTCATCTGACCCTGTTTTAGACCCAGTTCTCGTCTGATAGTCAGTTCTTGTCTGACCCGTTCTTTAGAACCCAGTTCTCGTCTGGTAGTCAGTTCTTGTATGACTTGTCTCATTCAAATCCAATTCTCGTCTGGCAGCCTCTTTTTTTAGAACCCAGTTCTCGTCTGGTTGTCAGTTCCCGTATGACCTAACTAATTCAAATCCAGTCCTCGTTTGGCTCATCTTTGCAAAGTCCAGTTCTCGTTTGGCAAACCTTTTCTTCAAAATCAGTTCTTGACTGGTAGTCAGCCCTCGTCTGACCTGTCTTTATAAAGTCCATTTCCGGAATGATTTCCATTTGGCCTTTTCATTGTTCCCTGCAGACTGCAAATTTCCGGGTTCTTTTTATATTCAATCACCTTCTACCTTGAATGTTTGAAAGCTGATGTTTTTCATCCCTTCAGGTCCAAGTTGTTTGAATAGGGGCAGCTGTAGCACCCCAAAATTTGCCCATTTGTTTTAACCTTAAATGGCTTTTGTTTCTCTGCATTTTTCATTTCTGCATATCATAGCATTGGTTTTTAAGGCATGGGATCAATGTGTCTTCATGGCTCAGGGGTTCCCTTTTATTGCATGAGTCTAAACAGCGAGCATCAGAGGCTCCAACATTTATTTTGCCCAGCGATCGAGCAACCGATTTTTATTTAACAGGTTATTTTCAGCTCAAGATATGGTGTACAGGCTATCTCAAGCATTCTCACAGTCATAATATCCAAGGGCAAGTTTCAGAGGCTTGACAGAGCTTAAAACAGGTGGCAATGGGTAATTATGCAGGATTCCCTCCATTTGGTGCCAAATTTGGGCATTTTTTAATAGGGTAACCGGTTACTCGATATTGAGTAACCGGTTACTTCAAGTGAAATTGGCCAAGAAATTCAAATTTCCAGCATGTGCAATTCCCAACCATTCTCAACCATTGATTTCACTTGATCATATTTGGAAGGATCTAGAATTGTTTCAGTTTTCACCATTTCCCTCCAAATTTCAAACACTCTATTCCTAATTCCACTCCAAATTACCATTTCAAATGCTAATCCACATTCCAAACTATATTTTGATCCTAAACCTAGAGCTTATTTAAGTGAATTTGCTCCAAACCTGACACAATGAACTTTCATTTTCAGATTCCACTCTCACTCTTGAGAATTTGCTCTCATTTTTCTCTCCACTTTTCACTCCCAAAACCTCCATTAAAGCTCTTTCACTTGAGTTCTTTGATTCTTTATTGGAATCATTGAATTCTAGAGCTAAACCTCCATCATTCATCTCCATTATCTTCAATTCACCATTCAATTTTTGTTTGGTTTTGAATCTGAATTTGGAAGCTAGATTGGATATGATTTTTCTGGATTATTTTGCTTGATCTTGCTTGTTCTTCATTTCTATCACAAGGAAACTCTTGGATATTAATGAATCTCTGGGTTTCTAGCTTGGATCTATTAGTTTCGAGTAAATCAACACATACCAAAGCAAATCTCAGCTTTGAAGGTTGATGAATTCTAGATCTAATCCAATTTTGAGCTTATTTGAATAATCACAATGTAGATCCATGTGTTTTGCTGATTTTTGATCCATTTTGTTGATTTGGATCTTGGTGATTTGTGATTTTAGTGTTTGATTGTGTTTACATGATGTTTGACCACTGTTTCTTGATGATAATTTCGTGCTTGATTGATATCATGTTCATATGGATGATTGGAGAAGTTGTTTGATGCTGAAAACTGATTTTAAAAGTTGATTTTCTAGTGCTGGTTCAGTGGTAACCAGTTACCTTATATAGGGTAACCAGTTACCTTATCAAAATTCACGTGTCTGGGCTGTTTTTCATCAAGTAACCGGTTACCTTATATAGGGTAACCGATTACCTTATCCCATCAGGTAACCTGTTACCTTATATAGGGTAACCCGTTACTCTGGGCAGATTGCCTATTTTTTGTATTTTTTGCATTTTTTGCTTGTTTGAGCTCCTTTTCACATGTAAACTTCATGGATTGATGTGATACATTTATGTAGATTGTTTTTGACATATTTCATCATTCTTGAATGTTCTATCTCGATTCTTCGACGCACAACTTTTGGTTTCTGTTTTGAGCGCTTAACATGTTAATGTTGTTTTCTTGATGAACGATTCTTGTATGATGCATTGTTGATTGATTATGTTTGATTGGTGAAGCATGTTCATACTTGTGTGATGTCTATCCATGATTATTTTTTGCATTTAATTAATTTCATTCAAACATGCTTGCTGCTCTGTTTTCCACAGTTGTTCTTGCTTTGAACTTGAATGTTGTCTTTGCCTTGCTTGCTTGCTGCCTGGCTTTTCACACTTGTTTTTGTGCTGAAACATGTGATGTTATATGATACCTGGCTTGTGTGCTATATTTTATTGTTGTCTTGTGCAGGAGGTGTAGTTGTAGCTGCTGTTTTTGCCTTGCTTTCTTGTTTTTTTTGCTTCTCCTTTGCATGTTCCCTTAGGACTCATATTCCAATTTAATTTCCAAATAAATTTAGAGTAAGATAGACATTAGGAGTTTAACCCATGCATGATAACAAGTATGCTAGTACCTTTTAACCTTAACAGTAGGTCCATCTTTTGCATGCTAACATTAGGATAGAATCTCCCTTCGCATCCCAACTTTAGGACCACTTGCATGACAACGTTAGGGCCGAGTTTCCCCTTAGACCTTTCGTGCGTCTTTCTTCTCTTCTCAAAACACATTCTAAATCATCTAATAAATACAATGAACATTGTACGCTATGAGCCTTAAATACGTGGGAAATGATTAGTGGGGTGTTTCTCCTTACTTGTCTAGAGTGTTTAGTATATGCCCTTTGGGTGATGTGCGACGCATTCGCTCCTATGTCATAGTCTTTAGTGCAACGTGAATCACAAAGCAAACTAATTCACTTAAATAAAACTCACAAACAAAAGTCAAACCTTTTATCCTTTGGGATCGGTGTTTCAAACTTCATTTTCAGAAAAGAGTATGTTACTTTTCTGTTCTACTACAAACAGGCATCGTCCCTAACTGCTGGAATGGGAACTTAACGTCACTCGTAAAAAACACTTAACTAACATGTGGTTTCATTTACCCGAACTACGTTTGCTCTGATTTCTCATACCAGATGAGGATACGTAGGCACAAGACGGCGATATCTTGTGTAACACCCCAAACTTAAGCGGAATATTTTAATTAATTATTTAATTGAGAATATTCGTATGTTCGGTGTTTTCGGTGGTTTTGGGAACTATTGAGGAATTATGCATATTGGAGTATTTATCTTGGAATACTAGTATGTAATATGGATTTATTAATATTATTATGAATTAAAATAAATATAAGAGAAATGAGAGTAAATTGGGCATTAAGAGGAGTTAGTAAGGATATTATGGGAAAAGCCCAATTGTGTGGCCCAAGTCTAAGTTTGACAAATTAGAATTATGAAGGTTTAGGATTCATTTTGTTAACCGTGAAAAGAATGGAGGCCAGAGCTCTGAGGAGGGATCAGTGGAGGCAAAAGCTTCGGAAGATTACCAGAGTTAATTGTGAAAGCTTTGAATCGGCTAAGGTATGGGGAGTATCACATTTCATGATTTTCTATGTATGCCTTTTGGTGTGTTTATGGTGGGGTTTATGATTTAGGGTATGTTGGGTTTATTTGGGAGAATTAGGGAAATTGATGAATAGACTTTGAGGCTATGATTGATAGTATGTATCCCTGAATATTAACATGAACTTAGGAAACCTTATCGGACTGTTTGATGTGTAACATGAGAAAGAAAACCTTAGGCCTTCATGGCCAAAACCTTGGATTGTGATATGTTTGACCCTGTAGGAGTAAGAATATTCAAATGTGAGTAACTCTAATGCACTCAAAGCAATTGCAGGAAAATAGTATTTTAGGCAGTGCAAATGTTACCGGATTGGCCTAATGAACCATGGGGTTTGTGTCGTTGTCGCCGTATGATCTTAGGGATGTTTTGGGGACATTGGGTATGTGAATCGTATGAGTTTTGGGCAGAAATCATTTCTGGTGCGTAACAGGTTTTGCTGTCATCGCTCTGTTCACCTAGCGAGCAAGCCAGAAAAGGTTCGCTACAGGCTCGCCTAGCGAGCAAGCCAGCGAAGGCTTGCTACCAACTCGCCTAACGAGCGATCCAGAGAATGTAGCAGAGTTCCCGAGATTGATTGTGTGCAACGATGTTGTTATGTTTGATTCTGGGATTCCTGTAATGAGTTACTATGAGTATGGCAGTGAGGTTGCGTGAGTAATAAGTGATAGTATGAGAATTACCGCGAGTGTAATTATGATGAATTAATATGAGGCAAGGTGAGTTGATATTAGGGATTAATATGTGAATACTATGTGATGATATGACGAATTAACATGAGCAGAACTGTGAATTTTATGTGATTGATAGGCGATAGTGTGAGGATTACCGTGAGTATAATTTGATAAATTAATACGAGATGATATGGGGGTAGTATTATGAATTCATATGGGATAATATGGGATAATATGACTATGAGCTAATATGTGATTTACACGTGATTATATGATGACATGATATGTGAGATTGATTAATATGATGAATTATGATGATATGTTGTATGATGATTAATATGATGAATTATGATGATATGTTGTATGATGAGTAATATGATGAATTATGATGATATGCTGTATGAAGATTAATATGATGGATTATGACGTTTGATGGTGATGAATATGATGAATGATGATGCACCTATGATGTTATTATGAGGATGATTTGTGAAGTGTGCATCATGTATTCATGTGCATCCGGACTTCGGTTCAGGACCTCGATTACTTTGGCTTCAATCCCACTGTGCGGATGTGAAGTATTTTGATGTGCTCTAATCCTATTGATGGGGATCTATGGAGGGTTGATGGCCCAGTGTCCATCGCGCTGTGATTATTGGTACCACATGCATTGAGTCCATGTTGCATTTGCATTTATGAGCCTTTGTGTATAAATTATGAAGTTATGGACCTTGAGTCACATTTGAAGGATATCAATGTGTTGAATATAATTATGAGTAATATGTCGTTTATGCACTAATTGTTATACATTGATTATTAGAATTGTTTTATTCACCCTGCCTGTTTGAATGTTACCTCCACGTGGGTAACGTGCAGATGAGCAAGTTTAGTCGTGGACGCCGTCAAGGAGTATTTTGAAGTTTTAGAGTCGTTAGCCTTTATGGTTAATTTAGAGGGTCTTGCTCTGATATGTAACATCGGGTTGGGTTCTTTGAGTTGATTTTATATCATTGGGTTATTTTACTGATGTTCCCTTTTGAGGAGAAACCTTGATTTATGCTTTGAGTTCTGCTGTTTTATGTTGTTTGATGTACTTTGAGGAAAACCCGTCGTTACGGAGTATTGACCAATTTTGTTGACTTTGAGAAATGTATGCCCTTTTGTGGCTTTTTATGAAAATTAATATTTTACTCTGAAATCCGTGTTATTTTTGTCGTAATATTTGTGGGGTAGAATAAGGGTGTTACATTAGTGGTATCAGAGCAGGTCGGTCCGTCCGGCCAAGTTGTATAATGTTGGTTGTTCCCTTGTATGCGACATGTGTGTGAAAACACTGTCGATACATGTTTGTTGTCTAACCTTTGTCTGCAGAAGTGAGAATGATTCAAGTGGGGGAGAAGCTTGTGCTTCTCCAGGATGCTGCAAGTATGGAGTTGTAGCTCAGTGTGTGGTTGAACGCTCTTATAGTTTGGTAAAGATGGTTTATACCCCATCATGGTTTTCGGCTGTCTATTGACAAATTGAGGAACTGATCATCCTTAATATGTTGTTGATAGTAGACGGGGTCATGTTGGATGGGATAGACGTGTCTTGCAAGCTTAGATGGCGTGAGCAGTGAATTGTATGGAGTTAAGCTAAGTGCTTAAGAATTATTTTGATGAGTTGGCACAGGACAGTGTCGAGATGTGTAATTTTGATAGGAATTTTGAGTGTTAATGAAAGTGGGGAAGTTGGCGGTTTGCCGATTAATTGTGGTTGTCTGGAAGTTACCCTGACAAGATAGTGATATACAGCCAGGACGTGAAGTGGATTTGTGATCAACTTAGTTACAGAAACTAGTCCGAGACTTAGAGCTCCATATTATATGTTTGTTTGGATGGTCAAGGAATTAAGCTGATTGAGTAGTGTTGAGACTTGTGTCTGGTGTGTGTGCTAAGGCAACAGAGTGTGAGGTCGGGTATATTAAAGGTGGACAGTGACTTCTGATGATTATTAAAGAAAGTAAGATGTGGAATGCAATATTGGTATAATTAGTCCTTTAAATATTTCAAGAGTTGAAGATATGTTGAATGGCCTTCTGAGTGTGAAATTGTTGTTGTACGTTGAATTCCGAGATCGCGGCTTTTTATGGAATTGAAATCGGACACCCAGAAGTCATGTAACGGTCGAAAGTAGAATTTTGGACTGTCAGGTTCGCTAGGTCCTTCGCCTAGCGAACAGCTCCAGGAGGCTGTTCGCTGGTGTGTTCGCCTAGCGAAGATGTCCTGGGCACAAGAATGTTGTTTTGGTAATTTTGTCGTAACGAGAGAACCGTAACTCGGAATGACGCACGGTTTGAAGCATTGGAAAGATAGTCCAATTCTCTATGTGATGGTGAAGTAGTGGCATGGAATTAGGTTATTTATTGATAGAATATGTTTGGATGTTGTGGTAAGTGCGGAAGGTGCGGTTCGTGTTTCCGCCATAACTCGCAAATTGAGTGTCCGTTTGGCATGAGATTTTCCATACTTATTTGAGCGAGTCAGTGGTTGGGTTAACCGATGATATTTTGATATATCTGAAGAGTATAGAGGATCATGTTGAGCATCGGGAACTTGAGTTATCAGTGTTGGAGAAGAAGCAGGGATATGCCACTGTGAAGAAAGTTCAAATAGTTTTGGGAGAGATGTCAACAGCTTGTGTGTTGATTTTTTCCGAATCCAACAGAACTATTAATTATGTTTTGTGATGCTTTGTTGATGTGATTGGGATATATATTAAGTGCAACCTCAGCGAGTTTTAGTTATGCTTTAAGGCAATTTAAAGTACATAAGAGGGATTATCTGACGAGTGATTTAGAGTTGGTTGTTGTTGTGTTTGTGCCGGTGTTGGAAGCTTAAATTGGTTAGTTTGAGATTTGAAATGTTTGGTGATCTCAAGACCTTAAGGTATTTGCTTGATTTGGAAGAGTTGAATATGAGGCAGAGAAAATAATTGGGACTCCTGAAGGATTATGGTTTTGGATTGAATTACCATTCGGGTGAAGCAAACGTGGTAGCTTATGCATTGATTTGGAAATCCTTGCATATACTGATGATGATGGTGAAAAGAGTTAGAACTGATTGAGCAATTTTATAATAAGAGTTTGATGTGTGAAGAGACTTCTTATAGAGTTAAGCTTAGTATGTTAGACCTTACTAGTGGTATTCTTGATGAAATTCGATAAGGTCAGAACTCTGGTTTGAGTTGGTAGATTGGTTGAATTTGATGAATTAAAGTCGAAGAGTTGATTTGCGGATTTATAGCAATGGTACCATGAGATATCGTGATAGAGGTTGTGTTATAGATATTATTGAGTGGAATAAGAGTATTCTTGAAGAAGGACATTGAGGTAGATGGAGTATCCATCCCGGTGCTATGAAGATGTAACCGAATTTGAAGAAATTATTTTGATGGCCATAGATGAAGAGAGAAGTGGTTGAGTTTGTATACGTTGGTTAGACTTGTCGGAAGTCGAAGAATAAACGTCAGAGACTGTTGGGTCTGAGGCAACCGTGGAATATTCCAGAGTGGAAATTCGATAGTAGTTCCATGGATTTTGTGTCGGGTTATTCAAAGAATTTGAATGGATATGATTTAATTTGGGTGATTTTGGATAGATTGACTAGAGCAGCTCATTTTATACCGATGAGAATTAATTGTTCTATGTTGAAGCTAGCTGAGATGTATACTGAGGGAGTTGTGAAGTTGTATGAGATACCGCTGAATATCGTTCTGATAGGAATCCGAAAATTTGCATTGAGATTTTGGGAGAGTTTGCAGACGCTTTGGGTACCATGCTGAAGTTGAACTCTGCCTATCATCCGTGGACGGATGGACGGACAGAGAGAACTATCCAGTCTTTAGAGGATTTGTGGAAAACTTGTGTGTTGGATCAAGGTGGATCGTGGGATAGTTAATTATCGTTGATTGAGTTAACTACAATAACAGTTATCATTCTGGTATCAGAATGGCACCGTAGGAGGCTTTGTATGGTAGGAGGTGTAAGACTCCTTTGTGTTGATATGGTTCAGGAGAGAGTGTTGTGCTCGGACCTGAGAATTGTGTAAGAGACAACTGAAAAGATCAAGAAGATCCAAGATAAAACGTGTTTTGAGAGTTACGATGGTGACTGGTGTTGGTCGAGCTTTGAAGTCTCGAAAGCTCCCACCGTGTTTTGTTGATTTGAATCAGAGTGACGCAGCGGAAGCGTGGGAGAAGTAGCATGTTAGACTGTTTTACCGCTGTCGCTTGTGAACTTACATCATATGGCATGTGCCTAAATTGAGGAAGTGCATTTATTCAGATGGATGGTGTACAAGTGAGAGATAATTTGACTGTTGAGGCATTACTAGTTCAGGTTGATGAACGAGAAGCAACTTCGAGGTAAAGAGATTCCTTTGGTGAATGTAGTTTGGGATGACCAACTGGAGAAAGTTGGATTTGGGAGTGGGAGATCAGTTACGAGAGTCGTATCCGACTCAGTTCATTGAGGTAATTTTCAAGGGCGAAAATTCTTTTAAGTGGGGGAGAGTTGTAACACCTCAAATTTAAGCAGAATATTTTAATTAATTATTTAATTGAGAATATTTGTATTTTCGGTGTTTTCGGTGGTTTTGGGAATTATTGAGGAATTATGCATATTGGAGTATTTATTTTGGAATAATAGTATGTAATATGGATTTATTAATATTATTATGAATTAAAATAAATATAAGAGAAATGAGGGTAAATTGGGCATTAAGAGGAGTTAGTAAGGATATTATGGGAAAAGTCCAATTGTGTGGCCCAAGTCTAAGTTTGACAAAATAGAATTCTGAAGGTTTAGGATTCATTTTGTTAACCCTGAAAAGAATGGAAGCCAGAGCTCTGAGGAGGGATCAGTGGAGGCAAAAGCTTCGGAAGATTGTCGGAGTTAATCGTGAAAGCTTTGAATCGGCTAAGGTATGGGGAGTATCGCATTTCATGATTTTTAATGTATGCCTTTCAGTGTGTTTATGGTGGGGTTTATGATTTAGGGTATGTTGGGTTGATTTGGGAGAATTAGGGAAATCGATGAATAGACTTTGAGGCTATGATTGATAGTATGTATCCCTGAATATTGACATGAACTTAAAAAACCTTATCGGACTGTTTGATGTGTAACATGAGAAAGGAAACCTTAGTCCTTTGTGGCCAAAACCTTGGATTGTGATATGTTTGACCCTGTAGGAGTAAGAATATTCAAATGTGAGTAACTCTGATGCACTCAGAGCAATTGCAGGAAAATAGTGTTTTAGGCAGTGCAAATGTTGCCGGATTAGCCTAATGAACCATGGGGTTTATGTCGTTATCGTCGTATGATCTTAGGGATGATTTGGGGATGTTTTGAGGACATTAAGTATGTGAATCGTATGATTTTTGGGCAGAAATCATTTATGGTGCGTAGCAGGTTTTGTTGTCATCGCTCTGTTCGCCTAGCGAGCAAGCCAACGAAGGTTCGCTACAGGCTCGCCTAGCGAGCAAGCCAGCGGAGGCTCACTACCAACTCGCCTAGCGAGCGAGGCAACGAATGTAGCAGAGTTCGCGATATGGATCGTGTGCAATGATGACGTGATGTTTGATTCTGGGATTACTGTGATGAGTTACTATGAGTATGGCAGTGAGGTTGCGTGAGTAATAAGTGATAGTATGAGAATTACCGCGAGTGTAATTATGATGAATTAATATGAGGTAAGGTGAGATGATATTAGGGATTAATATTTGAATACTATGTGATGATATGCCAAATTAACATGAGCAGAACTGTTAAGTTTATGTGATTGATAGGCGATAGTGTGAGGATTACCGTGAGTATAATTTGATATATTAATTTGAGATGATATGGGGGTAGTATTATGAATTTATATGGGATAATATGACTATGAGCTAATATGTGATTTATACGTGATTATATCATGACATGATGTGTGAGATTGATTAATATGATGAATTATGACGATATGTTGTATGATTATTAATATGATGAATTATGATGATATGTTGTATGATGAGTAATATGATGAATTAAGATGATATGTTGTATGAGGATTAATATGATGGATTATGACGTTTGATGGTGATGAATATGATGAATGATGATGCACCTATGATGTTATTATGAGGATGATTTGTGAAGTGTGCATCATGCATTCATGTGCATCCGGACTTCGGTTCAGGACCTCGATTAATTTGTCTTCAATCCCACTGTGCTCCGATCATATTGATGGGGATCTATGGAATGTTGATGGCCCAGTGTCCATCGCGCTGTGATGATTGGTACCACATGGATTGAGTCTATGTTGCATTTGCACTTATGAGCCTTTGTGTATAAATTATGATGTTATGGCCTTTGAGGCATATTTGAAGGATATCAATGTGTTGAAAATAATTATGAGTAATATGCCGTTTATGCACTAATTGTTATACATTGGTTATTATGAATTGTTTTACTCACCCTGTCTGTTTGAATGTTACCTCCACGTGGGTAACGTGAAGATGAGCAAGTTTAGTCGTGGACACCGTCGAGGAGTATTCTGAAGTTTTAGAGTCGTTAGCCTTTATGGTTAATTTAGAAGGTCTTGCTCTGATATGTAACATCGAGTTGGGTTCTTTGAGTTGATTTTATATCATTGAGTTATTTTACTGATGTTCCCTTTTGAGGAGAAACCTTGATTTATGCTTTGAGTTCCGCTGTTTTATGTTGTTTGATGTACTTTGAGGAAAACCCGTCGTTACAGAGTATTGAAAAATTTTGTTGACTTTGAGAAATGTACGCCCTTTTGTAGCTTTTTATGAAAGTTAATATTTTACTCTGAAATTCATGTTATTTTTGCTGTAATATCTGTGGGGTAGAATAAGGGTGTTACATCTTGGCGAGCAACCTTTCCCCCATCATCCGTAGTTTCCCGAACTACGTTGACTCTAACTTTCCCATTGCACGAGGGAATACGTAGGCATAGGGCGACAATGTCCTATCGAGTCTCTTTCTTTTTATTTTCTTCTTGTTTCCGTTTAGCAATAGCGTATAGATAAACACAACCTTTGATTAGACAACAAGCGTGAATCACGTTGAGTAAAGAGGACGTGAGGAGTGCTAATAGCTTTCCCTTGTATAACAGACTCCCGAACCCAAGATTTAGTTGCGATGACCTTGTCTTTTCCCGTTCTTCAGGTTTTCTTCGATCGTTTCCTTTCCCTCTCTTTGGGATAAATAACGTTCGGTGGCGACTCTTCTGTTTTCTGCCGGGTGTTTTTCGCAGTTGCGACACTTGGGAAGCTAAACGCTTGAGGCAGTACATGTTAAACCATACAACAATGTTGATTTCGAAGATGGATCCGATCAAATATATATTTGAGAAGCAAGCACGTTTCGGAAGGACTGCTAGATGGCAGATGGTTGTGACAGAGTACAAATTTAGTACGTTTCCCAAAAGGCCATTAAATAGAGTGTTTTGTCAGAAAATCTTGCTAAACAGCCAATTGAGGATTATCAACCAATGAGGTTTGAGTTTCCTGATTAAGATATCATGTCTTTGAAGATGAAGGACTGTGATGAACCTTTACTTGACGAGGTTCCCGAGATTGAGTCTCAGTGGAAGTTGGTTTTCGGTGGCGCTGTTAACTCATACAGCAACAGAATCGGGGCAATTATCACAACTCCTCACGCTTGCACCAATAACGAAGTTGAATATGAAGCATGCATCACGGGTATAGAAATAGCTATTGATTTGAGAATCAAAAATCTAGATGTGTATGGTGATTCACCTTTAGTCATCAATCAAATCAACGGAGAGTGGGAAACCCGTCAGGCCAACTTGGTGCCTTATAAGAACTATGAAAGGAGACTACTGCCTTTCTTCGACAGGGTTAAATTTCATCATGTACCGAGAGCTGAAAATCAGATGGCAGACGCTTTGGCAACATTATCATCAATGTATAAAGTGAATTTCTAGAATGAAGCTCCAACAATCACTATCATGCGTCTTGATAGACATGTTTTTGTATTCGCGGTTGAAGAAGCGTCAGATGGAAAGCCCTGGTCTTTTGACATCAGACATTTTCTCAAGACACAAGGGTATCCGCCCGGGGCATCAAGTAAAGACAAGACTCTGAGGAAGCTGTCGGGTTATTTCTGCTTGAACAATGATGATGTGTTGTATAAAAGAAACTTCGGTATGGTGTTGTTACATTGTATGGATGAAAATGAAGCAAGTTTGCTGATGGAAGAGGTCTATGAAGGTTATTTTGGTATGCATGCTGGTGGGCATCCAATGTTTAGAAAGCTACTGAAAGTAGGGTATTATTGGATGACCATGGAGTCCGACTGTTTTAAGTATGCCAGGAAATGCCAAAAATTTCAAATTTATGCTGATAAAATGCATGTGCCGCCGAGCCCTCTAAATGTATTAACATCTCATTGGCCCTTTGCAATGTGAGGCATTGATATGATAGGGAAAATTGAACCGAAAAATTCTAATGGACATCGTTTCATCTTGGTAGCAATTGATTATTTCACCAAATGGGTAGAGGCAGCTTCCTTTGCCAATGTCACCAGGAAAGTGGTTGCTCATTTATAAAGAGGGACATCATCTACCATTACGGAATACCAGGATGAATCATTACTGATAATGGTTCAAATTTGAATAATAAGATGATGAAGAAGCTCTGCCAAAGTTTCAAAATTGAACACCACAACTCTTCTCCGTACCGTCCGAAGATGAATGGCGTTGTTGAGGCAGCAAACAAGAATATCAAAAGGATCATGCAGAAGATGATGGTGACTTACAAAGATTGGCATGAGATGTTGCCCTTTGCTTTACATGGTTATCGCACTTCAGTGCGTACGTCGACTAGGGAAACACCTTTCTCGCTGGTGTATGGTACGAAAGTTGTCTTACCATTAGAAGTCGAGATTCCTTCTTTAAGGGTATTGCCTGATGTGAAGATTGATGAAGCAGAGTGGATAAAGGCTAGGTTGAATAAACTTAGTCTGATTGAGGAAAAGAGATTGGCAGCTATCACCCAAGGCCGACTATACCAGAGTAGAATGAAAAAGGATTTTGATCAGAAGGTGCGCCCTCGAAATTTCCAGATATGGGACTTGGTAATGAAGAGGATCCTTCCTCCACAAACAGGTCACATGGGCAAGTGGGCTCCCAATTATGAAGCTTCATACGTAGTAAGGAAGGTTTTCTCTGGCGAAGCCTTATTACTATCAACCATGGACGGTGAAGATTTTACGTCCCCTATGAACACATACGTAATCAAAAAATATTTTGCTTAAAATAGACCCGATGGACATAAAAAGAAAGTCCATGAAAAAATGGGGCGTTCTGAAGAACCATAAAAAAAAGGTCCGGACAAAAATTAGGGATAAAAATAAAAAAGAATAAACCCCAAAGTCGAAAACCTAAAAAGGTGACTTTGGCAAAAATGGGTATCCCGGTGGATTGAAACCCTGCAAGGGTGATCCAGGAAAAAGTTAGGGATCTTAAAAGTAAATGACTACGGCCTGTGTTTGATCTGTGAACGCATTTTGATTCTTGGGAGTCCCGAAGGATAAAATCAGTTCAATCAGTCTCTTCAAAAGGCTGAATATGGGTGAAATATTGAAGACAGACGGGTCATAGCCAGATCGAGACATGGTGGTTGTCTGTTTCCACATTGCCGACATTTGTATATTTCTTGTTGTACTTTTTGCACAATTACCTATTTTCAAGAATTACATCTGTTGGGGTTTTCCTATTTACAGGCCTTTTCAATCAATAAAGTATTATTCACACAAAAAGCTTTCCATTTCCTGTTTTAATTTTACTCTTTTGTTTGCAAAAAAGGGGAGTCCGATATTTTTGATAAACTTTGCATGTGAAAACTTTGGGGCAATGCAAATCATATTGAAAACAATGATTTACTTGAATGGTGTCATGGATGGTAACCGCAATAGCCATTTTGCATACAGAACTTTTTATTTGTGTATTTGTTGTTTACAGGATGACATGACCTACTCCACAATAAAGATTTTCGTCTCCTCACAGAGTACCGGTGTCAGATTAGAAATATCTCGCCAATAATGGTGTGTACTTATCCCCAACAGGGTAAGATTGAAATTTTTCCTCAGCAATAGGGAGCTTGAAAGTTATTCCCCGACAAGATCTATGTCATGGATTTCTCTCCCCAAGCAAAGATTGAATTTGATTCCCTGACGAGTAAATCAACGATGGCTGATATTCTCAACAAAGTCCAATGGTCATTAGAATTCTTTGAAGTCGAATTTTTTGGGACGATCTCCCAAGAGATGTCTTTCTCAATTCCCGCCATAATGGAAATTATATTCATGGAAGTTCGTTCAGGGCATTCTTACTCAGCGGAGTTTGTTTGTTGATTTTCTCAGTGCCTTTCTTGGTGGTGCTCTTTTGCATATCATTTGCATTGCATCTCCCCAAACGCGTAGCATTTCCATTTTGTATGGAGCATTATGCCATATTCAAACATATCCATCCGAAGCATAATCCAAGTTTGATATCTTTGTTGCCAAACATCTCTCCAGCAGATAATGGCATAACTCAGAAGATTTCGTCATCTTTACCCCCAGCAAAATCGATGGATGTCTCCATCCTACTTTTACTCCTTGGCAGATTTTGTTTGTTTAAGCTTCTCTTTCCCCCAGTGGAGTATTCTTTTCAAGTCGTAACTGTTTGTTAGTAGCCTTCATCCCAACTTTTGGTTGGTAGCCTTCTTTTGTTCCCCGCAGAGTCATTATCCCAACTTTTGGTTGGTAGTCTTTGTTTTTGGTAAGCTCGCCTTCGGTCGGCATTCCGGCAATTCTGACTTTTTGGTTGGAAGTCCATTGCATGTTGGATGTTATCCCAACTTTTGGTTGGTAGTCCGTTGTTTGTTTGGATGTCATCCCAACTTTTGGTTGGTAGTGTTCAATTGTGCTCCCCTGCGAAGTAGATCCAAACTTTTGGTTGGTAGTCTTCATTGTTTATGTATTCGCCATCGGTCGGTGTCTGGGTGATCCTAACTTTTGGTTAGTAGCCTCTTACTCACAACTTTTGGTTATACTCTTCGGTGATCCTAAATTTTTGTTAGTAGCCATTTTTATCTTTTTGATTAGTTGCCTTTCAATTACCCCAACTTTTGATTGGTACTTGTTTCCTTTAAGCCCACCTTCGGTTGGCAATCACTTTATACCATGTGTATCACCGCAGGTTGCAAATTTCTGGGTTATTTTAGTATTCAATCACCTTTTACCTTGAATGTATGAAAAGTGGTCACTTTTCATCCCTTCAGGTACAAGTTGTTTGAATAGGGGCAGCTGTAGCACCCCAAAATTTGCCCATCATTTTTCTTATATCTTGGCTTATGTTTCATATCATTTTTGCATTAGCATTTATGCATAACATTGATCTTAGACACGGGATCAAGGTATCTTATCCAGCAATCAAGAAAAGAGCTCTCTTTTCAAGGTTCAATCAAAAGCTCAAGATCAAATTTGTGGCAATCTCAAGTCACAAGGTCGCCATCATCATCAAGGCATGTTAATCAACCACTTGAATCAAAAGCAAAGGCATTGATTCTCCTCCTCCTATCTCATGGATAATTGTATAGGGTTTTGGTTCAAAAGGAGATCTATGGCTAGTTCTTTGGACAAGACATGATTATAAAGCTCAACACACACCTTGAGGGTCCTGTACATGGATTATGTGTCATCACAAGCCATCACAAGAGCCTCGGTCAATGGAAATGGTCATAGGGTTTCATCTGGTCAACAAAAGTCAACTGTGATTCAATTAGTTCAAGATCTTGGATCTCAAGGTCAATCAAGGTCATGATAGATGTTTTCAAGTGATTTCATGTGTTTGGAACAAAAATAATCAAAGAGAAACATAAAATCAAGAGTTTGACTAAATTAGGGTTTTGATGGAAATTTTTCTAAGTGTAGAAAACCCTAATTGTAGCCATCTTGTAACTTCCATAAATTTCTCACTTTTGATCTAATGAAGGCAAACTTTCTATCAAATTAAAGAGGACATTATGAACTACATGTTTGTGGAAGGAAGCATGTCCAAAAGATTCATGGTTTGAGAGATATGATGAACTAAAGTTGGAAAAATGGAGATTTTGACATTTCAACACTTAGAATTTTTTCTAAGTATAGAAAATTAGTTTGAGGTACCTACTTTCAAGCCCACTTTTCATGGTGATACAAGCTTCAAATGAATTTTCATACAACATAATAGTTTTAGAGCATCTTCCAAGCTTTCTTTTGAGTACTAGATAATCTCCATTGGATATGTAGAGCTCAAGTTATGAAGCTCCCAAATTAGGGTTCCAAAGATGTTAAGTTTGGCAAGTTGTTAGACAAGTTTTTCAACCAAGTTTCCAAGGAATTTTTCACTAGGTTCTTGATCTCAAATGATTTTTACCATAACATTAAAGTTGAAGATCATTCTTCAAGCTTTCCATCCATTACCAGAACATATCCATTGGATCAAAACTCACTAAATTGTGGCATGTCAAAGATGAGGGTCAAAGTTGCCATTTTTCATGACTTATAATTTTTCCCAAGTTTTCTTAGGGACAGGATGTTGGATATGTTTTCAACTCACTCTTTCATGTTCCTCCAAGCATAATCCCAATATGTTTTCAACATGGAGGTTGTTCACAAACATTCCTACTTTATTTTGAGCCCAAAACCTCATCATCTGGAGCCATGAGCATAGATTTATGATGACATGAAATGGGCAACATGAAATGCTCTCAAGATGCATTTTGGTGGCATCTATGTAACATGATCTTGCAGCAGCCTATTCACCTCAAATTCAAGCGCATGGTTCACTCTTTTTCTTGCCAAGACATCACCAAAACATTGCCATTCCAAGTTAAACATGCTTCGCTTGCATTTGTACTATATGCTTCATATTTTTCCAAAAAATTAATCCACAAACTTACACACTAAGCATTGCCTTTCCACTCTCTCATATTGGTGCCTCCTTCATTTTGATTTCATGCTTTTTTCCACCCACAAAAACAACAAAACTACCCTCATGTGGAGCTAACCCGAGCCATTTACTCTCACCTTCAAATTTCACAAAATTTCAACCAAGCCTGTAACCACGGTTACATTTGCTTTTAACCATATCAAATCACCCTTTATAAAGTCACAAACCCTAATAGAAGAGGCAGCCATCTCATTTCAGGAGGATCCAGGTCTGAAAATATTCATTGTGAGCTTTACTTTTCAACCTTCGATTTTCTCATTTATTTGAGAACATTGACCTTTGTTTTCTCCATTCATCATCCATATACCAACCTTAAGCTACTGTACGCATTGTTCTCCTTCTGTATTAGCTACTTTGTGCCATATAAGCTTGGTTTTATTCTGTTGAAGATTGATTTGGGTAGAAGAATTTAAGAAGATTCACAGCAAACAAATCACATATTCCTTACCCTCAAGTATAATTGAAGCTTATTCCATAATTTTCTCTTCGAATCAGTGGCTAAAAAGGTGCATCAGACATACTCCGATAGGTAAGAGATCAAGCTTTTCATTCTTTGTTATTTCTCCATGGCTCAGTTTATTTTTGGTGCATTTTTACTCTACAATGAATATGTGTGCTGAAGACCTATGGAAATAGGCATTTGGCTGTGTGTTTACATTTTTAGGGTTTTACTTTTGTCTCCGATTCATGGCTTTGCAATGTTTATCTGAGAAAACTAAGGGTGGATTTGAAACCTACGTTGAAAATTGAGTGGAACGGGTGTCTTTATATTCATTTCTGGGTGCTTTGAGATATCTCCGGTGACGTGGTAGCCGGAGAAGACGATCGGGTCTAGGGCTCCGGCGTCTCTCAGGTTGAAGGTGATGATGTGGCCCTCGCACCTTTTTTTTAAATTCAAATGCATTGAGTTGTTGCATTTCCCTTTGTCTGCGTTGCTGATTGTGTTGATGACTGGATTAATGAATCCAGCATGGCATCTGAGGTTGTTTTTTAGAGGATTGGGTTTTGTATTGTTGCTTTCCACACCCATCTCCTTTTGGACCATCAGTGCTTATAACATGAACCCAGTGCATTTGAAATTTGCTTATGCACCCCCACTACTCTTTTATTTTCTCTTTATTTCTTTTTTGTTTCTTTTTCATTTTAATTTATTTTTAATGGTTCTTAACATGAAAAAATTCCACAAAAATATTTTTTATTAACTTTGACATATTATTTGATTTTTCACATTTTTTATTTTCATTTTTATTTTATTTTAATATTTTATTTTAAATTAATGATATAGAGTGTTTTTTACCTAATTTGCAACGTGACTTCAATTCTTACTATTTTCAATTGACTTTTTACCTATTCTTTTACAAACACTTAGACACATTATTAAGCCATGTTTGAGTTCTAGTTGTATGCTTTGATGATCACGCTTTGCATGATTTTCATTTGATTTTATTTGGCCTTCGATTATTGCTTGATTTGCCTTGTTTGATGCATGTGATAATGTTCCCTTGTCATTATTGTTTTGATACTTTTCCATTTGATTCATGACATACATGACATGAGTTTGGTGATTTATTTGGATTTTATTAAGTCATTTTTCTATTTTTGATTGATGCCTAATTTTGACTTAGCTTTGGATTGTATATGCATGAGGTTTGACCTAGTTTGAATCCACTTTGGTTAATTGTGTTTGAGTGAGGTTTGAAATGATTTGTTGATGTGATAAAATGTTGTCTAAACTTGGTTTTAACTTTGGCTTCACTTTCATTTTATTAATTTTCAATTTATGTTTGAATTCTTAAGTTAAGGGTGTTTTGAGCTTACTCCTTGGTTGTTCTTGACCTGATTCCTTGAGTTGATTTCTTGTGTGACTTAAGGGACATTTGTGAACATTTGTATGATTTATATGACATGTTTGAGAGTTTTCTTTGCATGATGTGATGTCCATTGTATGATCATTTTCCATCTTTCGCTTCACATGATCTCCTTATCCTTATTATGAATGATTTGAATGATGTTTGTCCAACTTTTTTGAGCATGATACTTATTGAGCTTGTGTGATATCCTAAGAATGAATGTGATATGAATAATTTAGTATGCTTATGACCTTGATGTTGTGGTATATATTACTTGACCATTTGTGCCTTGTACCATTCTTGTATACATGAAGATGATCATAGTTGGTGTTTGCCTATCTTGGTGCATGCTTTGAGCTTAATGTTTGAGATTTCTTTTTGCGATTCATGTGTTAATGATGGATTGATATACATGTTCGTGTTTCTGCCCATTTGGATTCATGCCTTGAATTTCCATGTTTACTCTTGTGAGGTGTGTTTGTTACATGTTTGTTTTATTTTGTCATTGATTGTGTTTTGATAAGATGTGTGCTTGACACTCTTGTATCCATTTTCTAATCTTTGAATTGAATTGAACATGGTATGATGTTGCTACTTCCCTACCTTGTTTTACAACTCATTTGAATTTATCACATTTTGTTTGATGATTGTTGATGCCTATTGTTGGACATTGAGTCACTTGTGTGTGATTGGGCACTTTGTCTTGCCATTTTGTTTTAACCTCTAATCTAGTAGTGTGGCTTGACATATATGTATTTCTTATTTCACTTTGACATGATGTGATGTATGTTTTGTGTGTGATTGATTTTATTTCTTACTTGTATGTTTGTCTTGTCACTTGAATTGAGCTTCCTTGAGAAGTTGTTTGTTGTTGCTTCTTCTCCTCCATCTCTTTTTTCTTTTTCTTTTTTCTTGTGTCTTGAGACTTATTTAAGTCTTAAGTTTTTTTTCATATGTAATTGACTAGTATGGTGTTTACTTGTGCTTGCTCACATGATCCCTTAGGATTCCTAGTCCCTCTGTTTAATATGGGAGTAGGAGATACATTAGGCTTTCAATCCTTGTTATGATAACATTAGGTAGACTTCCTTTTCATCCTAACCTTAGGACCATTGTGCATGATAACATAAGGGTTTTCAGTTTTTCTTTAGTGTTTTCTTTCGCGTCTTCTCTTCTCATCTCACATAATTCTAAGACACTTAATAAAGAATGATGAACGTTGTGCGCCACGAGCCTTAAGCATGTGGGAAATGATAAGTGGAGGGTTTCTCCTCACTTGTCTAGAGTGTTTATTGTATGTCCTTTGGGTGATATGCGATGCATTCACTCCTATATCATAGTCTTTAATGTAACGTGAATCTCAAACAAGTTCAATACACTTCTCTAAAACTCTTAAATCAAATTCAAACTTTTTATCCTTCGGGATTGTTCTTCAAAATAATTTTCAGAAAAGAGTACATTATCTTTCCGTTCTACCGCAAACAGGCATCGACCTTAACTGCTGGAATGGAAACTTAACATCGCTCATAAAAAAAACTTAACCAACCTGTAGTTTAGTTCCGTGAACTACGTTTTCTCTGATTTCTCATACCAAATGAGAATACATAGGCACAAGACGATGAAGTCTTAGTGAGCACCCTTTCTTCTTTTCGTAGTTACCCAAACTATGTTTGCTCTAATTTCTCATACCAGATGAGGATACGTAGGCACAAGACAGTGATGTCTTGGCGAGCAACCTTCCTCTTATCACCCATAGTTTCTCGAACTACTTGACTCTGACTTTCCCATTGTACGAGGGAATACGTAGGCATAGGGCGGCAATGTCCTATCGAGTCTTCTTTTTCTTTTCCCTCCCCCGTTTAGCAGTAGCTTTTAGATAACCCACACCCTTTTATTAGACAAGAAGCATGGATTCCATTGAGTACAACGGACATGAGGGGTGCTCATACCTTCCCCTTGCGTAACCGACTCCTGAACCTAAGATTTGGTTGTGATGACCTTGTCCTATCCTTTCTTTTAGGTTTTCTTCGGTCGTTTCCTTTCCCTCTCTTTGGGGATAAATAACGTTCGGTAGAGACTCTTCTGTTCGTTTCCGCCGGCCCTTTTCGCAATTGCGACAATGGCAAGAAAAATTCTAAGAGCATGATATTATTGGCTGACAATGGAATCGGATTGTTACAAATACATGAGGAAGTGTCACAAGTGTCAGATATACGCCGACAAGATTCATGTACCACCAACGCATCTCAAAGCTTTCTCTTCTCCATGGCCTTTTTCTATATGGTGA
The DNA here is from genome assembly GCA_963859935.3 of Lathyrus sativus. Lineage (NCBI taxonomy): Eukaryota > Viridiplantae > Streptophyta > Magnoliopsida > Fabales > Fabaceae > Lathyrus > Lathyrus sativus. The sequence continues at coordinate 242,145,837 of OZ012735.1, forward strand.
ATCGATATGATTGGCGTGGTTGAACCCAGAACCAAAAAAGGACATTGTTTTATCCTGGTAGCCATTGATTAATTCACCAAATAGGTCGAAGCAGCATTATATACCAATGTGACCAGACAAGTGGTTGTCCGATTTATAAAAAACAATCTCATCTTCCGTTATGGTGTTCCAAGCCAGATCATTACTAATAATGGAACTAACCTGGACAACAAGATGATGAAAGAGTTATGTGCTTAACTCAAAATTGAACACCACAACTCGTCTCCCTACTGACCTAAGATGAATGAAGCAGTAGAGGAAACTAACAAAAATATCAAGAAGATCATTCAGAAGATGGTTGTAACCTATAAAGATTGGCATGAGATTCTACTATTTGCTCTTCACGATTATCGCATATTCGTCCGCTCTTCAACTGGGGCAACCCCTTTCTCTTTAGTATATGGCATGAAATTTGTACTCCCCATAGAAGTTGAGATCCCGTCAATGAGAGTATTGATGGAAGTCAAGCTAACAGAACCTGAATGGTGTCAAAACATATATGGTGAACTGAATTTGATCGAAGAAAAAAGAATGACGGTTTTATGCCATGGTCAGTTATATCAACAAATAATGAAGAAAGCTTTTGACAAAAAGGTTTGACCTCGGGTATTCAGAGAAGGCGACCTTGTACTCAAAAAGATCCAATCATTTCTCACTGATTCTAGGGGAAAATAGACTCCAAATTATGATGGCCCCTATGTTGTTAAGAAAGCATTCTCAGGTGGTGCCTTAATAGTCACAACCATGGATGAAGAAGAGTTTACTTATTCCACAAATGTTAATGCAGTCAAGAAATACTTCACCTAAAAACAAAACAAAAATAGCTCGCTAAGTTGAAAACCTGAAAGGGCGACTTAGGCAAAAAGAGTGTCTCGGTGGATTGAAAACTCGAAAGGACAGTCCAGGTAAAAATTAGAGATATAAATAGAAAATAATCATCCCGATAGATTGAAAACCTGAAAAGGCGGTCTAGGCCAAAGTTAGGGATTTATGGCAAGTAACTGCATTCAAAAAATTATATCCTCAAAACCAACGTCATCTGGCAAGGAATTCTCAATCAAGACCACCTTCAACAGGAGCTCAAGAATGTCCAGAATTCAAAGTTGGTAAAAGGATAAGTGGTCATTATGTTTCAATGTAGCCCCTTTCCCTTTAAGTTACCATTTTCTAAACTTTGTAATGCTCCATGGAATCACGCATTAGGATGATCACCATTCTATTATCAAAACTTGAGCCCTTGTGCCTTTTGTTTGCAATTCTCATTTATTCTGCTTTGCAAAATGACATGTTTTATCGATTAACATTATTGAAACATAAAAATGAATTTACCTTTTGTTTTCAAAAGAGAAATTCTGAAATTTTTACTTCTGCTTTTAAAAAAAATAAAAAATGATGATGGAAATTTCTTTTGATTAATGAACATAAAGGGGAACATCAACAGCTTCTCCGAAAGTATTCTAACTTTAAAACGCAGACTCAAAATATTTCTTGTAATCAGTGTATTCCGAGTGAAAGGTCAGTTACTTCATATTGATAGGATAAAGTATCTCGTATATCGAGGATTGAGTTTCATATCCCTTCAACTAAATGTTTTTATCCCCGGTAGAGTATTATCACCATGAATAAAGGTAGGAACAAGAATCCCTTCCTCCAACAGGCTGCTACCTTCAAGAATAACTAGTAAAAGTTTCCACTCTTCAAGAGTCGCATCTTGTTACTGCCAAGAGTAGGTGAAGTTCAGCAACACAACTTTGTTTCCCTTAACCATACTCATCACCGGTGATATTTTTATCCCCCACAGTGGCCAAGTATGTAGTTGTATTCACCACCAGTCAGTATGTCATGTCTATTTTGTCAGCATAAGCATTCATTCATATATAAATCATGCATATTTAATTCATATTCATAAATACATAAGTTGCATCATTAACCCCCTAAGTGTTATTTGTCCTCTCTCCATTAGGGTCGTCAGCCTTAGGCAGAAAGAATGTGCATTTTTATAAATCCCCACTGATTTTGATCCTCGTGGAAGATTTTTCTTCAGTTTCCTTTCCACATTTGGATAGGATAAAATCTCAGTTCAAGTTCTTTCCTCGTCAAGAGATGTCTTGTTTAGACAATCTATCTCCAGTTCATTCCTGGATTGAAGTCGGTTCTCGATCACTTTGATAACTTGAACCTCTGAAAGGTAAGAAGACATTTGGTTATGAACCCTTGGAACTTCACTCTTCAACATTGAAGATGATATTTCGCTTTCCCGAATTAAGGAAAATCCCAGTGAAATTTTTTCAACAAAATCTCTTGGTGGTAACATAGACATCAAATCCACCAAGAAATCTCTACCAATCAGCAAGCAAAGAGCCATCTCTTAAGAAACCTATTTTCCCCCATAAATTCCCAGTAGGTCGACAAACAACAGTCTCTCTTTGAGAAGTTTTTCATGCTTTCAAGGAAGTCATCAGCATCTCAAATTAAATTACATCACCTGCCATCTCTCTGAATAACTCTCGAAGAAAAGAATGATGTAATCTCCCCAGGAAAATGACATTTATGATAAAGAAGTTTACGCCTCTCTATATTCAGACAAATGCTACACCCAGCAAGTCTGACATCAAAACTTTACTCATTCTATGGAATCTCTCCGAAGAAGGCTCAAAGAGAAGTATGATGAAAGGTATTTCTTCATTAAATGATTATCACCCTGATTAACCGCGAATTAAAGTTTGGTGAAGACCCTCACAGATGACTTTCCTTGTCAAGAGAAAGTTTTGATAGGAAGAAACTGAGACCAATTCCATGACTGAAGACCAGGATCGAGGGGAAGTTTATTTCAAATTAAGACCAGTTTTGTGGCTGAAGACCAGGATCGAGGGGAAGTTTATTTAAAAATGATACCAGTTCCATGGATGAAGACCAGGATCGAGGGGAAGTTCATTTCAAACTAAGACCAGTTTGGTGGTTGAAGACCAGGATCGAGGGGAGATTTGTTTCAAACTAAGACCAGTTTCATGGCTGAAGACTAGGATCCAGGAAAAGTTTATTTGAAACTGAGACCAATTTCGTGTTTGAAGACTAGGATCGAGGAGAAGTTTATTTCAAGAAACTGAGACCAGTTCTGTGGCAGAAGACCAGGATCGAGGGGAAGTTTATTTGAAACTAAGACCAGTTCCATGGCTGAAGACCAGGATCGAGGGGAGGTTTGTTTCAAACTAAGACCAGTTATGTGGCTGAAGACCAGGATCGAGGGGAAGCTCTACCCTTTTCTAAGTAAAATTATTTAGTAAAAGAAGATGGATGAGAAAAATTAGAAATTTTCTACCATTCACATCCGCAATCAAAATTTTGGGTATTCTGATATTTAATCCTCTTTTACCTTGAATGTTTGAATGTCTTCGCCATTTACACCTTCAGGTCCAAGAAGATTAAATAGAGGCGTCTGTCATACCCTAAATTTTGACCGCAAGACTTCACATCGTTGGTCCAATCATCACCATAATGTGGATGCATTTTCATACCTCACCAATCTTCTCAAAGATTGTTGAGTATTCACCTTAACCAAGGATTAGGGTTTTAAGCCCTCTTAGAGTATTCAAGCAAGGGGTCAATCAAGAATTTACATGATATTCAACTTGTCAAGCCTCTCAAACATCCTTGAAGGATCAAGAGATCCTCTCCATCAATAATTTAACACAAGATTGCACTATTCCAAGTTAATCAAGCCTTAAGATCATCAGTGTCACCAAATTAGGGTTTTGATCGACCAAGGCTTCCAAAGAGAAATTTTCATCTGGGCATGAGCCAATACTTCAATACATCATTCAAGAAGCTCAAAATAACCCCATGAGTCCATTCATAAGTTTAAAATATCCTCAGGGGTTTGCATCTATCAAAATCAAGAATTAGTGTTTTGACCTAATTTAACCTATATGTTAACTTTTGAAGTAAATGCATGATCCAAGACCTCAAGATATATTTCAAGGACCTTAAATACATCATATTCATATATTCATAAGATTGGATTGATTCAAAGAACTTGATTCATAAGCAACACAAGGATTCAAATTCATCTGAACCACAAACTAGGGTTCTTGAGAAAAAGTCAACCATACCTTTGACTTTTGACCAAGACATAATATTAACCCTTGGGACATGATTCAAGACCCTCAAAAACACCTTTAGAATCCATCCATTAGGTTCAATTATCCCAAGGACTTGATTTCATAAAGGATCACAAAGTTCAAGTTACATCTAATGTAAAAAGTCAACTATTATCAAAACCAAGTTTGACTTTTGGGATTTTTTTGGCAAACATGGCCTCTTTAAGTCAAGAACAATGTTAACTTATTATTTGGATCATGATCAATCAAGAAAAGTGAGGTTACTTGTGAAAAGGGCAACCTTGAGAAACTTGAAATTTCACTAAGTTATGGAAGGAACTTGATTTTTACCCAACTTCACAAGGCCATAACTTATGATCCAAGCAACCATTTTCTCTCATACAAAGCTCAAATGATAGATCTTCTTACATAAAATAAGACTGCAAAGCTTAAGTACCCCCAAAAATTCCTAGATTTTGAGATATGAAGCATTAAAGTTAGGATTTCATGAGATTTTAAACTTTGACAATTAGAAATTTTTAGGCAGAATCTGCCTCGTGTTTTGCCCAACTTTGGAGGCATTTTTCATTATGATCCAAGATGAATTTAGACCAAATGTAAACATCAAAGTTGAAGTATGATATACAAGATTTCCAAAGAGTACAAGAACATCCATTGATTCAACTTGAGCAAGAAGTTATGAACCTCACAACATGCCTTGCTCAAACTGATTTTCAAGACAAATTTTGTGCATTTCTTGTGCCACACAATTCTTATCTTAAATGTTGTCATCTTACAAGCTTTTTCCTCTTCCAAGATCAGAAAGAATCTTGATGAATCACTTGATGTTTTCAATTTTGAACCATTGAGTCGAGAATTCAACTTAGCATGTGCAGAATCATCATTACAAATGTCTTGAATTTCAATTTTGTCATTTGGAATTTATGTGATGCATAGAGGTGGCATGAATCAGATATAAACCAGTCAAGATGAGTCAAGAAACATGAGTGTTTAAACCTGCAAATTTTGTTGGAGTCAAGATAAAGAGGAGTCTTTGGTACCTTGGCATTTAAGAAAGGGCTACATGACAAAATCCATTGGATAATAGAGTGGTTCCACATCCAACACTATTTCTCCCAAAAACAAACTTATTCTCCTATAAATAGGAGTTTCTTATGATCATTTGAAACACACCAAAACAATACCACATATTTGTTTTCTCGTTCTCCCTCTCTTGCTCAAAAATTTCAAAGTTTCAAGGATCAAACTTTGGAATTCTCAAAACCAGAGCCTAAACCACTCAAACAACCATCCAAACATATCACAAATCATCCATTGGAGGTGTTCAAACACTCACATTCATCTCAAATCACCAAAATCAGAAAGTCAACTATCAAAACCTCAAATTTTTACTTTTCTGCATTTTTCCAAGCCATGTCTTGATTCAACCCATTTTAAAACCAAGCAACACCTCAAACATACTCTAATATATACCCTTAAGGTGTTTCAAGCATAGTTTCTCAATTGTAAAACCATTTAAGAGAGTTTCCATTTTGGTCATTTTTGTCAATTTTGCAAGAAAGAGCTAGTTTTTGTTCCTAAGGTTTTCTTTGGATTTTGATCATCCTAAAAGCTTCCAAGGGATCTATTAAGAGTGTTCAAGGCTGTGGATTGCTTCTATCATAAGTATCTTGAAGGTTAGCAAATGGACCTTCAAGAAGTAAGTCCATAAGAACTTGAACTTTGTGAAATATGCATTGATTTGATGTACATCGATCATGAACATGTCATACATATCATATTTGTTGTGTTTAAACTATTTTATCATGCTATTATTGATTGTATAGAGTGGTATCATAGAACTTGCAAAACTTGACCTATTTTGAAACTACTATAGGGTTTTAAAACGTAGGAATTTTTAGAAAACTCTAAGACCACCATTAGATTCCTCATGAAAATTTAGGTAGGATTCATCTTTATTTCATCCATTTTCATGGATAACTGAAGAAGTTATGGCCTTCTTACAAAACCATCAAAACTTGGTCAACCATGGCCATGGCGCCTTTGGCCAGGCCTAAAACCAAGTCACCCTTATGTATTTATGGGGTGGGTTTGATACATGGATGTATCACCACCCCAGTGGTTGCAGCGCGTGTTTTCAATGCCATTTTTCACATTTTCACCATATTTTTAATATTTTTGACTTTTTTTTAATAATTATTTTTATTAATCAATTTTAATTATTTTAAAATGATTTTTTTTTGCACAAATATGACTCATACATTAAAAAAATTTATTCACAAATGATTTAATCACAAAAATATTTTTATTTGATATATTTTTAATATATTTATAAATATGATTTTTAATTGTTTTAAATGTTTTTAAAATTATTTCCTTTTCTTGATCTTTAAAACCAAAATGATTTTAAATATTTATGTGATTAAAATACCATTTTCTATAAACCTTAATCATTGTTTATAACATGATTAATGATTTTATTTGATAAAATTATACATATTTTATTTGATTTTTCTTTGAAAAATATCTTTAAAAAATATGAAATTAGGGTTTTCTTTTGATTCAATCTTTCAAACTTCATTTCAAATACATTTAGGCCTCTATTAGAGAGTAAGACACAACCCCTATCTACATAAACAAATTTTGGGTATCTACTATAGTATAAGTCCCACAACGTCTTTCGGTATCGCGGTGTGATCACTATTTTCAAATAAATCATTTGTTCCTCTCCTTTAGTATAAGCCTCAATCTTTTGTACATAAGCTTTATTTTAAACAATAAACAATCATCTGGGCCTCTGGTAGGAGTGTAAGTCCCATCTCTCTGTACATAAACCTTATTTTCAAAATCATTTGGGCCTCTGTTAGGAGTATAAGTCTCATCTCTCTATACATAAACCTTGCTTTCAAAATCATATGGGTTGCTGCTAGGAGTGTAAGTCCCATCTCTCTGTACATAACCTTGTTTTCAATAACCATGGACCTCTATTAGAGTGTAAGACCCGACACCTTTTGTAAATAGAAAATCTTTTAGCTTCATTCATCCTGGGCTTTTTACATGATACAAATAACACTCATGGGCCTCTATCTAGAGTGTAAGACCGAACACCTTTGTTTACTTAGAGATCAAGTCATCTTCAAAGTCAAAACTTTCTTCAATTTCTCAAAACCCTAACTCAGTCTTGAAGAAAACATTTAATCAATCACAGTACACTTGAGCCTCTATCCAAAGTATAAGACTCACCACCTTTTTCAATTTAATTCACACTTGTTTATATACTTGTTCATATCTCTGTATATATGCTTGTACACATCATGTTAAATTTCTCTTAGCATTTGAATCATCCTTAGTTTAGACTAGTTCAAACAATGGGATCCTTGTTAATCAGTATAACTTAGTTCAAACAACTAGTTCCCCCCTGTACAAAGGAATTCTTCTTTCCAATACAGTCAGCCTCCTCTTGGGCTTCGTTCAATCGATTCAACCTTGAAAAACTTCAATAAAGAGAGGATTATTTCCCAATGAAACATCTTCCTTAAACCCTTTTATCTTGGAACAGTTCAACAATGAAAGGATTATTTCTCAGTGAAACCTTTCTTGAACTCTTCTTAAGACTTGGACAGTCTAAATTCCCCAGCCTCCTCTTGGGCTTAGTACAAGGACCCACAGGCTTCCTAGAAGCATCCCCAGCCTCCTCTTAGGCTTAGTACAAAGACCCCCAGGCTTCCTAAAAGCACATGATAGACCCTAGTCATCACTACACCAATTCCCAAGAGAGTCAAAACCTCTAAAAAAATTCAAACTCATCCTTCGAGTCTCCTCTGATCCTCAACAAGGCTTCACTTCCACCTTAAAATCCCCACCAAGGGTCAGGTTACAATCAACAAATCCCCAAAAGAATCAAAGACTTTATGGCAGATCAACAAATCCAACTCTCATCTAATTTCCAACAGGAGTCAGATTCTCTTTTGATTCCTCAAAGCAGTTGGATCCTGCTCTTGGATTTGATTTTTCTCAGCAAGAGTCAGTCTCCACTTAAGTTCCCTCAGCCTCTTCTTAGGCTTCATATAAGGAATTTTATAGTCAACCTCAATCTTGGGCTTTGTACAAGATATATATGATACTCCCCCAGTTGAGTCAGTTTTCATCTTTTTTTAGCTTCAACCTTGGACTTTGATCAAGGCATAAAATTTAACATCCCCACAAATTAGGATTTGAGTCCTCTCTATAGGAGGATATTTCCTTTATACATCACATTTCAAAACAAACAAGTAAACCCTTTTCCAAATAATTGATGCAAGCGGCACACTTGTTGATTCAAAACCCATGCTGGAGTCCCTCCTTTATCATGGCCAAAGTCTCTCTTTCATCTAAGTGATGTAAGTGGCAAGCCTCTGGAATACATACAAGGAAATGTCCCTCTCTTAGCATGCAAATATTCATAAAGGAAAAAGTGGTATTGCTCTACACAGAGTTAAAGCTTCTTCCTTCATGACATTTTAATTCTCTTATAAAGGAAGATGTGGCATTGCTGGATTCCACACATCCCAGTTAAAGTAACTTCCTTTATAATCAAATCCTAAATAATTGTGATGAATAGGTGAGATATCTGAAGGTGAGAGAATACTTAGAAGGGGGGTTGAATAAGTATGAAGATAAAACTTAGAAATAAAACCTCAAGGATTTTTATCCTGGTTCGTTGAACTCAACTACTCCAGTCCACCCTATCTAGAGTGATTTGCCTTTCTCAAACAAGGACTTAATCCACTATTTAATCAACTGATTACAATAGTAAGCACTAAGAACAACTGTTCAAAGTCTTCTCAAGAATTACTGATCCTACCTGGATCTTCTTAAGGTTCTCTTACAATCAAATGTAATAATAATACAAGTGTAAAAAATGCTTCTAATAAAGCTTTATCACAACTGTGATTTTTTCACTTAAGATGAAGAACAATGAAATAAATTCAGCAAATGAGTTTAAGTTGTATGAGAGCTTGTAATGAATTCTTTCAAGTATTTCGCCAACTAAGAAGATGAATGGAGTCTTGCTTTTATAGGCACAGAGGTCCATGAAGTCTTTCACGTTGAGATTAGTGTACCAAAAGGTCTGAGCCTTTTTGTCTTCACATCATATGACATTTCCTAGAAGAAGAATGCACAGAAAAATCCTTTTTGTCTGTGTTCTTGTGTCTAGCATAAATAAGGAAAGAGTCGTTTGGTTATTCCAACGGACATAATCTTTGAATTCTTCTTCAATAAGTTTCAGCAAGAATCATCAGAGTCTAGATTGGTCAGAGCCTTCTGATGTTCATCAAAATTTGCTGAATCAGAGTCTTTGCAGCAAGTGTGCTTTCAGCGTGTAAATGTTCAGAGCAGAGTTTTGGATCAGATCCTCAGTACTGGCAGCGTTAGTACTATCAGAGTCTTCTGAAGTAACTGTGCTTGAAACTCTTCATACAGAATTCCTCAATGCTTCAGATGCTTCTGGCTTCTGCTTCAGATTCTTCTGTAGCTTCTGCTTCAGATTCTTCTGGAGCTTCTGCTTCAGTTTCTTCTGGAGGCAGCGCTCAGAATCTTCTGGAGGCAGCGTTCAGAATATTCTAAGAGATGCTTCTAACGCTTCAGAGCCTTGCATATTTCTCATGTTCATATCTAATTTGCTTCTAGAGTAATATTCATTTTAACATCTGCAGCAAACATTCTCAAACAAATTTTAGAGTATATAATTCTTTAATACAAAATTTCATAAGAGTTATCATCAAAACATAGAGATATTATTAAGAACCAATCTGTGTTCTAACAATCTCCCCCTTTTTGATGATGATAAAAACATCAGAAATTTTGTTTAATAGAAAAATAATAATTATAACTCCCCCTGAGATGATGAATCTCCCCCTGAATTGAATACTAAGAAGGAATAGAAACTTCCCTTTTTGCATGAGTATTCTTTTCAGAATCAGAGCCTGGATGTTCCAATCATTAGATCTTGCATGTTTCAGAGTCAGAGTATGATAGGTAAAATATGATCTGGGAGTCTCAAAGTTTCTTTTAAAGAATATGTCATATTTATCAAACATTCTGAAACACTAAGAGTTTACGTTAGTTATAATTGATATGTCTGAAGTTTTCATTTAGGTAGAGTTTATTTAAACAGTCAGATCTATTTTCTCCCCCTTTTTTGTCATAATCAAAAAGTAAAAACTTTTAAGAGACAAATAAAAGGAAATACATAAAAGATAAATCATGTAGAGAAAACACTGATTCATTCATTCAGAACAAAAGATACAAAACATCAGATAAAAAAGACAAGTACATGTGCACAAACATCAGATGCAGAAACATAAATTAGGTTTTGCTTGGACAGAATCATCTTCAACAGATTAGTGATCTCAGATGAAGACTGTTCTTGCTTTGTCATCCACTGAGCCATGTTTTCATTCTTCTGATCTCGTTTGGACATCCATTAAGCCATGTCTTCAGATTTTTGGTCTTGCTTGGCCATCCATGACTTAATCTTAGATTGTCCAGCTTCCAGAACTGTAATCTTATCTTCAAGATCTGGATACTCTTTCTTGACCTTAGATGAAGAAGGTGGGACAGAGTCTGAAGCAGGAACAGAGTCAATTTCCATAAGAGATGCAGAGTCAGGAGCAACAGATCCAGAGGGATGTTCCACAAGAGTCATAGCCAGAGGGTGTTCTTCAGATGCAGAGTCATGAGCAACAGATCCAGAGGGATGTTCCACAAGAGTCATAGCCAGAGGGTGTTCTTCAGATGCAGATTCAACAGTCACTTCTGTAGCAAATACTTTAGAAGATGAAGGAACATCTTCAAGAAGCAAAGGTGCAGATCTTTTCATATTACAGATCATGCTTTTAGCAGTCTCGGCAAATCTGAGCTTCGCAACATCAGAACATACATTCTTCAAATTTGAGGCTACAGAATTGAATCTGTTAATGAAGTTATTCCAGATAGCATCAGATTCATTTGCATCCATTGTTGATAAGCACCTCTTATGAACAGAGCCTAAATGCATATTTATTTCTTTCATAAAACTTGTAAATAAATTATCAACATTCAGCCTAGGTTTTGGTTTCAGAAGGGTTTCCAATGTGAATGGCTTGGATTGAGGTGAAGGTGGAATAGTAAATTCTGGAATGATGACCAGAGGGAGAGGGTAGAAGGGAATGGATGGAGAATCAGATGAAGTGACAGTTTTGGATCTGATTAAGGCATTAATAAAAAATGGTTTGGCATTTGATGCATAGGAAACTACATCAAATGTGGTAGAAGTGTAAGGAATGAACGCAGATTTATTAGATAAAAGAGCTTCTGATGAAATCATCTTTGGCAGTTCTTTTATATATGTTTGGAGAACAAATGGTAGAATGATGGAGAGTTTAGGTTTAAAAGGTGTGATAGAGTCAGATGGTTCAATTCTGTTATAGAAATTTTTGAATTTGAAACCAGAGGGAAGTGTATCAGAGGGAAATGGTTTACAAGAAGCAAAGGATACACACTCAGATGTCCTTGGCTTAGGTGTTGGGAATGAGAATTTTAGAAGAAACGGGTGGTTCTGGATGGTTAGTTTCAAATACTCTAAGAGAGGGAGGTGAAATGAAATCTGGATGGGTATCAGATTCAGATGAATTTGAGGATGTGGTTGGGGTACAAGACGTGGAAGACACTTGAAATACAGTCTTGAGAGGTGTAACGTCGAGAACCTCTGTCTCAGGTATATTGGTTTTAGGAGGATTGGTTGGTTCTGATTGAATCTCAGATGGTTTGGATGGAGGTTCATATATAAGTGGTTCAGAGACAGGTGGTTCAGAAACAACTTGTTCAGATGCAACAGGATCAGATTGTATGGGTTCAGATGTATCTGGTTGTTGTTTTTCTGGTTGTGGTTGTGGTGTAGGTTGGTCTGTTATTTTTGTTTGAGGGGTTGGAATTTGGTCTGCTGGTGTTGTTGTTGTTGGTTCAGATGTTGGAGTAACAAAAGTTTTTAGTGGAGTAGTGGAAATAGGATCAGATGATCTTTGTGGGGAAGGAATTTTTTATGGTTCAGATTTATGAGATGGAGCAGGAATAGATTATTTTTGAGTGGGAGGGGGTTTAGGAATAGAACTAAATGTTGATTCATTTTTAACAATTTTAGAGAAAGACGATACAGATGTTTTAGTACCTTTAATCTTGATACGCTTGGTGGGAACAGAGGGAACTTCTCCAGAAGCTTTTCTCTTGATCTGCTTCTGTGGCTTGTCAGCAACTTTTGGCTTCTTCAGAGCAGCAGCTTCTTCTGCCTCTGATTGACTTCTTTTCCTTGTGTTCTCATTATATACATCTGACATAGGTTCTCTTGCTCTTTTCAGAATATCTGCAGGAATGGGTGTTCCATCTTCTTTGCATGCATCCATATATCTTACAATGATATTCCTTGGTTCTTCAGCACCAAATAGTGGAAAATTTTCAACTGGAATCCTCTTATGACTGATTTCAGAAATATTCAGCTTCTTGGGTGCAGTTGTGAGTTCATCTACAATTTTTAGTCTCTGAAAACTCTTTGCATTCAGAGGTTTTCCAACAATGGATTCAAGTTCATCCTTAACTCCAGCTTCATACAGAGCAGTCACCAGACCATTCTCTGTCAGAATGTCTGAAATCAGCCTACCAAAGGGAATCCATGTCCTGATCTTCTGACTCTTATCCTTTACATATTCTCTTGAAGCATTGATATGGTTCCACAGATGCATAAAGAGAATGTAAGGAAGATCTACCTTTGTACTCTGACTCAAACAGTACATGAAGTAGAGTTGTTCATTGTTCACATAATCTGGAGAATTGGTAGATTTTCTATGATGGATGCATCCCAGAAAAATCTTTGCCCAGATTTTGTAGTCAAGCTTCATATCCTTAAATTTGTTAGAGGCCTGTCCAGATGTAATGACTTCCTCATAAACTTCTTCCATGTCTACACGCCCAGCTGGAAGATGACATACTCCATCAGTCTCCTCATACCCTATGAGTTTCCTGATGAGATCTTCTATTATGATGATCTCTTTTCCCGGAACAGAAGATAAAATGAATTTTGGATAAACAGAAGCATGTATCCAGAATTCCTTCACCAGATGAGGGTAAACTGGTTCAAACAGTTTGTCAAAATACTTAACCCATCCTTGTGCATCAATTATAGAATGAAATTCAAATCCATTTTCAACTAAGGAATCAAATTCCACCATTGATTCACAGAGAACTTTAAGTTTGTCCACAGGGGTTAACAATGTCCTATTAGGTACTGTGAAAGGAGTCACACCCATATTTGCAGAAGTAACTGCAGCCATAGTTGATTGAAATTGAGCTGCTGTTGAAGATGAAGTTGCCATTGGAGAGGATGAAGATGATTTAGATGACGGTTTAGGGTTTTTGTGAAGAGAGAAAAGAAGACATAAATGCATAAACTTGTTTGTGATGTGAAAAGTGTGAAATTGGTGTCAAATGTGGTATTTATAGAGAAAGCAATTAGGGCAATCAACAGATACACATAGCACGTTCTCACATAGCATTAAATGACAATTAATGAAAGAGAATAAAAATCATTTCAAACATTAATTGATTTTGACAAATTGGGGGGAATCAAGATTTCCACTATTCAAACCATACCTCAAATGTCTCTTTAGTAGTGTACACGCTATCTTTTCAGATTCAGTGTGACACGTGTTTGCTTGCATGTGCTTCTGAATTCTCTTGAGAAATGAAACGTTAGCCAATGTTCAGATCCTCTAAGATTGGTTAGTTCAGATACACACAAATAATAATAACTAATCAAATAAATAACAGATGAAATACTTCAGAACTTTAAGCATTTTGCATCTGAGAAATTTGCTTCTGATAAATATCATTCTGGACAAAAATCCATACCAATATTTTTCAGAATAAATTTGAACCTATCTTCAGCAAGGGGTTTTGTGAAAATATCTGCTCATTGATGATCTGTATCAACAAAGGCTAAGTTTATAATTCCCTTCTGAACATAGTCTCTGATGAAATGATGTTTAATTTCGATATGTTTTTCCTTAGAGTGTAAAATAGGGTTTTTAGACAAACATATAGCAGAAGTATTATCACAGAATATAGAAATATTACTTTCAAAAATCTGATAGTTTTCTAGCTGACTTTTCGTCCAGAGCATCTGCGTGCTACATCCAGCAGCAGCAATATATTCTGCCTCTGTAGTTGACAGTGCAATTGTGGATTGCTTCTTGCTATACCAAGAGATTAGATTTCTTCCTAAAAATTGACAACTTCTAGAAGTACTTTTTCTTTCCACTCTGTCTCCAACGTAGTCAGCATCACAAAATCCAACTAATTTGAAATCATCAGATTTTCTGTAACACAAACACACATTAGAAGTACCTTTCAGATACCTTAGAATCCTCTTAACAGCTGTTAAGTATGATTCTCTAGGATATGATTGGAATCTAGCACACAAGCATACATTGAACAAGATGTCAGGTCTAGAAGCAGTTAAGTAGAGAAGAGATCATATCATACCTCTGTAGAGTTTCTGATCTACTTTCTTACTTACCTCCTCCTTACCAAGTGTACTAGTTGGATGCATGGGAGTCTTTGTCATCTTACTATCAGTCATGTTAAACTTCTTCAGAAGCTCTTTAACATATTTGGTCTGATGAATGTAAGTGCACTCTGGAGTTTGGTTGACTTGAATTCCCATAAAGAATATTAATTCTCCCATCATGCTCATTTCAAATTCTGCCTGCATACATTGAGCAAACTCTTTTCCCAGCATAACATTGGTAGATCCAAATATAATATCATCTACATATATTTGACAAATTAAAAGATCTTTCTTAAATGTTTTACAAAAGAGAGTTGTGTCCACTTTGCCTCTGATAAAATTTTTCTCCAAAAGAAAATTGCTTAATCTCTCATACCAAGCTCTGGGAGCTTGTTTTAAACCATAAAGAGATTTCTTTAATTTGAAAACATGTTCTGGAAATTTTTCACTCTCAAAACCAGGAGGTTGGTGAACATAAACCTCTTCTTCTATAATACCATTTAGAAAGGCACTTTTAACATCCATCTGATATAGAGTGATGTTATACTGTGCAGCAAAAGAAATGAGTAAACGAATAGACTCTAGCCTTGCTACAAGAGCATAAGTCTCTGTATAATCAATTCCTTCTTGCTGGCTGTAATCTTGAGCAACTAGCCTTGCTTTATTTCTTTCAACTTCTCCTTTCTCATTTAACTTATTTTTGAAGATCCATTTAGTTCCAATTATATTGAATCCTTTTGGTCTTGGAACCAAATCCCACACATCATTTCTTGTGAACTGATTAAGCTCTTCTTGCATGGCAATTATCCAGTCATTGTATTGCAGAGCTTCATCCACAGAAGTTGGTTCAATTACTGACACCAACCCAAATAATGATGCTTCAGAAGATCTGAGGAAAGATCTTGTTCTGATAGGGTCATCCTTCTTTCCAATGATCACATCCTCTGGATGAGAGGCTTTGATTTTGGAAGATAATCCTCTAACAGCTGATTCTTCAGAAATGTTCAAGTCGTTCATATGAGAAGCTAAAGAAATTGCATCTGGCGTTGCTTCAGGTTCCTTCACTTGAGCTTTGTCTACCTCTGAGCCTTCAGAGTCTGTGAGAATTACTTCTCTATCTGCAGAACTTTCAAACTGCTTTGGCTTTTCAATGCCAAGCTTATCATCAAATCTAACATGAATAGATTCTTCCACAATCTGTGTTTCAGTATTGTATACTCTGTAGCCTTTAGAGCGTTCAGAATACCCAAGCATGAAACACTTATGTGCTTTAGAATCAAACTTATTAAGATTCTCGTTAGTATTCAGCATATAACAAATACATCCAAAAGGATGAAAATATGAAATGTTGGGCTTTCTGTTCCTCCACAATTCATAGGGAGTCTTTTCCAGAAGAGGTCTTACAGACACTCTGTTCTGAATGTAACATGTTGTGTTTATTGCTTCTACCCAAAAATGCTTTGCCAGATTAGTCTCATTGATCATGGTTCTGGCCATTTCTTGCAGAGTTCTATTTTTCCTCTCTACAACCCCATTCTGTTGTGGAGTTCTAGGACAGGAAAAATCATGAGCAATGCCATTTTCATTAAAATATTTTTCAAAATATTTGTTTTCAAATTCACCACCATGATCACTTCTGACTTTAATAATTTTGAAATCTTTTTCATTCTGGACTTGTTTACAGAAGTCAAAGAACACAGAATGTGACTCATCCTTGTGTTTTAAGAACTTTACCCATGTCCATCTGCTGTAGTCATCAACAATGACTAATCCATACTTCTTGCCTCTGATGGATGCAGTTTTCACTGGTCCAAATAGATCAATGTGAAGTAATTCTAATGGTTTTGAGGTTTAAACAACATTTTTAGATTTAAAGGAAGATTTTGAAAATTTTCCTCTTTGACATGCTTCACAAAGAGCATTTGAGTTGAACTTCAGCTTAGGAAGTCCTCTGACCAGATTGAGTTTATTAATCTGAGATATACGTCTCATATTAATATGCCTCAATCTTCTGTGCCAGACCCATTGGTCATCATTAATAGACAAGAGGCATTTAACATTTTGAACTTTAAGTTCTGAAAGATTTATTTTGTAAATGTTGTTCTTCCTCTTTCCATTGAATAGGATTGAGCCATCCTTCTGACTAACAGCTTTACAACATTGTTGATTAAAGATTATATCATAACCATTGTCACTTAATTGACTTATGGACAATAGATTATGCTTTAATCCTTCTACAAGAAGAACATTAGAAATAGAGGGAAGGTTCCCATTACCAATAGTACCAGAGCCAATGATCTTGCCCTTCTGATTCCCTCCAAACTTCACTTCTCCTCCAGATTTAAGTTCCAGGCTTTGGAACATAAACCTTTCTCCCGTCATGTGACGTAAGCAGCCAGAGTCCAGGTACCATGACTGGCGTCTTGACTTTTCTGCTAAAAACATATGCAACAGGGATAATCTTATCCTTAGGTACCCAGATCTTTTTGGGTCTTTTTTGGTTAGCTGCCTTGAAAGTTGGTCTGAACTTCTGTCTTTTTATAACAGAGTTGTTCTGACTTACTTTTGGCTTAAACAAAGAAACGTTCTGATCAGAACGTGTGTGTTTAATGTCATTCAGATGACCAAACTTGAAATTAGAGTACAAAGGAGTTTTCTTAATAACAAGTTTATCAACAGACATTGGATTTAAATCCTTTCCAGAGGAAGGTTCATATCCAATTCCTTTCCTGTTATTTGTGCTAACCCCATAGATCATAGAAGCCATCTTGCGTCTGTCTATGCTTTTAGCAAGAAATTTCTGAAAGCTAAATTCATATTCTTCTAAAATGTTTTTGCATTTAGACTTACTTTCAGATTCAGAGTTTTGTTGAGCTATTTCAAAATCAGCTTTCATTTTTAAATTGTTTTCTTTTAGCTCAGCAATTTCTGATCTTAACAGATTATTCTCAGAACCAAGATTACACTTAAGCTTCTTGCATTTGAGCTTAATCTGATTGTAATTTTTCAGGACTTCAGATAAGACTTTTATAAGCTCTTCCCTAGTGAGATCAGAAAGTACCTCTTCTGAGTCAGATTCAGAATCAGACTCAGATCCAGATGATTCTTCATTCTGATCTTCAATGCCTGCCATCAGAGCCATGTTGGTGCATTCATCTTCAGATTCTGATGAGGATCCAGATTCATCAGAGTCATCCCAAGTTGCCATTAGAACCTTCTTCTTTTTGTCAAACTTTCTCTTAGGCTTTTCTTTAAGAAGCTTTGGACATTCACTCTTGTAATGGCCAGGTTCTTTGCATTCAAAACAGACAACTTCCTTCTTTCCAGATCTTTTTGGTCCAGAGGACTCCTTGCGCTGATCTGGTCTTTTGAAGTTCTTGAACTTCCTCTGCTTGTGCTTCCAGAGTCTGTTGATTCTTCTGGACAGCAAGGATAATTCATCTTCTTCTTCAGAAGAAGATTCTTCAGAGCTTTCCTCTAACACCTGCAAAGCTTTCACAGATTTGTTAGATTTTAAGGCAATAGACTTACCTTTCTTTTGAGGTTCATCTTCCTCAAGTTCAATTTCATGACTCTTTGGAGAGCTGATTAGCTCCTCCAGAGTGATCTTGTTCAGATCCTTGGTAAGCTTCAGAGCAGTGACCATAGGTCTCCATCTGATAGGCAAGCTTCTGATGATCTTCTTCACATGATCAGCAGTTGAGTAGCCTTTGTCCAGAACTTTTAGACCAGCTGTAAGAATCTGGAATCTAGAGAGCATAGTTTCTATGGATTCAGATTCTTCCATCTTGAACGCTTCATACTTTTGTATTAACGCCGGAGCCTTGGTCTCTTTTACTTGAAGGTTTCCTTCATGAGTCATTTTCAAGGACTCAAACATGTCAAATGCAGTTTCTCTATTTGTGATCTTTTCATAATCAGTGTGAGATATTGCATTTAACAAAATTGTTCTAGCCTTGTGGTGATTTCTAAACTCCTTCTTTTGGTCTTTTGTCATAGATTTTCTGTCTACTTTCTTGCCATTCCCATCAGTAGGATGAACATACCCATCTATGACCAAGTCCCACAAATCAGCATCATAACCAAGGAAAAAACTTTCAATCCTATCTTTCCAATAATCAAATTTCTCCCCATCAAACATAGGGGGATTTGTGTTGATTCTGTCTCTTTCTTCATATCTGTTGGATGTTGAAGCATCAGCCAGAATAACAACCAATAAATATCAAAGTTTTTCTCACTGGATCTTTTCTGTCACTGTGAAGTGGTAGCACACACAGAACCGGAGTTCTGATACCAACTGAAGGTGAGAGAATACTTAAAAGGGGGTTGAATAAGTATGAAGATAAAACTTAGAAATAAAACCTCAAGGATTTTTATCCTGGTTCGTTGAACTCAACTACTCTAGTCCACCCTATCTAGAGTGATTTGCCTTTCTCAAACAAGGACTTAATCCACTATTTAATCAACTGATTACAATAGTAAGCACTAAGAACAACTGTTCAAAGTCTTCTCAAGAATTACTGATCCTACCTGGATCTTCTTAAGGTTCTCTTACAATCAAATGTAATAATAATACAAGTGTAAAAAATTCTTCTAATAAAGCTTTATCACAACTGTGATTTTTTCACTTAAGATGAAGAACAATGAAATAAATTCAGCAAATGAGTTTAAGTTGTATGAGAGCTTGTAATGAATTCTTTCAAGTATTTCGCCAACTAAGAAGATGAATGGAGTCTTGCTTTTATAGGCACAGAGGTCCATGAAGTCTTTCACGTTGAGATTAGTGTACCAAAAGGTCTGAGCCTTTTTGTCTTCACATCATATGACATTTCCTAGAAGAAGAATGCACAGAAAAATCCTTTTTGTCTGTGTTCTTGTGTCTAGCATAAATAAGGAAAGAGTCGTTTGGTTATTCCAACGGACATAATCTTTGAATTCTTCTTCAATAAGTTTCAGCAAGAATCATCAGAGTCTAGATTGGTCAGAGCCTTCTGATGTTCATCAGAATTTGCTGAATCTGAGTCTTTGCAGCAAGTGTGCTTTCAGCGTGTAAATGTTCAGAGCAGAGTTTTGGATCAGATCCTCAGTACTGGCAGTGTTAGTACTATCAGAGTCTTCTGAAGTAACTGTGCTTGAAACTCTTCATACAGAATTCCTCAATGCTTCAGATGCTTATGGCTTCTGCTTCAGATTCTTCTGTAGCTTCTGCTTCAGATTCTTTTGGAGCTTCTGCTTCAGTTTCTTCTGGAGGCAGCGTTCAGAATCTTCTAAGAGATGCTTCTGACGCTTCAAAGCCTTGCATATTTCTCATGTTCAGATCTAATTTGCTTCTAGAGTAATATTCATTTTAACATCTGCAGCAAACATTCTCAAACAAATTTTAGAGTATATAATTCTTTAATACAAAATTTCATAAGAGTTATCATCAAAACATAGAGATATTATTAAGAACCAATCTGTGTTCTAACAATATCTCCTTTTAGAGATGATAAATTCTCTCTCAGAAACTCCTTTAGCTTCAATCTTGGGCTTTGAACAAGACACAAAAACTCCTTTAGCTTCAATCTTGGGCTTTGAACAAGACAGAAAAACTCCTTTAGCTTCTATCTTGGGCTTTGAAAATGACACAAAAACTCTTTTAGCTTCAATCTTGGGCTTTGAACAAGACACAAACACTTTTAACTTCAATCTTGGGATTTGAACAAGACACCAAACATTTTTCCTCCCATAGAATATGAGGAACTACGAATGCTCTGATTTCTCAGTTTCCCTTTTTCAGAATAAGTAGGTATAAGATTACGAAATCTTAGCGAGCATACTAATCGAAAACTTTAGGTCAGAATACCTTTCCAAAAACAATAGAAAATCCTAAAACAACAAAAATATTTTCTCAACCTCCCAAAGGAGAAACTTTCCCCACCTGACAGCAAATAGACTCAAGAAAGCAATTCAAACAGTAAAAACAGATATAAATGAATGTTCCTATAGATTACTATAGATACTTTGGGTGTTAATAGCTTCCATTTGTATAACCAAGCCCCGATTCTAGATCTATTTGCATTTGTAGGGAAAACACTTGCACGCAGGGTTAATTTAAGATATCTTCCCCTTCCTCTTAAGCTTCATAGGTTAAATATAGAAATCATAAAGCAGCACCAGGAGTGGTGGTGTTCGTGTCACACAAACCGACTACGAGACCTTGCCAACAAATTTTAGAGCTACAGATCTGGGCTCTCGGTTCTTCACATAAATATATCTCCTTCACGAAGTTTTTTTAAGATACAAGGGACTACTCTTAAATACAACACTGCAAATCACCCGAAAACGAATGGTCAAACAAAAGAAACTAATAGATGCTTGGAGACTTACCTCTGATGTTTTACCAGTGAAAATCCTAGGCAGTGGTACAAGTTTCTCCAATTGGAAGAGTCCTGGCACAACACAACTTTAACTCATCTATTTAGATGACTCCCTGCTTTGTATTTTATGGTCGTACGCCACCAACGGTATTAGACTACATCTCCGTCTCTATGACTAACCCAAGCTTGGACACTGATAAAAAAATAGAAAAGAGATACTTTTGTTACTTTAACAAAACTTTGTAAAAAGCAGAGAGAAAATGATCACTCATGCCAACAAGAAAAGAATTGATTTTACTTTTGTAGAACAAGAATAAAATATTGCTAAGTTACAAGAAGCTTCTTTCTTGTGACTTAGCAATGTTTTGTTCTTGTTCTGAAAACATTAATCAACAACAATAACATACAACAACATTTATCGACAACACAACAACATACAACAAAAAAAAAGGTTCAAGAAATCAAGATATAATAAACAAAAACAACAACAAATTATGAAGTTCTGAGAACATTAATCAACAACAAAAACATACAAAAGCATACAACAACACAAGATATTATGTAATGTTTCAAGAACACACCTTTTTTTTAACTAATCATGGATCTGGAAGAAATTATGAAGTTCATCTAGTTTATGAAATTACGAATAAGAAGTATAAGGTGAATGAAGTTTACACAATAGCTTCATTCTTTTTATATTTTTATTCATAGCTACACAAACTATATGTATCATAGCCAAAGTATGCGCTTTGTTAAGGTGGTGAAGACGAATCTGAAAAAATGAGAACATTCACCAAATGAAAAAAATGAGAACCAGTTTTTAACAAGAAACATAAACAAAATTGAAGCATAAGTTTAATGAACGAAACTCAAGTTAGCGATTAGTGAAGATGAATCTGAAGGTTGTAGTATGTTTAAATAGTGACATGGATGTTAGGGTTATGTTATGAGAGAGAAGAGTGAAATATGTTACGGTTTTCTTTTGAGAGAAATGGTTGTTATGTACTGAAAGATAGATGCTTTTGCTTATATACTAAAAGATATCACTTTTCACCACGGTTAGAAAGAAAAACAGTGATGCAATTTTTAAATTTTACAACGGTTGTATTGTAAAACTGTGGTTAAATAACTTTCAATTATTTATTTATTTATAAATGCAATGGTGAGAGAGTTATTGATTTTTGTTATTGTTATTCTTCATTACTGTTGTTATTGTTGTTATTTTTATTGGCTTGTACTATTTTTTTTATAAAGAAGAAAGAATATATAAAACAACACTAATAATAAGTTCATTATGAGGCCCCAAAGGGAAGAGTATATGAAACATAATTTTTTTTCATTACATAATTTTATCAAGATCAGAACAATATCCCCTAGCACTAAAGGAATCTTCATAATCTATGACTCGCTCATCACTACCCTCATCAGAATTATAGTAAAAAATCTTCCTCGACACCTTTTTCCTATTCTTCTTCAGCTGTTTCTTCTTCTTTTTCTTCTTCTTGGCCTTCCCCATCCTCAGTGTATCCCTGACAGCAGTTGATCCAGATGGTTGGACCTCCTTACTTGATTGCTGATGTTGTTAGACTGTGGTGACTTTAGTTGACATATTTCTGTTAGCATTCTCAGATGCAGAACTCATGTTGCTATAGGAAGTTAAGAAGAATAGTTTGAAGAAGTGGAAATTCATTATATGAAACTGTGCATTTATAGAAGAGGTTGAAGATGAAACATATGATGATTTAGTCCTTACAATGATTACTTCTAATGGTTGATATTCTTGAATGACTTGTAACCGTATTGAGAAATAAAGAAAAATTCCATTCATCATTCTAGTCGTTTCTCTCTTTTAGAAAAAGTGTTTCTCTCTTTCGGGAAGAGCAAAGGTTGTACAAATCATATTACAACGGTTTAATATTAAAAATGTGATTAAATACTTTTCAATTTTTTTTTATTTATTTATGAAATTAAGTGACACACACTTTTTGTAATAGGAAAAATGGAAAAAGTATAGTTGCCAGGATTTGAACCTTGTACCACTCACCTTCGAAAAAAGGAGACCAATCCCAAACATATCCAATCATTCATTTCCATTCTCACATGCATAGCATGTATTACATGCATAGTTTTCTTGCCAAAATAGGAAATCTCATCAAAAAACACTTTCTCAATGAAACTGGAAGTTTCACCAAAAACAACAGCTATCATGCATCACATGCATGCATAACCTTCCTACTGAATTAGGAATGTCATCAAACACAATCATATCAATCATCAACATGCCTATGCATAACATTCTTGCCGAAATGGGAAACTTCATCAAAAATGAACAAAATCACTTGCATGCCTACATGCACCTGAAAAAACCCCAACAGTTGCATCCCCGCATGCATTTCCATGCATAATTTCAAGCATGTTATTTCCATCCAAAGTGGAACATCATACACAAAGATCAAGCATAACACGTAACAGGATCCTGGGTCAATCATAAGTATCATGGACAATCTTAGTTTAAGTCAGTTGTATTTCTTTAAATAGTGTTCTTACCCCACATGTGCTCTTGGAATCATTTCCCAACAAGTTATTCTTTAACTTTATGGTTGATAATAATATTCCCCAGTGTCTTTGCTATTTTGTCTCTCCAAGCAGAGGTCATCTTAAAAAGTCTCTTATGAGCTTTTCCCCTGCAGATCTCTACCAGTAAACATCCTCCAAAGGGAGTTCTTTATGGATTGTTTTCCCTCACAGATGTTCTGTGTGACATACTGCTCTGTTTGAGAAAGTTTCAATTATATCTCATAAGATGCTACTTCAGTGATCCTCAGGGCTCACCTATTCTGTTTGAGATACTGCTCTAGTTCCATCGAAGAGTCTTAGATATGATTGGGATTATGTTCCATTTTTGGAAAGTTTCAATTATATCAGATAAGATGCTGCTTCGTTGATCCTCAGGGAGTCTAACTTGTTCTACTTGATATACTGCTCTAGTATCCTAAAAAAGTCTTAGATAATATTGGGATGTTGTTCCATTTTTGGAATGTTTCCCTTAGATTTTCTCTTTGCTCTTTGAGTCTCTCTCTTCTTTCTCAAAACAAAATCAAATCACTTAATAAATACGATGAGTATTGTGCGCCATGAGCCTTAAGTATATGGAAAATGATAAGCGGGAGTCTCTTGGGTCGATCTTACGGAGCATTCGATCCTATGTCATAGACTTTAGTGCAATATGAATCTCAAACAAATTCAATTCACTTTTGTTAAAACTTTTAAGAAAACTGCAAATCATTTTATCCTTTGGGATTTTCTGTCAAACATTTTCAGAAAGAGTGTGTTATTTCTGTTCTACCGCAAACAGGCATCAACCCTAACTGCTGGAATGTGAACTTAGCATCACTCATAAAAAATATTTAACAATTCATAATATGAACTACGAACACTCTGATTTCCTCATTCTCATCTGAATGAGAATACGTAGGAACAAGACGGTGAAGTCTTGGTGAGCACCCTTCCCCCAATCACGCGTAATCCTACGAACTACGTTGACTCTGACTTTCCCATTGCACGAGGGAATACGTAGTCCTAGGACGGCGAAGTCCTGTCGAGTCTCCTTTTTGTTTTTCCATTTTTCCCTTTCCATTTATGTTAGTAGATAGGTTTTAGATAAACATACTCTTTGATTAAAACAACAAGAGTGGATCTCGTTGAGTACAACGGACGTGAGGGATGCTAACACCTTCCTCTCGCGTAATCAACTCCCAAATCCAAGATTTGGTTGCGAGACAATGTCTTCTCCTTCTTGAGGTTTTCTTCGATCGTTTTCTTTCCCCCGCCAGGATAAATAACGTTCGGTAACGACTCTATTTTTTCCGCCGGTTTTTTTTCGCAGTTGTGACATTATGCTTACAAGTTATTATGAACTCAATTAGAGCCAAGAGAGGTTGTGCGCTTGTATTCACAATTTTGATGAAGAATGATTCAACATGACTATTAAGAAAAGAACCAATATCCATTTATTTTATTCATTATGAGTGATGAACTTTGAAGTATTTGGATATGGTTTTAAAATTTTTTGAATCAAGCTTCCTAAAGTGACATGTTAGAATTTGTTTTATAATTCATTTTTAAGTTACGAGGTACTTAGATGATTTGGAAACAAGGCAAACATGTACCAAAAAGCTTTGTTCTTATTGCTTTAAGGACAAACTATAGTTGCTTTCGAAAGGGAGATATAAAGGCTATTTTGGCGTGCCAAAGTAACATGTTACAAAGCAAAAACTTAAGTGGTTATAAAATTCATTAAGGTTCTAATATTGCATCATTTACAACTAAAGCAACCCCACTTGAATGAAGGACATTTGATACCCTAAGCTTAGGTTGACATGAACTATGTTTTCCCTCCATTGTATATGCTCAGTGTTACTCTTTGTATTTCCAAGTTCTGCCTGCAAAATAACTACAGAAACACTTCATCATCAATAACGGATGCAACAGTACCTAACCTCAATCGTCTATCAAAATACTTGTTTTCTATGTTCAAGCAATGCCGCATAACTCCTAAACGTGGAAGCATGCTCACCACCATAACTTCTCATTTTTAAATAAGCTAGACTGACAATTTAACACATGTGTTACATATTTTTGTTAATTTAGCCATCATTGTGGCACTTGTAGTATTTCTTTTTCTTTTACGCTGAATAGGAGAACCCTTGTTTGTAAGAGTTGTGTTGGATTAGTGATCCATCTAAGTTCAAAATCCTACACAACTCATGAATTTTGAATGAAAACATTGTTAAGTCACATATTAATAAATCTACATCTATAATAAATTAGACACCCAATGCTAAGTTACATTTATAAACTACAAATATTCAACTTAAATTTTTCGACACCATTGAGAAAGATGTCACGACTTTGATAAGTTAAAACCTCCAGTCTCACAATAGCATTAAACCTTCAATCTTACAAAAACATTAAACCTTCAATTTCAACCACAACAACAACATAAAACATTCAATTTCAATAACAACAACAACATTCAACCTTCAACTTATCTCAACAAAAAACAAGATAAAACTTTCAATTTCAACAATAATAACAAAAAAAAAACTTCAATCTCAATCTCAAAACAACAACAACATAAAACCTTTTGAGTTTAGGGTCTCAAAGCCAACATTAAACCTAAAATATCACAACAACAACAATATTATTGTTACATCCATGGTGGAGATGTGTTGTGTATCAGAAACATTATGAAGAAGTCAAAGAAATGAGATTCATTTGAATATTGTCTTACCTTCTTGCGGCTGTCATTGGAGTTTGTTCTTTGAATGTACTTTCTTCTTTTCTTGCTTTGTACGAGTTGGAGAAGATATGATGAAGGTGTGAGCCTTGTTTGTGGAAAAAATGGTGTTATTAAGTTTGGTTAATTGAAGAAATAATTTTTTCGAGTTCAGTTTAGTGTTTCGTTCGTTAGTGGAGACAGTGTTTCGAGTAAATGATAAATTTCACTAGGTAAATAGTATTCATTAAGCAAAAACTGAACAAACAAGCTATAACTTTCTTTTAAAGAAAACAGAAAAGTAAAACATTCTTCTTCGGTAGGAAGTTGAAACCTTCCCACCAAGACGAAATTCTATTTATTTTACTTTAAAATAAAAATAAATAAAATTTAGGCTCTATTTTTTATTTAATTGATCTAATTTTGCTCTCAGTTGAAGTTTTCAATTGAGAATATTTTTTTAATTTTAAATTAAAAAAGAAAGGTAAGGCATCATATTTTTGATGATTTCAAAAATAGCAAACTACTTTTCTCATTAAAAATAAAATATAAACAATACCACTTTTTCTCTCGTTTAATAGTTTCAATTAATGAAAAATATAATTTATTTTTAATTTAAAAATAAAAAAAGGAAGTTTCGATTTTTATAATAAAATATAAATTTGATGGCGTTGAGAGTTAAATTCATAGGTGCAACTTTTTCTCTTAATTGATAATCTCAACTAAGGTGAAATCTTTTTATTTTTAATTTAAAAATAAATAAAATTGAGCACCCTAAATTTTAAAGATTTCATTTTAATCCTTTGCAGAATCATGTTAAAAAATTTGTTATAAAATATATTTGATTATAGTGTGTGAAGGATATTAAATTAAATAAATTTTATTTTTAAATTTATAAATGAGAAAAATCAAATTTTTATAAACCAGTTTTAAAAAACTCGATTTAGGTCAAATCGATAATTATAATATCAATTTTAGTATTTTTTCGGTTTCATAGTGAGTGATTTAATTGATTATTTCATACAAATTAACAAATAAAAATAAAATAAAAAATAATATTTTTACTAAAATACCTTTTATCAAATATTAAAATGATAAAAATAATATTAATTAAAGAGTACTCATATTTTCTAGAATGATTTTAAAATTATAAAAATTTGAAGTTGCCGAATATAATTTGGGGTGTCAGGTTAATTGACATTTCAACTGTTCATTTGGAGCCCTAGCTAATTGAAAAGAACTGATCAGGGTATTTGGTCAAATATAAATATGATATCAACATGCAAAATTGGCTATATGATCCTTGTATAGAGTTTGTAGGACCAAGATAATACTTGCAAGTTCTTTGCATTTTCTTCCACAATTTAAAAATCTAATTATATTCAATACGTGTAGTTCTTAATGAATATTAAGATTGGAAAATGGCATGGATGTTAATTATAGCATACATCTAACATCAAATAAAAAACAACAAACTATTGACATCAAAACCGACAATATCATGTGCAACTTAGATGATTTGTTGCATAGAAAATTCACTTTTGATTCTTATTTATATTATACTCTTCCATCTGTCTCATATAAAATCATGATAGGTATGTTTTGAGGCCAACCAATTAGGATAATATGAATAACCCTAAACTTCCTCCTACCATTTCTTTTTATTTGTTTATGTTTTCCCCCATAAACAGTTATGTATAGGAGATGTTTTCCCATATTTTAGGTGCTTCTCGGAACAACACTTTTTTGGGATTAAACTGAACAACAAATAATAATGAAAAATAATAATACAAATATTTGTCGTAATATATATGAAATGTATGAGTTTGTGGTTATATAATATGTCTACCTACTTAGAGTGTCTATTTATTGATTGCATGTGTTTTAGTGGATAATTTTCCTTTTAAATACCGGAAATATTGGCTTTTTGTAATGTGTCTTTAACCCAATTAATAACGACAAGGCAATGTTAATGTTTTTTTTTTGTGAATTTAAAGTTGATTACACCTTCTTCAAAATAGTTAAACCGATCACATTTATATGAAAGTTACTTTCAAAATCAATATGCATAGAATAGGCCATAGTATAGTGACTCATGTTTGTGCATTTGGAATTTTTTGAAAAACTTCAAATCTTGCTTTAGGACCACCTTTGAAGTGTCTTGAGTTTAAGCCTCTCTAAGTATATTTTCTTGTTTTTTTATGTTATTTTATATATTTTTTATATCTTAATTTATCTTCTACTAGTTCGTCTCATAATAGATACTTTATTTAAAATTTTTACACTTTTTAAGATGATAATTAATTGTGTTAATTTTAATAATAAAATAACCCTTATTTACAAAAATAATCTTTTTAATAATAGTTAGTGGGATAGTTATATAAATTAAAATACAATAATTTGAAGCAGTTTAAAGGAAATAATAAATACTATATTAATATTTTAAAAGAATAAATAATTTGAAACAATTTAAAGGAAATAATAAATACTACATTAATATTTTAAAGGAATAAATAATTTAATGGTAAATTAGTGGGAAAAAAATAAATACCACATTAATGTTTTAAAAGAATAAATAATTTGAAACAAATGAAAATAGAGAACGACGAGGGAATATGTAATTTAATTATCAGTAGAAATACACTAAGTAGAACTAATTTCATTTTGAATAGTCTCCAATTTTATTAAAAGAATAAGTTTGAGTTCACCCAAATGTTTAATGGGTTATTAAACCAACTTAAAATCTCCTTCGCAAACCTTTCTTCGTTCTCCCATCTTCATCCAGACATAACCATCTCCTCCGAACGCCACTCTCTCAAACCACTATCTTCTTCCCAAAATCTCCCAAACGTAACCAATTTCTTCTCATTTAAAATTAAAACCCATTTTCGCAACTCACCTCCCGCGATTCACCTTCAACCACCTCCACCGTAAATCACCTTCACTCCAAAAACCCAACCATTAAACCCAAAACTTTTTCGCTGTTCTTCGTAAACCATCTCCAACAACCGCTCTTACCCTCTATTTCGACACACATCATAATCCAAACCACAAACTACAAACAATAGAACACCATCAGAAGATGAACATGAATAAAAACCTGGCGAAGTCTTGTTCTCGCGGGTATCTCAATGGCGGAACGAGCAGATGAAGATGGAGAGAATGTTGGGTTTGTGTTAGGGGAGGTTTCATTTTTTTGTCTGGACTATGCATATTTCTTTTTGTTGAGTTTCAACTGTAGGTCTTGACTTGTTGTGCTTGTTTGTGGGTTTACCACTCGGCTGCCTTGCGGTTTGAGTGAGAGGTGATGGGCCTCAAAGCCCAAATGATCCTCATGTTTAAATCAGCACCCCCTTTTTTTTATCCCCCCTCTGTTCCTTTAAAAAAATGTAATATATTTTAGTTTAAATAATTTGTTAATATATTTTTCTAATCTAACTTTCTAGAAATTTTGTAAACATTTTCTCTTTTAGAATTTTAACATATTTTTTCTATAGATTTAGATTTTAGCATTTTTATTGTGGATTTTTTTTTCTCTTTTGGTTCGATGAAGAGACCTCTAAGTTTTTCTGTCAAACTATTGATGAAAAACGATAGATCCGAGACCACTTTCTTTTTATTTTCATTCTCGACTTTTATTTCGTCTTTATTTATTTTCATCGTTTTTTGGTCGATGACGAGACTTCTGTAAACCGTTATTAGTCAAATTATTGATAAGTAATGTTGGATCCGAGACCACCTTCTTTCTCTCCTCATTTCTTCTTCCTTTTGATTTTATTTCAACTTCTTTGATCGATGAAGTCTTGTATTCGTAAGCGTCAGTTTATCGAAGTCGATAACCTTCTCGATTTCAAATCTATGGAAAATGGCCATTTGGTTCATGTTCTTTGCCTTCGATTAATTGACATAATGTTTGCGATTAAGGCGAGATCCCACTGTTTTTGGTCCGTGCGACACGATTAAATCGGAGAATGATCCTCAATATCATTTCCCTATCTTGTCCTTAGCACGGATATCAACTACAGGACCTCCTATAGTTTGACTTTCCTCATAAGTCGAGCTGCGACGGTTTAGTGTCACATTGGTCCCGATTCGGTTCACTTACCACTTTCAAACCTTAATTCTAAACCCGTAACCGCGATGAGTATGGTGAGACATAAGCGTTAGATACATAGGAAATGATAAGTGGGGGGTCTCTTCTCATATCGTCTTGATTGTTTAGCGTATGCTCTTTGGGCGATATGCGACGCATTTGCTCATACGTCTTAGGTTTTAGCGTAGGGGGTGTCCCAAACCGATCCGGTTCCCTTCCGTTTAGGCGTTCCAGGCCTAGGACCCTTTTCTCTCGCATTCGTGCGATCGAGACTCCTTTTCTCTCGCATCCGTGCGATCGAGACACTTTTTCTCTCGCACCCGTGCAATCAAGAAGCCTATTTTCCGTGGCCAAACTACGGCTGCTCTGATTCTTCATTCCCTAATGAGGATACGTAGGCACAAGGATCTCTATCCTTGACGAGCACACTAACAACTAACCTCCCCTTCTCTTGCCCTAGTGCAATAGAGACCAACCTGTTATTCTAAACCCTTTTCTCTCGCACCCGTGCGATCGAGACCCTTATCCCGTATTTACCCAAACCATGTTTGCTCTGATTTCTCATACCAAATGAGGATACGTAGGCACAAGACGGTGATGTCTTAGCGAGCAACCTTCCCCCCATCACCTGTAGTTTCTCGAACTACGTTGACTCAGACTTTCTCATTGCACGAGGGAATACGTAGGCATAGGGAGGCGATGTCCTATCGAGTCTGTTCTTTCCGTTCACCACCGTTTAGTAGTAGCTTTTAGATAGTTTTCACCCATATATTAGACAACAAGCATGGATCCCGTTGAGTACAACATATGTGAGGGGTGCTCATACCTTCCCCTTGCGTAACCGACTCCCGAACCCAAGATTTGGTTGCGATGACCTTGTCTTTCCCTTTCTTTTAGATTTTCTTCGATCGTTTCCTTTCCCTCTCTTTGGGATAAATAACGTTCGGTGGTGACTCTTCTGTCTGTTTGCCTGCCTCTTTTTCGCAGTTGCGACAAGCAGCCCTGACCTTCGACCGAATCTTGAAAAAAGATATAAAATGGATGAGTAGATTTTTTAAAACCGAATTAATGAGCGCGATCCTTCCTCCTATAGACAACATTATACCTTTCCATATAGACAACCTCCTCTTCAAGCATTCTAATATCAGATTCCAAAATGATGCTCTTTTGTGATTACCGCCAACATAGATCCCCAGGAATTTAAAAGGAACCGTGTCAATCTTGCACATCAGAAATTTTTCAGCAGCCCTTAGAAATAAAATTTCCACCCCAATACCATATAGTAAGCTCTTACCAAAATTAATCTTTAATCCGGATATCAATTCAAACCCTTTTAGAATAGCATTTATAGCAAATAAGTTGGACCATGACCCATCACATAAGATCATTGTGTCGTCTGCATATTGTAAAATTCTATATGATACGCTAGCATTAACTCTGAAATTATTGAGCAAACCCGACCTAACCGCTCTACTGACAAGAAGTGACAGAACCTCACCCGCCATGGTAAAAAGGAAAGGGGAAAGAGGTTCGCCTTGCCTAAGGCCCCTCGAAGCTTTGAAATCGGGCGTTGGACTACCATTAATAAAAAAAACATAAAGTTATTCATAATCGTACCTTCCATCCACTTCATCCATCTAATTCCGAATCCCATTGCCACCATGATCTTCCTCAAAAACGTTCAGTCCACACAATCGTAAGCTTTCTCGAAGTCTACCTTCATAAGAACATAAGGCTTCTTATTTCATTTTGCAAAATCCACAACTTCATTAAGGACTAGGACACCGTCAAGAAGTTGTCTTCCTTTAATGAACACCATTTGAGTGGTAGAGATTAACTTTCCCATGACAATTGAGTCTTGTCACAAGGATTTTCGTAATGATTTGATAGATAGAACCAATTAGATAGATGGGCCTAAATTCTTCAAGATTTTGGGATTATCCTTTTTGGGGATTAAAGCCAAAAAGGAAGATGACATGATTTTAGGAAGCCAAGACATTTCATGAAACTCCTGGATACATTTGAAAACATCATGGCCAACAATATCCCAACAACACTTTAAGAAAACCAAATTAAAACCATCTGGCCCCAGACTTTTGTCTCCTCTCGTATCAAACCCGACCTCCCTAATTTCATCTTCACAGAAATATTATATTGTCCTCCACATATAACGATGCCAAACCAGTGAGGTTTAGTTCTGGCATAACGCAGGAATTGGCTTGAAATATGGCTATAAAGTACTCCACAACAGCCAACTTAATCTTATTAACATCCTATACATACACTGAGTTAACAGAAATAGAATAAATAGAATTAATCACGGGCCTGTGATTAAGCATTGCGTGAAAATATTTTGAGTTTTGATCGCCATCTTGAATCCACTTTACTCGAGATTTCTGGTGTAAGATACTATTTCTGACCCTTAGCGTTTTCTACGACTCAAATTGGGCCACCTCTCTTCTTTTTAAATCAGCTTCCACAGAACTCCCAACTCCATCAGCTAGAATGTTTTCCACCTCATTTATAATATCTACTTCATTTTCCACAGCTAGATCAATCCAACCAAAGATGTACTTATTTCACCATCTGAGTCTATCTTTAAGCATTGCGAATTTTCTGCTCAGAACATAGGTCGCATTACCTTTGACCTTAAATGATTTCCATTCCTTACTAACAAATGTAATAAACTCAGAGTGTTCAAACCAGCAATGAAACAACTTAAAGGGTTTGGGACCCTAGTTGATGTTTTTGAATCTATGCCATACCGGCCTATGATTTGAAATGTCCCTATTTCCAATTGACTGCAGAGCATAATTACAATTCACGAGTAAACCTGATGAGATTAGAAGTATATCCAGACGATTTTAGCTTCCTTCATTAGCACTAAACCACGTGAATCTATTGCCAGTAGTAGGAAGGTCTATTAAATTCATAAGATCAATGAAGTCTCTGAATTTCATCGTTTATGTCTTACTATGTGAATGTTTGTTATTACTTTCATCCATGTTTTTGCTCGAATTAAAGTCACCTCCAATAAGCCATTCCCCCGACCCCCATTTAGTCTTTCTTTCTAAAATTTTTGCCTACATGCGTCTTTTGTCAGCAAGATCACAAGATGAATATATGTTGATGATGTACAGAATTTCCTTTTCCACTCAACAATTATTCCCATATATCCTTGTCCCTTAAAAGAAGCTATAGGGATGAATAATCCCTTCCTACATATTGTCAACATTCCTCTTGCAAATCCTGTTGAATTTGATGTCGACCATTCAAAATCCCCGTCTTTCCACATCTTCTAAACCAAATCAGATCCCACTTGCTGATATTTAGCTTCCTGCAAAAGGCAAATGTCTGCCTTACCTTTTTTTTATAATCTCTTTAATTCTCCTTCGTTTTGTATCACTACCACATCATATAATGTTGAATGTAACGCAAATCATTGACACATATTTTATGCCCCCAACTTGACACTTCTAGCAAACCTATCTTGATCTTCCATTTTCCTGATAATCCCTTCAAAAACTTCATCATCTTCATTACCCTTAATACCCCAATTCTTTATTCATCCCAAAATTTTCCTGGTACATCCTCCATTTTCTTCAAAATGCTAGAATTACTTCGATTAACATCAAAATCTTCGATCGAATCGCAACAAAGAACTAACCCACCAGAATATTGTGATGCGAAATCTTCAACAAAAGAGCTATTTGGACTGATGGAAACCAAACGTTGTGTAGACGAGTTCAAATGGGTTTCAAGTTTGTGATTTTCAGACAGAATCAATATGGAATAGTAAGAAGGTGAGAAAGGAATTTCTAGGTTTGCATAAACATTCGTTAAAGGTTTTTTCTTCCTGGACCTAACATTCATCTAAGGCCTCATTGCCCTATGATCTAAACACAATATAGAATCCACACTGGGACCAAGGCCCAACTCCTTCCAGCCCAACACTTTATCACTTAAGATTATTTGATTAAATTGACTTCCCTCTACAGTGGGTCCCTCACGACCTTTATCAATCCTATGTGATGGACTATGACAAGACCTATTCCCCTCATCTGCCTTACGTAGGGGTGGACGACGGTCGGTTATGGGTGGGTTCGGGTTCAAAATAGTTAACCCGAACTAATCCACGGTTGAAAAAGTTGAACCCAATTTCACCCAAGACTAAGTTCGGTTTTATCGGTTGGCGGATTATCGGTTTAAACGGTTTATTCGGTTGGGTTGAATCGGTTTGTCAAAACAAATACAAACAAGTTTTTAGCATGAAAAACCAAATTTTGACAGCAATAGATAGCAAAATGCAGTACTATGCAGTACTTCAAAAAATTTACAGTACTATTTATCCATACCACTTTTACTCATTTCACTACCCCTACTTACAATTCCGGTAGCGAAATGCAGTGTGAACAGAGAACATAATGGAAACTTCAAAGCCATTTTTAGGCAGGAATGTGTAAGCAAGCTGACAATATATAACGAAAATCCTGCCATGGATATGAAATATGTAGTTTTAACTAACAATATTGAACAGACACTCAGTAACTTTGCAATCAAATGGAAAATGAATACATTCAGCTTAATCTAAGATCAATAATAGCTAACTAAGACTAGTCAGTCATCAATTCCTTTTTACATGATTGCCTTCTCCGGTTGCTGATGCAGATGTTTTGCGAAATAAAAGATTAAGTTGATCAAGGAAAAACAAACTCTTCACTTGCTCCAATTGTTGGCGTTCTTTTTCCATTAGCAGGTCTAAATCTTCAAAATTCATAAGCTTGTCTT
The DNA here is from genome assembly GCA_963859935.3 of Lathyrus sativus. Taxonomy (NCBI): domain Eukaryota; kingdom Viridiplantae; phylum Streptophyta; class Magnoliopsida; order Fabales; family Fabaceae; genus Lathyrus; species Lathyrus sativus. The sequence continues at coordinate 242,181,091 of OZ012735.1, forward strand.
GGATATTTTTCATCTATACAGCGCCACATCCAATGCATTAGCAAGGATTATCAAACAAATAAGTAAAAACATCTTCAAACAAAATGATAGCTCACTAATATATGACAGACCTGAACTTCTACAATCTCAGAAATTGCTTTTTCTACATTTGACTCTTCCTTCTCACAGTCTAAATTTGCCCATAGTAGAGATCCTTGGATAGAATTTGAAGCATTAACGCCGTTTGATGCAACACCAGCATCATCAAGAAACATACAAACACCATTTTTACCGAGAAAATTGAGTTTAAAAATGTCAGAAAACCGCTCCAATTAGTACATTGTATAAAATTCCAACAACATAGAAAATTCCTACAGCAAATTTTTTCAAGATTACCTTGGTGAGATGTGGATAATCCAGCCTGCCTCCAACTTCTGAAAGTTTTTCACCAATATCCTGCCAAGTTACTGATATTTTGTAAAGTCCCAAGTTACTGATATTTTGTAAAGTACACTACTGCACCTCCCTGAGGTGGCATCATGACACAAATTTCTAAAAGCAATTGGTCAACTTAAGAGTAGGGGGACCAACATTTTAAATCTGCAGTGCATACAAACTTAAGCCATGGTTCTAATTCTACACACTAATATTATCCATATTAACCTTAAAGCAGTGCATACAAACCTGAAAGCAAAAAACAAATTGAAACATTTTGAGTATACAAATCTCCAGTGCATACAAACCTGAAAGCAAAAAAAACAAGTTGAAACATTTTGAGTATGTTTTACCTGCTCTTTGAACTATAAGAAAGTTGAAACATTGAACCATTTCAAGTGCTGAACCTACTCTTATAATCAATCAATATAGTTTTTATAAGATATCATCATAGCAATAGTAATAAGCTAACACTGTAGCAATAGCAATAGATGATCGTATCAAATAACTTAAATAAATATAAGTTAAACAAAATACAAATGCAGTTTGAAAAAGTTTTTGGTTTAAAGTAGAAGCAAGTATAATTGACAAACAAAAATTGTTCAATAAGTACAAGATATTTGAAATAAGGTAAAAACTATTACTTAAAATATGTCTATATATTCTTAAGTCATGTGATAAGCAAAAGAAAATAATGATAGCAGAGAGCACAAGATATTTGACAGTAATTCAAACAAGCATAAGATTTCACTCAAGCATACTTACGAAACACCCCTACACTTAAAAAGCACTCAAGCATACCTTGATTCACTCCTTGCAAACTATCTTCTTCAACTCCAGGAGAATTACCTTCTTCAATCACAAACGCCTTGCATAGCCGTCCTGGATAGTACTTGCCCATAATTTTTAGTGATCCCAACAAGTTCATAAAACCAGACGCCGATCTATAAAAACCTGAAATAATCAATCAAATTAAACAAAGAAGCAGAAATGAAAATCAGAGTTACTAAGGAATAAGATCTAAATAAATTCAGCATGTGCCTGCGCATGCATGATACTGTTGTTTACATATACCGAGAAACAAGCTACGGGCATCTTGTACGCACTCACCATTCCTAAGTAGCTTCCTATAATAAGTTTTTGCCTCCCTTCCCTATCGATTAAGTATAAAGCACAAAGGGCACCTAAAGAAAAGAATCAGTTCACAGCAATCAGGATCTGAGTTCAAGATGAAACTTATATTGAGATAAATAAATGCAATGAATACTGCAAACCTGCAAAGTTTGTAAGCCCAACAAACAAGCTTGCTAAAGCACTACTTTGAATTCTGACGTCATGAAAGGTCAATGATGAAAAATAAAGAACTTCATTTATGCCTGCAAACTGCTGAAGTACAAAAAGAGCACCTCCAATGAAGGCAACTGTAAACACAGAAGAAAACCCATTATGGATTGTTTGCTTCATGTGGCATGTAGGTAAAGATTATGAGTATGCGCCGCACTTGTTTATAAAAATTAAAATATACTAATACTGGTGTTTAACTGGCAGTGGCTAAACAGTACTTGAAAATAGACTAATACTAAAATAAGCCATGAAAGGAATTTGAATTGTGCTTGTTTACCTTCCGCAAGTATGCAAAAAGGGACGGAGGGTCAATCACAAACAATAATCATGACAAATACAAAGTTTACAGATTATCCAATAACTCTTTATTTCCAAAAACTATACATATTAGTGCTTAAACTATAAAATTAAAAAAAAAAACCCAAATCCAAAACAAAACTTCCATCAGCTATTTAAGAAATCTGAAAAAGAATAACAACTACATCATTAACATATAAGGAATTTTCTATTGAAACAAAAAATGAGAAAACATAAGGAATTTTCATTAGGGTAGGTATTTAATATTAGGGGAAGAAGAAAAAGGAAATTTCATATTAGTGGTGGTGGAGAGACATAGCGAAAAAGAGAAGCAGAAAAATAATAAGGATGAAGGAGTGAAACAAACTTACATGGTGGTGTGGTGGTGCGGTGGCTAGAGCTCAAGTACGAAGACAGTGAAAACCAAACCCTAGAAAGAAACTTCTAATTTAAAAGTAGTATAAATATATGTTGTGTTTTTGTTTTGGGCCATTGGTCTATTGATTTAAATCCAGTCCACTAGTGCTGGACCGGTCGGATTCGGTTTCTGATGGGCTCAAACCTAACATCTGAAACCGCCCACTTGAACCCAGATAAAACCAATAATATATAACCCGCTAATCCGAATAAACCGGCCAAACCGAACCGTGTCCAAACGGGCCTAATGGGTCGGCCGGTTTGGGCTGGTTTTTTAAATTCTGTCCACCCCTAGCCTTACGTGTGCATCTTGTAAAAAAATTTCCTAGTACCTGCTTGGTGCCGTCTAAGGGCATAATGTCATCATTCTCTATCCTATTTACTTTGAAACTAGCACCTATATCCCTAAAATTCTGATCATCTTCTGGAATCTTGGAAGTCGTGTTGACCTCCTTCCCTCGATCCATCATTCCATTTTTCTCCGGCAATATCTCGTCGTCTTCCTCTGCCCCATCCATAAACTCCTTCCAATCATTCTCATCTTCATATTCATCACTGTCTGAGATTAAATCTTTCGAAGATGATGTATTCTTTAGATTACCTCTCACATCAATTCTTAAAGGACCACGAGAGTCTTCAACTAATTTAATTTGGTAAACATATTTTTTCACCTCTATATTAAACACTTCATTAAGATTCAATGCAAACTTTGTTCTAATCAAAAACTTGGCCACGTCCATCCTTTCAAGGTTTTCCGTCTCCTCGTCTAATTGTACATAAACTCCAACTCTTCCCGCGATGAATTTGAAAAAATCAGAACTCTATACATGACATGGAAGCCCATAACAATGTATCTAGGTGAGTCTCTCATTATCCACGTCAATCGGCGACCATGGATGAATGTCAGAGAACCACCAGGATACCCAAGTTCTATTTTCCTCAATCAGCTTTTTGATCTCTCCTACCGCATCTTCTTCCAATAAGCACATATTTGCACCCATAGGTGTTTCCCTGATATTATATTTACCTTCTTCTAACAATGCATCTTGTAATTTGTATATAAAACCTACTATCTCAATAATACCGACGAATGCTCTTTCGAATCTGATCAAGTCTTGTTTCTAAACGTCACAATGAAAGTGTGCAAATGAGAGTTTATCATTCAACCACATTTTACTTTGTTGTTTCTATCTCGACCCCCTCCCTTGTATCATCTGCGCCACGCCTCAATCTTGAGCATCCCTCTTCAAAGTTCCTTTATCATTCCCTCCACCAAGTGCTTATGCATATGAAATCCCTTGTCTGAAATGCGATTGATTTACCCCTGTCCACCTGTGAATCTCTGTCTGAATCTTCTTTCTCTCCCCCACAATTCCACCTCCATGTTTAACCTTTGTTATTCTCCTCTGAAACCTTGGAAGTTAGTATAGAGCTTTCTGCCATTGATCCATATGTTATCTAGTTTTATTGCTAGAACTCTCTCATCTTCTACCTTCTTAAATCTTACAAAACCATAGCACCTACCCCACTTATCACGCTTGGGTAGGATTACTAATTCAACCACCAGTCCATAATCCATGAATACCTCAAACATTTCTCTGGCTTCATCCCCCACCCATATTAATCTTCTAGTTACTTTGTGTTAATTTTGTTTTGTTATACGAACCTCCACCCATGTTTGATTTTGACCGTCGTCTTCGTCATGTTTGATTTTGACCCGTCGTCTTGGCTTGCCGTTGTTTTGCAATGAAATTTCTCTGTTGCTTCTAGCAAAGCATAGTTGGTCCTTTTCAGTTAAATAATTTATTTTCTATTACTTTACACATACAATACACACTTAAATTCTATAATACAAAATATACTTTAGTTTGTTAGGGAAGATTTTCACTAGGAAACATTGAACATTGGGTCAAGAACAACACGAGTGAGAGAGACACTACATATTCACCCAAAACCTTAAGGTGATAGGTGTGTGGGTTCTCCCACTTATAAATGCTCAAGACTCCACACTTTTAGCCAACGTGAGACTATTACACATACTACTCACACTTGTTATACTTAACACAATTGACCTATGTGGCTCGTGCATATTAAGATTCTACAATGCAAAATATACTTCAGTTGACCTATGTGGCTAATGCATATTAAGATTCTACAATGAGAAATTTACTTCAGTTCACCAGTGTGATTGGTGCAAATTCAAATTATACAATCCTAAATACACTTCAGTTGTCTAGTGTGGATAGTGAATTTTACCATTAGTTAGTGTATTATATGTCTTTATTTTCTAAGTGACTTTTCATATTATAGGCCTCCTTGTTGCTAATTTTCATATTATCATTTATTCATTATCTTCTTATATATCATTGTTGAAACTTTGACATGTCTTATTGGTCAAAAGATTGTTCTTATCGACTTGTTTTTGTGATTAGGAGAATAATGTGTCGATCAACTATGGGTTTTGTTAGAACACAGATTGATGTTCAATATATCTCATTGTTTTGATGATAACATTAATGAAATTTTGTATAGAGAATTTATATACACTAATTTTTGTTCAAGTGTTTATTTGTTTCAAATATCAAAATTAATATTATTCTGGAAGCAAGAACGCCTCTGAACACCAAAGAATGAAAAAGCTCTGAGCGTCAGAAGCAACATATCAGAAGACTTTGATCTGCTACAATGAATCTGAGAGAAGCTAAGAAGAACTTGAGCAAAGGACATACGTAAAGCTTCAGAAGATTCTGAAAGTACTCAACGCTGCAAGTACAGAAGTTCTGATATGCAAGTATGCTCTGATAAGGATTTCACGCTTAAAGCACTTTGCTGCAAACTCTGATTGAGAAGCTCTGATTGAGTTAACTCTGACCTGAACAACTAAGAACATCATCAGAAGTTCTAATGCAAGGCATTCCAAAGTTGTTGAAGAAGATGCTGCTGAAATAAAGATCCGTTGGCATATTCTTTGTCTTATCCTAAACAGTTCTTTCCTCATTCGTGTATGCCACAGGATTTCAGACAAAAAGGATTTGTTAGAACATTCCTCTTCTGAGAAAGGAAAAGTCATTAGAAGACAAAAGGATCAGAATGCGCAGATTGCACAGTCTTTGAGAAAGGATTTCAAAGTACTATAAAAGCAAGAATTAGCATCACTTCAAACGTTGACAAAATTCTTGGCATAATATTCAACCAGCTCTCACAAATATTCTTCAAGCTAGAATAACTTTTACTTTCGTTCTATAACTTGTGTAAAAATCACTGTTGTGATATAGCTTCTTAGAAGCATTTCTTAAACATAAAACTGTTAGTTTATCTTTGTAAAAGATTTCCTTAAGAAGACCAAGTTGTGGTCAGAATTTCTTGAGAAGACTAAGACAGTTGTCTTAGTGGTTTACACTGTAATCAAGTTTGATATAGTGGATTAAGTCCTTGTTGAGAAAGGCAAATCACCTTGGTAGGGTGGACTGGATTAGTTTGAGATCAAACGAACCAAGATAAAAATACTGTGTTATTTTTCTATCATCCAATTGTTTTAAAACCTTTATTCAACCCCCCCCCCCCCCCTCTAAGTGTTTTTCTTACCTTCAGATTTGTGTGCTTTGTTTGAGAGAAATATGTCTAACAAAACAAAATCTCCCATATTTGACTGTCACTACCAATTAAGGAAGTAATTTATTTTTCTAATTAGGCTCATTGGTTCTTCCTGTAGAGAAAACAATGTCTTTATAACACAACTTCAAGCACTCCATTCTAAACTCGACTTCTCAAAAAATGAAACTTTGTGTTAATGTTCTTGCTTCTTCCATGCAACACTGGATTCTTGGCAAGGGTTATAGATGATTTGTTATCAATCATCAACTCTACAGGCTTGTTCACCTTGATCTTCAGATCTTGCAGCAAGTTCAAAATCCATACAACTTGACAAGCAATAAAAGCACCTGTAATGTACTCATCTTCACAAGTTGACAATGCAACAACTGGTTGCTTCTTGGAGCACCAAGAAATATGACCTCCCAGATACTTGAAGAAATATCCAGAAATACTTCTTCTGTCAACTCTGTCTTCAAACTAATCAGACCCTAAATAACATATCAACTCTAACTTAGATTTAACGTCAAAAGGAACAAAACTTCATACCTCAGAGTCCCTTTAATGTACCTCAGTATCCTGATAGCAACTTGGTAATGTGATAATTTTGGTTTGTTCATACACTTACTCACCAATCCAACTACATAGCAAATGTAAGGTCTGTAATTACATAAATATCTCAATGAGCCTACCAACTTTTTGAGAGTTATATCATCTATATCATCACCCTCAACATCAGAATCTAGCTTATGATTTGTTCCATCATGTGTGATTGCAAACTTGCAATTCATTAGCTCAAATCTCTTCAAAAGCTCAAGTTCATACTTTAGATGATGCAATATTGTACTCTTATCAGAGTAAATAATCTCCATTCCTAGAAAATATGTCATATTCCCTATATCAGTCATCTCAAACTCATTCATCAACACCTTTTAAACTTAGCTATCTCTTTTGAACAACTTCCTATTAGCAATACATCATCAACATAGAGATACACCAGAATCATACTGCTATTAGATTTATGATGAATATAAACACAATACTTCATCTCACATTTTCAGAATCCTTGAAGCTTGAAAAATGAATCAATTTTCATAATCCATGCTCTATGAGCTTGTTTTAGTCCATACAAGACTTTATGTAACTTGTACACCATCCCTTCTTGATTATTTTTCACAAATCTAGGAGGTTGTGACATATAAACTTCCTCTTGTAAAGGATCATTCAGAAATATAGATTTCACATCTAAATGCATCAGAGACCAATTTTTACTAGCAGATATAACAAACACCTATCTGATTGTTTCATGTCTAAATACATGTGCAAACACATCGAAGTAATCTAAACTAGCTTTTTGTATAAAAAAACCTCTAGCTACTAACCTTGCTTTGCATTTTCCAAATGATCCATATGGATTTAGTTTCACCTTGTAAACACATCGCACGCTGATGGATTTCTTGTTCTTTGGAAGCTCAGTCAACTCCCAAGTCTTGATTCTTTCTATAGCCTCAAGTTCTTCCTTCATGGCTTTCAAGCATACTTTCTCCTTGAGAGCTTCTTCAGTTCTCACTGGTTGAGAATCTACCAACATGGCACACTGAATAAATTCTCCTTCAGAGTCTATCTCAGTATCTCACAACATGTCAAACTCTATAAATTGTCATGCTATTTGTCTGATTCTTTATGGTCTCTAAACTTGTTCATACTCTCTTTCATATGTTGTAACAATGTCAGATATTGGACTACCTTTAAAGTATGGTCCATCTTCAGAGGCATGTACACCTTATGAGGCATGATTACCACCAGATTCTTAATCATCATCAGAATCTAAATCAGAATAAAATTCACCTTCAGAGTCAGACTCGTCATCAGCATCAGAGTCACCTCTAGAGTCAGATTCATCTTCAGAAGTAGAATCTTCTTCAGAGGCAGATTCTCCTTCAGCGTCTGAAATATCTTCAAAAGTTAACTCAGGTATTAACATGGAACCAGAGTTGGATTGAAACTTGTTCCAATCTCACGCATCTGATTCTTTCACAATAACATCACTGTTGAGTTCAACTTTGTTAGTGATAGGACAATAGAGCTTATAAGCACCGGTATTATGGTACCCTACAAGCAACATAACTATGCTTTTGTCACCCAACTTCCTTTTCTTCACATCTGGGACATGTTTTTAACAAACATATCTCTAGTCCACTTCTCTAAAGGAACAATTTTCTTCAACTTCTTGGTTGGAGACATGTTGAGCACATACGCTATAGTGGCAATAACTTCTCCCCACAAGGTGTGAGGCAGCTTCTTCTCCTTCAGCATGCACCTTGTCATATCAAGCAAAGTTCTATTTCTTATTTCAATAAGAACATCGTACAAAGGAGTGTATGGAGTAGTAACCTCGTGCTCAAATACATTCTCCTCACAGATTTTTCTAAACTCTGTAAAGTTGTACTCACCTTCACCATCAGTTCCGAGAATTTTCACCTTTTGACAACTCTATTTTTTAGCCTTCACCTTAAACTTTTGAAACTCAGTAAACACCTCATGCTTAAACTTGATGAGTGTTATTCATGTCATCCTTGTAAACTCATCCACGAAAGACACAAAATACTTGTTTCCTCCAACTGAAGGTACTTCAAATGTTCCACATGCATCAAAATGCACTACTCCTAAAGCTTGTTTTCCTCTTAGGGCTAGTTCTTATGCAAATGGAAATTGATTGCTTACCTTTCATGCATATCTCACATGACTTCCTAGGCTTCACAATCTTAGGAATGGCATATACTAGCTTCTTAAAACTCAGATGTCATAAGCATCTGAAGTTTAGATTCCCCAATCTCTTATGCCACAACTCACTATCATCTTCAACACCTTTTGAACTAAGCCCGTTAGTGTCAACTGTCTCCATATTCACTTTGAATGTTGTGTTGCTTCCCTGTTCAGACTACATAATCAGTTTTTGGTCAGGATCATACAACTTCAAGAGATTAGCCTTCATAATAATTGAGAAACCTTTCTCAATTAGATGACCTACACTCATCAGATTTCTCTTCATGCCAGAAACATATCAAACGTCCTTGATCAGAACAGTTTTGACATTCTTCACTCTCACCTTAACATTTCTATTCCTTCAGCATTCAGATACTTATCATCAGCACATATGATTTTTTTCCTCTTTCTAGAATCAAAATTAATCAGACATTATTTGTTTTCAATTAAGTGATTTGAGCATCCAGTGTCCATATACCCCCAGTCTACCAAATATCCACCATTAGATTCAGAAGTCATCAATAACAAAAGTTCATCATTTTAGACTTTCCTCTGGCTATATTTGCTTCTTCTTATTTTCTTTCCTTGTTTGACTAATAGTCGGCAGCAAAGTGGCCAAACTTCTTACAGCAGTAAGATTGAACCTTCTTCTTGTCAAACTTCTCCTTTCCTTTCTGATGTTTTTTCTCATCAGAGTTGGAGACTTATGGCTTCTTATAACCACCATGCCTCTTTTTGGCATTTGGCCAAGACTAATTATGTTTCTTCTGATCAGAAGATGCCTTCTGAGCTTGCTCTACCTCTCTTTCAGAGGTTCTCTCAGTTAGACGCAACTCTTGTGCCTCTCGATTGATCTACGGCTCTTCAATACTCATAGTGCTCAGATCCTTAGAATGTTCAATTTCTACAACAATCTAATCAAATTAAAGACTAAGTGATCTCAGTACCTTTCCAATGATTACTTTTTTAGAGAGAGTTTGTCTATTAGATTTCATCTCATTTGTGATCAGAATCACTCTAGAGATGTAATCAGGGACCTTCTCATTGTTCTTCAAGTTGAGATTCTCATACTACTTACGAAGATACTAAAACTTCATCTTTTTCATTGATGCATCACCATCGTAGCACCATACCAGTGCGTCCCACTGAACCTCCATTGTCGTTGAATCAGAGATCTTCTCAAACACATTCACATTCGCACACTAATGAATATAGAAAATAGATTTTTGATCCTTCTTACTCATCTCTTTATAAATGTTCCTTTGTTCTTTCTATAACGGCTGCATAGCTGTGATTGACGAGATTAAGAACATCTTAAGCGCCAAACAACACACGTGTCTGAATCATCCACGTATTCTAATTATTTCCATCAAAGCCTGGAAGTTTTGTGTTCAAGCTACTGTTTCCACCATTCATCTTTGATCTTGTGCAAGAAATCACTCAGATTTCACCAAACACATGTGTTTCCCAATCCCACAGAATCAAGAAATGTGATTTTGTTACGATTTCGATTGTAAATTCAATGTGAATTCAAGAAACAAAATCAATCACACACACCTCACGTTCACTTGTGGTTCCCTTGGTGTTTCTCGTGGATACAAACCAGAGCTCTGGATACCAATTATCGATGCACAAGAAGGAAAACGATAAAGATGATGAAGATGAAAGAGAGAGAGAGAGAAAAGTTGTAACTAACTTCTATTGAATAAAATTCAGTTACCATGAATCATTACTCTAACTGAACAGAAGATATATATTTATACACACTCTCTAATTTAAGTTGTCACACTAAAATGCATCTCAAATTAACTCCAGTAGACCCTAGAATCAAATTTGGTTCTATGTATTTGTAAGGATGTTGCTTAAAATAGGAAATCAAAGACTTTTAGGTGAATAAGGGAACATGGCTTATTCTAAAGAAGTTCATAATGGATTTTGTATTTAATAAGAGGGGTAGAAAATTTGTTAATAATGTGGATATCATGTTGTGTGCTAAAATTCCACATGGCTAAAAGCAGATTAGATTGAAAGGAAATGACCTAGCCATGCTTAAAATGTTTTCGTGTTTTCTCTTTACAACACCATTTTATTGAGGAGTCTCAGCACAAAGTATGCCTTTAGATTGAAAGAACAGATATTTAGATAATTCAATCAAATTGTTAGTTCTAAATATTTTTTAATGTGGAATGGAATTGATTATCTATATAGGAAACAAAATATGTGATATATTGAGATTCTGGTATGCAGATATCAGATTCCTAAGAGATGTCGAGTCACTGATATCTGTTTAAAACACAAAGACAAAATATAACATAGTTAAAGATGCAGAAAACAACAAAACACAAAGAGTTGTTAACCTAGTTTGATGTACAAAAACACCTACGTCTGGGGCTACCAAGCCAGGAAGTAAATCCATTATTAGTAGTATCAATTCAAAGCTAAACTATCCCAGTTTACAACTTCTCACTTAATCTCTACCCAGTGCAATTTCTACCTAAGACACTCCTAGATATGAGAATTCTCTCTCACTTTCTAACAGTCACAATCAGCAGTGATAGAATTAACAATATAACAAAAGAAGTCACACTTCAAGAACAATACTTGATCTTTCTTAAAAGCTTCAATAAAGTACAACACATTCTTGCTTAAAAGCTTAGAGTTAATACTTACAACTCAATAATATCAGTCCAGTTCAAGCATTTAGGTGATGAATGAATGACTCACAAATAGTCTACCTCAATGTATCAAAAGATACATGAGTGACAAACAATACAACAGCAAACTAAAGAAAAAACTCAAACCTAAACCCTTATTCGCACACACGGTTTCTTTTTCAATAACTTCACACACTATTTTAGGTTTAGTAAGTTTCTTTATATAGACTCGTGCAGTATGGGCTTGGATTCTTCAATCAATTCCATTCTGTCAATTTTACACCATCTGCATAATCTTCTCCATAATAACAAGAAAAGTTTCCTAAAAAATCTCATCATCCAAATTTAGCAATTTGTGCAGAGTTGGAAATGCAGAAACTTGTTCTTGATAAAAACATTTTTGACCTGCGAAAATTATTGAGATATATTCCAAAAGAAGTATCACAGAATTAAAACAAATCTGTCAAGATTAAAAACAGCCAGAACAAATGTTCTGGTATAACATGTTACAACATATGTTAGGACATCTGCTCTCAAGGTGAGTTGAACAGCATGTTACAACATCACACACAACATCCTGTTGTGAACCTTGTTTTAGAAAAATTGTTGTCAATCCTAAAACCATGGAACTTACAATCTCTCCCTTTGAATTTTTTTTGGCTAAAACACCTTTTGCACAATAAACCCTGAAGAGGAATAAAACCATAAAAAAATAACACAAGTTGAATTACATGTAACCATTGCAACTGCGTACATGAGGAAGAAAATAACTTGCATCTTCAGGAATTTCACCTACATCTTTAGGAATTTCCAATATACTCCCCCTAGACCACAAAACCAATCCTTGTCGCGGAGGAATAAATCTCCCTCTCAGAACGGAAGAAGAAAATTTTTCGAAGCCCAAGAAAATAAACTTGGACATAAACTTGAACTAATAGAGTTCAAGACATTAGAAACACGTATGACAGAAGCCATGCACATTAGAAACACATATGGCAAAAACAGCATATGAAGAATACAAGACATAAGACCCTAAAGCACAAAATGTCAGAACATCTGGTAGAACATTTAATAGAAGTTCAGAAACCTAAATACTTTTGGAGAGACTATACTTTTATTTCCCCCTGTTGTGCTAAAATTTGACCCAAAAAAATGAACTGACTCTGCAAGAACATAAACACACTCGTAGTTAAGGAACTGAAATAGTTCAAATACAAAGCACACGCCAACCAAAGAAACCTAAGACAACAAATGAAAACAGTTGATGTTAGGACCTTATTACAACAAAACAGACAAAAAAATCAGGCTCTCACCCAGAGCTAGCTATTCTCTCCATCCTCCTAAGTTAATAAATTGAACCGAGTCTTCATCATCATCAGCACCAGAGACATGATCCTCAGCACGAATTTTCTTGAGGGACTTCATCTTGGTCTTAGTCTTTTTCCCTATTAATACAACTCCAGTTGATGATCCAGTAGATGTCACAACCATGGACTTGTCTTTCTTCTCTTTCATAGTTTCCTTCAAATGAAACTTCTTAATTTCAGAAATATTGGAAGATTGGATCATGTTTGAAGCACATTGTGATACACTGTGAAGCCAAGCATATTTCAAACTATATATAACACAAATTCCTTGTTTGTAATGCCTGATAGGTTAAGGAAAAGAATATTGGAAGAAGCAAAATCATCCTTGATAATAAACCACCATCTACATGTGAGAGATAAACCTTTTAATTCCCGTCCACATGTGAGAGATAAACCTTTGAATTCTCGTTCTCGATTTCCAAGCTTGGACCATGAAAATTCTCATGCTACCTTTGAACATGCATGCACCCAAAAAAAACACATTTTTAGGCCTACTTTGAAGGCACTAATGACTAGACACACCGTCTTTGTCATTCTTACCAAGGAGAGATTCTTGACAATCTTGACTAAGATAATATTCTGACATCCTGAAAGACATTGTACACTTCTATGAACCATCCAGAGACACAAAACATGTTCCATAACATGAAACTTTCCTCTAAATACTCTTCCAAAAACAAATTCATCAATGCTCAGCAGAATATCTGACCATAATGTCAATACATCATGTCAGACATGTCATATCCAACAACATAACTTCCTTTGAGACCCAAAGCCTTCTGACATAGCAATGTCACAACATCTTGTCTGACATTATAACTTCACCAGAGACACACTAAACCATGATGCATGCAAGCTCTTGCAGAAGTTGTACCAAAGCAGCTACACAACAGAGAGGTGCACAGCTTCCTCTGTCACATATAATCAGTCACTCCCCCTGAAAACTACAACCTAATATACAGAAAACCTTCCCTTAGACATAATAACCTTGTCCAACTGCACAAAGTGAAAATCCTTGAAATTCCTAATTGTGACCAGCATGTCACAATAAAATGGGATAACATCATGATATTCTAAAAGCAACATTTTCCTCATCACAAAGTCCATAATTAAATATCAATGAGACAAAATAGTTTCTTAATGAAGAACTATCAGAAACCTACACAGTGGAATAAAAGAAATCACCATCAACTCCAAAAAAACACTTTGTTAAGACATCTTGTCTGACATCACAGAACCAGTAGTAGAGCTCCTTCTGAATTTTTATAGCAATAGAAGGACAAAGTTTAGACATAATGGAATCTCACATCACTTGGTGGAAACACACAATATTGATCAAATTCAGGTGCTCTTCCATGTCTTACCCCTGTCAAAGATCCTTCTGCACTTATTGTTGTTGTCACATGATTTTGGAATGTTGACACTCAACTTTCTTGCCACAACCTTAAAACTTGTCATTTTCAAAACAATTATGTTATCTTGTAGAGATCTTTTGTTCCATCCCTTAATAATGATAACATTCTTAAGCTTATTATGCCTCAGAGAGTAGAGGAAAGATACAATAATTGTTGCATTCCTCCATACCTGTAATTGCTATAAATTCTTCATGGGACACATATCTAGCCCACTGCTTGTGTTCTCAAAATCACATTGATCACATTGATCAGCATTAAACAATTCTTTCATCAGACTATTATTACTGTGATAGTAGAACACACCATAACCACTTGATCCAATGATGCAACTCAAGCTCTTTTTTCTTGAATAATAGGACTCATCCTTAGTTCAAGCTTAGGGACACGGTATCTTGCAATGAGTTCCTTGGATATTTCTTCCTGAACTCTAACTGAGAGACCTGAAGTTACTTGAGGATCATCTGACACAATGCTAGAAAGATTGCATCTTTCTTCTTCTCTGGTCTGCACGGAGGATGTTCCAACATTATTCTCAACATCTATCCTTTGCTCAGTAATGGAATCATCTATTACCACACTGATAGACTCCACAATCATTTTAATTCTGGAGTTAAAAACTCTATAAGCCTTGATGCTTGAAGCGTACCCCAAGAATATCCATTCATCACTTATAGGAGTTGTTTGATCTTTGTCAGTCAACACATAACATTTACTGCCAAACGTATGCAAGTGTTTGACTATAGGTTTCCTTCCTTCCCATATCTCATAAATAGTGATTGAAGTACCTCCTCTCAATGTGACCTTGTTATAGATGTAGCACGCAGTATTCCTTTACCCCAAAATTTCAATGGCAATTGCTTAGCACGAAGCATAACTCTAGCTGGTTCTCATATAACTCTGGTCTTCTGTTCAACAATTCCATCTAGCTGAGAAGTGATGGAAGAAGAAAATTCATGACTGATATTTTCAAAATCACAAAACTATGAGAATTCTGCATTCTCAAACTCCTTGTCATAGTCACTTCTAATCTTTACAATCACACTATTATTCTCCCTTTGAATACTTTGACGCAGATCCTTGAAGACTTCATACATGTCTGATATATCTCTAATAAACTTCATCCACGTAAACCCAGAAAAATCATCTATAATCACATAGACATACCTCTTTCCACCCAACCTCTCTATCTGCATTGGTCCCATCAAATCCATATGGAGAAGTTCCAGCACTCTGGAGGTAGTCTGATGTTTCAACATTGTGTGAGACATCATGACCTGCTTTCTAATCTCACAATCACCATAGACTTTCCCTTTTTAAATCTTAAGTTCTGGAATTCCCCTAATGGTTCCTTCAGAAATTATCTCCTTCATTCCTTTGGGATGGAGATGTCCAAGCTTCTGGCAAACAAGTTGTTATTTGAAGTTCCCATAGATAGTAGTTGACTTTAGACTTTAGACCTCTCATTAGAATAACATATTTCTCATCTTTGACTAAGCATTCTAACTTTGAAAAATTGACCAGCAAACCTTAATCACATAGCTGACTAATGCTAATAATATTAGCAGTTAATCCTTTCACAAGAAGTACATCTTCTAAATTAGGAGAGCCAACACACACCAATCTTCCTACTCCTTTAATTTCCCCTTTAAATCCATCACCAAATCTAACAGCACTTGAGGGTTGAGACCTAATATCCACCAACAGCCTCTGCATCCCTGTCATGTGTCTAGAGCATCCACTGTCAAAGTACCGGTCTTCTCTAAATGAAGCCTTCAAGGAGGTGTGAGCTATAAGATTCACATTCCTGTTAATAGACCTTCTCCTTTTACTTACTTGATTAGCCTTAAAACAAGCTGAAGATTGTTCCACTCCATACAACTTACAAAAAAAAGGCTTAATATGGCCATACTCATCACAATAATGACACCTCCAAGTTGATGATTGAGATTTTGTTGAAGATACATCTTGTTTGCCAGAATGTTGTAACACGTGGTTGGACATGGTGCTTATTTTCTTCTTTTCAGAAGGAAAGAACTTTTCTACAGACTTATTGCTTTGTTAATCATCAAAAGGTAATCACTTCTTGCATCTCCATAATCTTTCATCACATCATATTCATTTTTCATACTTCTTAATGAGTCTGCCAAGTTATTAAGCTTAGAATTCAAGAGGTTTACTTCATCTTACAGCTGATAAATAGTACATAGAAGCTCCTTCTTCTCATTCTCTAGTGCAGCTATAATCTTCCTCTAACTCTCTTCTGTCTTAAGAGACTCTTTACACTTGTAACATATTTCCTTGTAAGACATATTTAGGTCTTCATAGAGGGAATTATCTATACAAGATTCTTCTTCATCAACCCATCTACCAGAGAGAGCAGTCACAAGATTGGCAGTCTCAGAGTTAGATTCATCTTCTGACTATCATCATCAGACCATGATACATATAGCCCTTTTTTCTCTTTTTTAAGAAAGGTGGGACATTCTGACTTGATGTGACCAAAACCCTCACACTCATAGAATTGTATTCCTTTGCTTTGATTTGATTTCTCTTCAGTCCTAGCATTCTTTTAAGATTCATTAGTATTTCTGATGTCAGATGAGTTGTTCTTGACACCTGATATTCCTCTTCTGTCCATCCTTTTTCAAAACCTTGTTGAATTGCCTCCCAAGAAGCACAATAGCATTAGATATACCTTCATATGTATCTAGGTCACATTTATCTTCTGATTTTTCAACATTAGACAAAAAGGCTATGCTTTTTCTTCTTTTCATACTTTTCACTGATCCCTAATTCAAAGGTCTGAAGAGATGCCATAAGTTAATCAAATTTCATGTTATTTTTGTCTTGGGATTCTTTAGTGGCAATTATCTATTATGGTGAGAATCGTGATGGCAAGCTATTGATTAACTTGAATCTTAATTCTTTAAATTCACAACCAGACTTTGATTTATCCAAAGGAAAGGTTAAAGAAAGAAAGACCTTTTGCGTGATGTAACAACAACGCTAAGAGATTCGGGGATTGGGGGTTGGTTATGCCTAGGGTAGATATTTCACATCCTAAACATCTGTAGTACTCTACAGGAACCTTTTGTATGTTTGTATGCTAAGTTTTCTATGGTTATGTTATGGCTTGGGATTAGGTGTCGCGTCACTGCGAAAAAGGGCCGGCAAAGATAGAAGAGTCGCCATCGTTCGTTATTTATCCTAAAGAAAGGGAAAGGAAACAAGCAAAGAAAACCTACGGAAAAGGGAAAAGACAAGGTCATCGCAACCAAATCTTAGGTTTGGGAGTCGGTTACGCGAGGGGAAGGTATGAGCACCCCTCACGTCTGTTGTACTCAATGGGATCCACGCTTGTTGTCTAATCTATGGGTGAAAAACTATCTAATGTTATTGCTAAACGAGAGGAACGAAAAGAAATGACTTGATAGGACATCACCGCCCTATTCCTATCTATTCCCTCGTGCAATGAGAAAGTCAGAGTCAACGTAGTTCGGAAAACTACGGGTAAGGTTGGGGGAGGTTGCTCGCCAAGACATCGTCGTCTTGTGCCTACGTATCCTCATCTGGTATGAGAAATCAGAGCAAACGTAGTTCGGGATGACACGACCACAGGTTGGTTCAAGTGTTTTAACTGAGTAGGGTTAAATCTTTGTTCCAGCAGTTAGGGACAATGCCTATTTGCGGTAGAACCAAAACTTAACACACTCTTTCTGAAAATGGTTTGCAAACAATCCCGAAGGATAAAAAGGTTTGATATTTTGTTTGTGTTTTTTATGAGAAGAAGTGAATTGAGTTAAGTTTGTAACTCATGTTGCACTAATGACTATGACTTGAGAGCGAATGCGTCGCATATCGCCCAAAGGGCATACCCTAAACACTCTAGACAAGGTGAGAGGAGGCCCCCCACTCATCATTCCTCAAGTACTTAAGGCTCGTAGCGTACAAAAAGTGTTAACCTTTATTAAGTGTCTTAGGAAAGTTATGGGATGAGAAGAGAAGAGAAGACACAACACTCTAAGGGGAACTGATCAACCCTAATGTTATCATGCAATATGGTCCTAAAGTTGGTATTGAAAAGGGAACTACCTAATGTTATCATGCAAGGGATTGAACACCTAATGTCTCTCCTACTCCCGTCTTAGACAGAGGGACTAGGAATCCTAAGGTATCATGGCAAAAGAGCACAAGTAAACACATAGCAATTCAATCACAGATGAAAAGAGAAATGAAAGATAAAAGTGACTTAAACAATTCAATGCAATGCCAATATGGAATGCAAAGATGCAAGGATGCAATAAAGACCTAAACACAAACAAGAGACTTAAACAAGTCAAGAAGTGTTAGATGAAATGGGAGAAGTAAAACTCCTACAACCATCAAACATCAATCACCTAAACAAATGCTAACCACAAAACAAAAACAAAGAGCCATGATTAAAGAAATGATGGGAGAAAGAAGATTGGGCAGAAACTACATATGGGTCATCTCAACCAAACATTCAACATTGATCAGTCAAAAGACACAAGCAAACAGGTGCAAGAAATGGCCAATTGCCCAAGACAAACTCAAAGTGCAAATATAAGCACCAAATCACCTTAAACAATGGCCAAATCACAAGGGAAAAAGTGGATCAATAATATGAAAGCCTCAATTCACACTTAGAAACAAAACACAAGCACAAACTAGGTCATGGCAAGTGAAAGAACCAAAGTTCTAACACAACTTCAACACTTAGAACAAAGTGGAAATGCATGATTCCAAAGTAACTTGTGAAGCAAGTAACACAAGTGTATGACCCAAGATAAATGAAATAGCACCTTAAGCCTGTTAGAATCAAGTAACAAAGCTCACAAGATGCATATAGGATCAATAGAGTTCATTTCCCAAAGGAACTAGGTCAAACTAGCTTGTATGAAAATCTTCAAAGGTGACTTGACTTGCAAGGTTCACCAAAAATATAAGGAATGTCCAATAAATCTCAAATAAAATACATAACAAGTCTTGATCAATCATAAACCAGCAAGCAAAATATCAAATTCCAATTCACCCCAAAGCACCACCAAATAATTCCGAAAGGTATGGTGTTCCACCTTGTCTAGGGTATCTCGAGGCTCCTCAAAAATCCAATCAAAACTAAATGAAAAAATGATAATTAATGAACCAAATCAACCCTCCAAGATACTTCAATCTATCACCTAAATGATGGAAAAGAATTGGTCATAGGGGATTTGCAATTAAGGTTCAAATAATCAAGACCAAAATTAGGGTAAACCATAAAACACCTTGAAAATTAAATTCCAAATAAAATAGAAAAATAAAAGGAAAATGAAAAATGAAAATTTGGAAAATTAAATAACATGTTAAAATAGCTTAAAACATTTTTTGTGTGGGAATTTTAGGGTAATCAAAACTAATTTTAATTAATTAAAATGAAAGAAATAATTAAAATGAAATAAAAATAAATAAAAACCAAGGTGGGGTGTAACCAGTAAAGATCAAATACACTGAGCTCTTTGTATTGCACGCATGGGCCTGAAATGGTAGGGTGTGGAAAGAAATTGACCAAAGCCCAAATTCACAAAGGACTCAGACTTAATGAAACGCAAAGTTTCATTAATCTAGTCAGATTTCAACACACCACATAAGCCTAGTCAAACCAATTAACGCGTGACACACAATAGGTCAAAGAGTCCACCATAGGCCATGTCAGCTTGGCCTGAGAAAGAATCAGAAGTCGGAGCTATGGCTCCGGTCGTCTTCTCCGGCCAGCTCGCCGGAGATCAGAGACCAAACCTCAATAAAAATTATGAAACCTTACATCATTCCATAGGTTTTTCAACAAGGATCACGAATATGCTATTGGATTTGTAAAAAGGTTCCTCTAAGAGTGAGAAAACCAGCCACAATTTTTCTATGCACAAACTGAAAGTGAAATAAATAAGTGTGAAAATGATCCAGACATGGCCTACATTACATAGGGCTTCAGATGAACCAACAATGACCTTAAAATCGTGCCTAAAATGGGAGTTTCAGGTTGAAAAAGTTACCAAACGGAGTGGTTCTGTTGACCCTTTAAACTCCCTGCAAACTTCAGTTTCAAGCTGCCAACCTTCTCCTTGATCCTTAGTGAAGATGACTTGAGCAAAGAATAGCCAGGAAAAACAATATGTAATGAGATTCGAAGAGAAGAATTTTTGGTATATTTTTAAGTGAAACTCTTCTCTCTGCTCAGCTCCCTCCCTTCTGATCAATTAGGGCTGCTCCAAAGCTTTTATGTGTTGGGTTTAGGGCACTCATGCAGGCCCATAATGCCTTAATCATGTGGTTCCAAAATTTTGGCCAAAATTTCCACTTTGTTCATGCACACGGGTATGACATCATTTTCATTCTTTTTGCCAGCAAATGCACATACTTGGGGTGTGGAAATTAAATGTGGTGGTTTGGTGAATTGAAAAGCAAGTTTGTACCAAGTTTTAAATCATGACTTTTTAAGATGAATTTGTGAAAAAGTGGTACATAACATGATCTTATGTTGTTCCAAATTAGGCAATGCACATCATGGTCATGTAATGGTGTGAAAAAGAGTAAACATGAGCTCAAATGGTGACTTGTAATGAAAGTAATTCACACCATGTTCAAAAACCCCTTTTCAAGCTTATTATGGTTTAAGTGATCACATAATCCATCAAATTTCATGAATTTTGAGTCCATTGTAAAGCCAAGGTAATTAGGCACAAGTTTCATGTTGGTTGAAAATGGATTAGAGGCCTTGAAGTTCATGAAATGGACCATTGAAATGAATGACCTATAATAGACATTCCAAAAATACCCCTGCCTTGTAAAAACCATAACTTGAGATGTACACATGAGAAAGAGGACTTCTAGGACTTTTTGGAAATCTAAGATCATGAGGAACAACTTTCATGTTCACTTTAAGTTGAGGAGAAACATGATTCCATGTAAAAAATGCCTTGGAAGTGAGTTGACTTTGAGTTGACCAAAAGAAAGCTTGAAATATTATGAGCAAGTCCCATGTTTTCATGAAAGTGAGATTGAGCTTGAATCATAGTGAAAATTGTCCTTGAAGTTAGGCACCAAAGAAGGGGATTTTACATTGAAATCATCTGAAACCCTAATTTAGCAACTCCTTGAACTCTTGAATCTCCTTGATATGATCTTATCATGACATCCTAGATGCTTTGGGATGACTTCCCATGTCTCAATAACCTAGAACCAATTCTTGAACCCTCTCAAGTTCACAACTAACTTTGGGTTGACAAGATGAAACCCTAACTCCATATCCTTTGACTGAGGCTTTTGCAAAAAAAATGAATGACTATACAAGCTCCACAAAGACCTCTCAAGGTACACAATGAGCTTTTAAATCATGTCTTATCCAAGTAAGTGACCTCATGAACCTCTGATGACTCTCTGATAATCCTCAAGATATGAGGTGACACCCATACACAAACTTCTCTTCTCAAAGAGCTTTGAAACCCAATCCTGATGGTAATGAAACCCTGATGGCTTACAAATGATACCTTTGCTTGAACTTGAACATGAAGCCTTACTCTTGAATGGCACAACAACTCTTGATCCCCTGATAAGAACCAATGATATGCACATGCAAATGCTAAAATGAAATGAAACATAAGCCAAGTACAAGAAAAGGTTGGTCAAATTTTGGGGTACACCATTAGGGTACAAGTTTAGGTAAAGACCTAAGGTTGATGTTTCTAAGTTTACTCGTAAATATATCACATCTTCTGCCTACGTATCCTAACTAGGATAGAATTAGAGCAATCGTAGTTCACCTCACTAGGGATTAAAAGGTAATTGACTATGGTCAAGACTCTAGGGGGAGAAACATAACAATGCTTGTGTAGAGTTTAACAAAACTCTCTACTCTAAGTTGTACTCTCAAACGGGATTGACTTTGACAAAAGTCAAGTGGGAAGTAAGTGATCATGACAATGATCCTTACATAGAGTTAACAATCTCTATCTTAAAGTTCTAATTGAAAAATACTCCTAACAAGGGGTAGGTCTCTAGACTTGAAGGAAAGTTTAATGGCTTGTAGGTTATAGCTTAACTAAGTTAGGGAACAAGACGACTTAACAAAGTCAGAGGGAGGGTAATGAGCTATCTATGACTCAAGGGTCAATAGAGAGACTTTCCTTTGGACACAAGGAGAAAGGCAACTTCATGTGAACTAGAAAGTTCCATCACTGGGGACTAACTTAACAAAGTTTAAGTTCATATAAATATCCATTCAAACATGATGAAGATATGAAAGAGCATGGTTCAAGTTTGCATAGTTGAATTTTTCAAGGATATATTTTCTGGTGAAAGTGGTGATTAGGATAGCTTCAATGCTTCATTTGTGAGGTGCTAGAAGTGTTAGATGAGGTATTTTATGGCTGGAAGTTGTTTTGGACAAGGTTCTACTCAAGGCAGTTTTCTTGGTCACAAAGGAAAAGTTCAAGTTTGCAAGAAGGTTGAGAATGGAGTGATGAGAGAGTTTTGGCCTGGTTTCTTGCTTGTTTTGGTGTAATGTAGATTTGAGGGTGAGAGTCTATTTATAGGCAAAATGAGAGAGCAAATGGTATGGGCAGTTTTGATCCTTTGCACCAACTTGGCATTTTGGAGGGAGAATCAAGCAAGATCAATCTTGTGGTCTTGTATCAGACAAAGGCACAAGTTTCCAATGCATCCTAGCCTCCATACAACCTGTAAACAGATGGTAGTGAGGTGAAAGAGAGAGTGAATTGATGTGGTAGCTAGGCTGCAGCAGATTTGGAGAAAAAGTTTCTCTTTCATGGTGTACATGGTTGTACTTTCTTGATTAAACAACTCCATAAGTCCAACAACTTGGTTTTGCTCATGGTACTTTCTTGCACTGTCATCAAAAAAGTCTTTAAACATCAGATAACCATCTAACCAAATGGTTATGATGGAATCTAGGGGTCAAAATTTGGGGTATAACATTACCTTCATATCAAATATCTTTGGGAGAGATCTGAGAATTTTTCTGACCAACTTAGCTTATGACATCTTATCCCCCAAGGCACTTGAGGCATTGGCTATCTCAATAACATTCATGTAAAAATCATGAATGCTCCCATCCTGCTTCATTTTCAAGCTCTCAAACTTGGTGGTAAGGAGTTGAAGTCTTGACATCTTCACCTTAGAGGTTCCTTCATGTGCAGTCTTCAAAATCTCCCAAGCATCTTTAGCAACATGACAATTATTTATCAGTCTGAAGATGTTCCTCTCCACTACATTGAACATGGCATTTAATGCTTTGGAGTTTCCCAAAGCTAGCTTATCATCTTCATCATCCTAGTCTTCCTCACCCTTCAGCACATCAGTAATCTTACCATCCTTATCTCTAAGAAAACTATAAAAAAACTCAAACCCTAAACGCTTATTTGCACACACGGTTTCTTTTTCAATAATTCCACTCACTATTTTAGGTTTAGTAAGTTTCTTTATATAAAATCGTGTAGTATGGGCTTGGATTCTTCAATCAATTCCATTATGTCAATTTTACACCATCTGCAAAATCTTCTCCATAATAACAGGAAAACTTTCCTAAAAAATCTCATCATCCAAATTTAGCAATTTGTGCGCAGCTGGAAATACAGAAACTTGTTCGTGATAAAACCTTTTTTACCTGCAAAAATTACTAAGATATATTCCAAAAGAAGTATCACAGAATTGAAACAAATCTGTCAAGATTAAAAACAGCCAGAACAAATGTTCTGATATAACATGTTACAACATCTGTTAGGACATCTGCTCTCAAGGTGAGCTAAACAACAGTTACAACATCACACACAACATCCTGTTGTGAACCATGTTTTAGCAAAATTGTTGCCAATCTTAAAATGATGGAACTTACACATGAGTTTTGCTTTCAACTTTGCTCTTGAGGAAAATGATCCAAGTGAACCTACTAAAGTCTGTGAAGATGAGTCTCTCCTTGACCTTGGCTAGGATTTTGATAAAGACAAATAAATCAACAGAATAAGAAAAAGATAAAGTCATGAATGATAGCAAAGAAAGAAAAGGATGAAAATTTGAGCAATCATGAAGATACTGGCAAAAAATTTAGTTTAAAAGTCTTGATGTTTAAAATATCATGATTCATCTATTATATCACTTCAAAGACTATAAATTATCATTCAAACATAAGCTAAAATGTTTTCAAAGTTACAAGATCGAAATCTGTGAGCTAGACATATTCAAAGTTGGTTTTTCAATAAAAAAAACATACTTGTAATCAATTACAGCTATGTCGTAATCGATTACAAGTTTATTGTAATCGTTTACAACCTGAACCAATATGATTTTTCATGAACCAAAATAATTGTTTTCAACAAAAAAGCTTCATGAAACCTTTTCTAACTTATGCAAATATTCATAGCTCTCTCTCTCTCTCTCTCTCACACACACACACACACACGCACACACACGCACACGCACACACGCGCACACACACACACACACATAGACACACATGCACACGCACACAGACACACACAGACACACACAGAGGCATGATACTCTGTAAAACAAGATAACAACTTTCGCATTATCATTTACATATTTCGAATACTATTTTCAAAAAACATTATTTTTGTAAATGGTTTGAAACTTGCAAACTTTCATAAATCAGAAAAGTTTCAAAACCAAAATAAAATCCGAACAATTATATTATATACATTTGAATTGTGATATTGATAAGGATCATCAATCATAGTTTTAATTTGATTATTGTATAGCCAACATAACAATAATCAAATTAAAACTCTAGGATAACAATAGTCCTAATTTAGGCTTGGTTAAGGAAGTGCAAAATTCCAGGATATTGCAATGAATCCAATTAAAATAAAGAGGATCGAAGTAATTTGGTTAAGGAAGTGTACCATAAAAAAATTCTCTTTGTTCTTGGAGATTAAAGTAATGTGCATAGTTCGAGCCTAAGAATTTTAGTTCTTGTGTGACCTAAGATTAGATAAACAGTTGTGAGAGCAAAACTTTGATGAGGCTACAACTAATAGAAATTAGATGAATTAGTAGAGAAATCACTTAAATTAGCAAGTTCCATTGAATGATGATCGAAGAAAGAAGAAGATCAAGAGTGTAGCACAAAAGTGAAAATTTCTACTATTACCATGTTAATGAGATAAATTAATGAATAAGAAATCCATCTTACTCATTAAAAAGAGAAGGAAAATAATGAGAAGTCATTAAACTTCAGTATAATTATGATCTTTTATATATGGAGAGATAAAAAAAGAAGTTAGTTAACAAGCTTAACTAACTTTCATAACAAACTAGAAACAACTCTAACAAACTTCTAACAAACAAAGTAAATAAAGAGTTGGTTGATTACCATGAAAAACTATTACTTGTAAAATCAGTAGTAGTAATTGTCATGCTTAATTAACCACTGATATGTTTAATAGTAAATGAAATATTAAAATATATTGTTTAAACTTTATTTAAAACAAATCTTTAAATTATTGATATCATATTTTTTTAGTTATTTGCATCAAATAAATAATTTTTGATATACTATAAAAAAATATTTATTTTGCAACACGTGTGTTGTGACCCTTGTGTAATAACGATCTTCCTTCCGCGATGGTAACATTTGTTATGACAATTGGGGATGTAAATGGATGTCTATGATAATAGATATTATGATATGCGCATCCGCTCCATTGGATAAATATGATATTCATATCCACCCCATATCTACGTGGATATCCGTTAAGCGGGTAATCCGCGTGTTTTATGATATCTGTAGATATTTACAAATATTCATGAATAACAATTTTTTTATGAAAATATTTTTTTGAAAAAATGATTTTAACTTCTTTTAAAGACACAAAAAGTCATTATCACATAAGATCGATACAATTCACTCTTAATTTAACAATAAAATTTTATCACATTAACTTTTTTCTTATTCACGAAAAACATAATTAGATCCAAACATAATATCCATACATTTTATTTTTAACCAAACAAATAAAAGATACTGTGATTGTGAGTTACAATGGAAGAGCGGATGATAGAGGAGTAGGAATGGAGACACTGATTTGACAGAGGAACGACGACACTAGTTGGTTGGACTATGAAATTGTTGAAGTGAGATATAAAGTAACGAAGTATTTAAGTATGAAATGGCTAATCGAATTTGAATGAAATGTGAAAGGTTTTCTTTATATATATATATATATATATATATATATATATATATATATATATATATATATATATATATATATATATATATATATATATATATATATATATATATATATATATATATATATATATATATATCAGAAGACTAATTGTTTTTTAGAAGATGAAAATATAAGATATAATAAATCAATAATATTTAAATGATTTTTATAACTTATTAATAGATATAGATATCCACGGAAATGAATATCATTAAACTCGTATTCATATCTATTAACAAACGGGTATTTAAATATCTATTTATTTTATCCGTAGATATTTATTAAACTATCCGTGACAGATTTTATCCGCAGATATCTGCGTGTACATATTTTTTTTATCCCTAATTATAATTAATCACAACCGCCTCAAAATTTTAAACACAAATAAATGAACCTACTTGTAAAAGACACACTTACAAGCCCTAAATACAACTCTGCGACAGTTGTAAAAATTAAGAAATGTTGTGACCATCCATCCTGGACGATTATATAACACTAGGTGGCTTTTGATTATACTGTAATTTATTTTAAAAATATAATTATTATTTTTTCAATGAAAAATAATACTCTCAGTGTTAAATTATAAGTCATTTTGTTAAAAAAAAATTGTCTTAAATTATAAGTCACTTAACAATGTCAATACAGCATTAATGATTTTTTTCCAACATACCATCTATCATTTATTACTATTTCTTCTTCCATTTTTTTTTAAATTTGTCTTTCATCTATGATAAATAAACAACGATATTGTAAAATCATACATAATTTTTTTTTTCATATAATAATAATTATGTTTTTTAATTTGTATAAAAAATTTAAAACATTTTATAATTTAGAACGGATGGAGTAATATATTAAAAAGATGAGTGAACACAAATACAACAAAAGTAAGCACAACATAAGAAGCGTAAGAAGGATACAAAAGATTGAAAAGTATAGTAGAAAAATAAATAACAAAAACAAACCAACTAACATCACTGACCACGAGATCCCATAGACAAAAACGCAAGCTATAAACATAAATTATCCTTATTTGCAACATGTTAGATCTCAAGCCAATAAATCTACCATCAACAAATTATATCACATTAAAAGAGTTTCCAAAAAAATCAATAGCTACAATATATCTCAAATTAAGACAAATACTTGATCCGTTAAAGGTGCATGAAGAGAATATAATTTTAATATCATTTAATAAATGTGCGAGAATTCATTCCGTCCCTGTTCTACTCAAAAATCATTTTTAAACCAAAAAAAAATTATTTTCCACCTCTTTTGCTGATTCTCTAACTCTACTCAAACTCATATTATTATGGATTTTTTAAATAGATTAGACTACATCATATCAAATTAAAAGATAATCACCCTTATATTTTCTCATATCCTTTAAAAAAAAGAGTAAAAAAAAACTCTAAAATTATTAGATACAACAATTGTTTCTCACCCAATCACTTAAAGATTATATACTACACAAATAAAACAAACTCACAAATAACACAGAGATAGAAAACTGAGTCAATTAAATTTATAATTACATGTAGCCAATGAGTGAATTAAATTTATAATTACATGTAGCCAATAAAGCAGTTGTGAAATTGTGGCAATTTAAATTTATGGTTTAATTGTAATTTTGGTCTTTTTATTTTTAATTCTCCTATTTTAAAATTCTAAATTTTAATTTCTTAATTTTATATATTTTTATTTTATTTTTGATCATCCTATTTTAATATTTAATATTTGTATTATCTATTTTCATTTTTTATTTATTTTTGAACCTAATTTTAAGTTTTATTTTAGATTTTAGTCTCCTTTCTAATTTAAAAACTAATTTAGTGAGAGAATTAAAATTTCAAAAAAATAAAAATAAGAGACTCGAATTTCATATTTTAAAATAGGAGAACCAAAATTAAAAAAAAATAGAGAGATAAAAATTCTAAATTTTAAAATAGAGAAATTAAAAATAAAAAAGTCAAAATTGCAATTAAACCTAAATTTATTTAACAATTAAATATCTCTATTTTTTTAAGGTTATGGTAACTCCTTGATTAATTTTATTCACCCATGAAATATTTTCGTTTCAGCTTGAATTGTTACAAGTTTTTCAAACACAATTGTAGACCATGTAGAGCATTACCAAGCACACAGAAAATAAAGCTTCTATGTGAGAAGTGAACTAATGCTTAGATAAATGAAAGTGCTATAATAAACAAAATGGAAAAGTGTAATCATTCTATTTCCTAATTAATAATAGCTAAAAATGTTACCTTTTCTTAGGGGCGTAGCTGAAAGTGGTGGAATGTGGTAGTACTTTTGAAGCCTACGGATGGGACACACGCATTTTGTAAGTAGAATTTTGTCATAATGTGACTTGAGACCCACACATTATATATTTGGTGGTTATCCACCAAACGGCGTTCTGTCCCCCTCTTTCTCAATTATTTTTATTCAACTTTTAGTGAACTATCTAAAAATGTTTGAATAAAACTACAAATATATCTTTTTACTCCAATAAATTTATTTGATTTGATATATATATATATATATATATATATATATATATATATATATATATATATATATATATATATATATATATATATATATATATATATATATATATATATATATATATATATATATATATATATATATATATATATATATATATATATATATATATATATATATATATATATATATATATATATATATATAAAATAAATCATTTAATTTTAAAATAAACAATAATAAATTTAATTTAATTGTATTAAATAATTATATAAAAAAAAATAACTCGTGAAATAGAGAAAAAAAGAAAATTTTGATATTTAAAATTAAAAATTTTGTCTCTCAAATAATATAATTGTTTATTAAAATAAAATAGGTATTGCGTTAGTGACATGTAAGATGAATTATTTTATCATGGTTTTTATGTGTAAATTTTCCATTTATATAATCCATCAACCATCTAAGAGTTTATAAATGAAGCAATATCATGTCTAGGGGGATTTCTATGTATTAGTGCAAACACTAGTTGCACTTTGATTGAGAAAAAGTATAATTTAGGTAGTAGAAAGTGTGGAAGTTTATTATTGAAGTTGAGTAGTTACAACATAACAACTATTATGCTTTTTATAAAACAAAGAGTTTACTTGAGTAGAAATAACCAATTAATAACAACTTTTTAATTAACTATAACTCCTATATTACATAATGTTGGATTATCTCATAACATATTCCCTATAATCCAACTAAGCACTACAACAAACATGTAAACTGTTGGTGCAAAGATAGAATAAATGATGAAATAGGAAATATTCTATTAAGAGAATGACGGCTACAAAACATGATAAAAGTTACAATGATTGTCACCCTATTTATAGGCTAAAACTAGGGTTACTAAAATAAGATAAAATACTAAAATACCCTCTAACAAACTTAGGGGCCAAGAAAATAGTACAACTAAATAAATATGAATTATTAATAATATTCTAATACCATCCCTTAATTCATATTCCATCAAAACTTGTGACACCAATTCCATCCCTTAATCTGAGAAATTGATCAGTTTTGATAGCTTTCGTCAGAACATCTGCCAACTGCTTCTGAGTGCTGCAGTGTACAACTTCTAACACTCCACTCTGAACTTGATGTCTCAGAAAATGATACTTGGTCTCAATATGCTTGCTTCTCCCATGCAGCACTGGGTTTCTGGCAAGGTTGATTGCAGACTTGTTGTCAATCATCAACTTCAGAGGTTTGTCTACCTTAATCTTCAGATCCTGCAACAGATTCAGAATCCACACAGCTTGGCATGCAGTAACAGCACCTGCAATGTATTCAGCTTCACAGGTTGACAACGCCACAACAGGTTGCTTCTTGGAACACCAAGAAATGGGACCTCCCAGAAATTTGAACAAGTACCCAGATGTACTTCTTCTGTCAACTCTGTCTCCACACCAATCAGAGTCTGAATAACTCAGAAGTTCTGACTCATTATTTCCTCCAGAGGGAAATAACACTCCATACTTCAGAGTTCCTTTGATATACCTCAGAATCCTGACAGCAGCTTGGTAATGGGACCACTTAGGTTTACTCATGAACCTACTAACCATCCCAACTGAGTAGCAAATATCAGGTCTGGTATTGCACAGATACCTCAGAGAACCAACCAGCTGTTTGAAGGTTGTAGCGTCCACATCCTTTCCTTCAGAGTCTGAATCCAGTTTCTGATTTGTATCAGAAGGTGTGACAGCCATCTTACAATTCTTCAGATCAAATCTCTTCAGAAGTTCTAATTCATACTTGAGCTGATGCAAAATGATACCTTTCTCAGAATATCTGAACTCCATCCCTAGAAAGTATGTCATTTTGCCTAGATCAGTCATTTCAAATTCATTCATTAGAACCTTCTTGAACTTGGCTATCTCCTGTTCAGAACTTCCAGTCAATAGTATATCATCAACATATAAACATACCAGAGTCATATTGCCTTCAGAAGTATGCTGAACATAGACACCGTACTCCATCTCACATTTCTGAAAGCCTTGCTTCTTGAAAAATGAATCAATCTTCTGATTCCAAGCTCTGGGCGCTTGTTTCAATCCATATAGAGCTTTGTATAATCTGTACACCATCCCTTCCTGATTCTTTTTCACAAATCCAGGAGGTTGTGACACGTAAACTTCTTCTTCTAATGGACCATTCAGAAATGCAGATTTTACATCTAAATGCATCAGAGGCCAATTCCTGTTAGCAGCTATTGCAATCACCATTCTGATTGTTTCATGTCTTGCTACAGGTGCAAACACTTCAGAATAATCCAGCCCAGGTTTCTGTAGAAATCCTCTGGCTACCAACCTTGCTTTATGTTTGCCAATTGAGCCATCTGGCTTTAACTTCTGCTTGAAAACCCATCTGACGCTGATGGCTTTCTTGTCTTTTGGAAGTTCTGTCAGCTTCCAAGTCTTGTTTCTCTCTATAGCATCAAGTTCTTCTTTCATGGCCTTCAGCCAGAGCTTCTGCTTAAGAGCCTCCTCTGTACTTATAGGTTCAGAGTCTACTAACATGGCACACTGAATAACTTCTCCTTCAGAGTCTACTTCAGTGTCTTGCAGCATGTCAAATTCTGCAAATCTTCTGGGAACGCTTCTGATTCTTTGTGGTCTCTGAACTTGTTCAGAGTCTTGAGCTTCAGAGTTTCTAGCTTCAGATGATTGACCTCCAGGGCTTTGACCATCTTCAGAGTCTGGCATATTTCCAGAGTCTGAATTGCCACCAAGATCTGGATTGCCATCAGAGTCTGAATCATCAGAGTCTGGGTCATCAGAGTCTGGGTCATCAGAGTCACCTTCATCTTCTGAGTCTTCTTCAGAGTTTGAATCAGTATCAGAGTCAGAGTTAATATCAGGGTTTACTTCAACTTCAGAAATTCTTAACTCTGGCCTTTCTTCAGAGGTTCTAACATCAGAATCAGATTGAGACTTATCCCAATTCCAAACTTCTGATTCCTTCACAATCACATCTCTGCTGAATTCAATTTTATTAGTTTCTGGACAATAGAGCTTGTATGCACCTGTACTGTGGTACCCTATCAGAATCATCACTTTGCTTCTATCATCCAGCTTCTGTCTTCTGGCTTCTGGAACATGTTTATAGCAAACAGAACCAAATACCTTCAGATGACTAACACTTTGCTTGTCTCCAGTCCACTTCTGCATAGGAACTATTTCCTTCAACTTCTTCGTAGGACATCTGTTGAGTACATACGTTGCAGTGGCAACAGCTTCTCCCCAGAGCTTCTGAGGAAGCTTCTTCTCCTTTAGCATGCTTCTCACCATATCAAGCAAAGTACGGTTTCTTCTTTCAGCAAGACCATTGTGTTGAGGGGTATAAGGAGCAGTAACCTCATGCTCAATTCCATTCTCCTCACAGAACTTCTGGAACTCTTTGGAGTTATACTCACCTCCACCATCAGTTCTAAGAATCTTCAACTTCTGACCACTCTGATTCTCAGCCTTCATTCTGAACTTCTTGAATTCATCAAACACCTCATGTTTAAATTTAATAAGGGATACCCACGTCATTCTTGTGAATTCATCAACAAACAACACAAAGTACTTATTCCCTCCAATTGATGCTACTGGAAATGGACCACACACATCAGAATGTACAACTCCCAAGGCATGTTTTGCTCTTGGAGCAACTTCTGATGCAAATGGCAATCTTGGTTGTTTTCCTTCCATGCAAACTTTGCATGACTTTTCAGGCTTCTTAATTGCAGGAATTCCATGTACCAATTTCTTTGAATTCAGATGTTGTAAGCTTCTGAAATTCAAATGACCAAATCTTCTGTGCCACAGCTCACTCTCCTTCTCAGTACTTGTTGCACTAAGACACTCTGAGTCTGCAGTTCTGACATTCACCTTGAATGTTCTATTCCTTCCCTGTTCTGACTCCATAATCAACTTCTGATTACAGTCAAACAGCTTCAGAAGATTGTCCTTCATGGTAACTGAGAAACCTTTCTCAATTAATTGTCCCACACTCATCAGGTTGCTTCTGATGCCAGGTACATACCACACATTCTGAATCAATGCTATTTTCCCATTGTTCAGAGTCACTCTGACATTTCCCATACCTTCTGCATTAAGATATTTGTCATCAGCACATCTGATCTTTGTTCTCTTTTCAGAGTCAAAGTCAACCAGCCATTTCTTGTTTCCAGTAAGATGATTTGAACAACCAGTGTCCATATACCACCAGTCTGTCAGATCCACATTATCAGATTCAGAGGCCATCAACAGCACAGATTCGTCATCAGAGCCTCTGGCAATATTTGCTTCTTCTGATTTCTTCTCCTTGTTTGACCAACAATCTCTAGCAAAATGGCCAAACTTCTTACAACAGTAACATTGTATTTTTCTTTTGTCATACTTCTCTTTTCCCCTCTGAGCATTCTTTTGTCTATCAGAGGTTGAGCTTTCTGACTTCTGACCACCATCAGATCTTCTCCTGGCTTCTGACTGCTTCTGATACCTCCTATCAGAAGTTGCTTTCAGAGCCTGCTGTTCTACTTCCTTTTCAGAGTTTCTCTCAGTCAGACGCAACTCTTGCGCTTCTAGACTGCTCTGCAGCTCTTCAATTCTCATTGTGCTCAGATCTTTGGAATGTTCTATTGCTACCACAATGTAATCAAATTGAGGAGTAAGGGATCTCAACACTTTCTCCATGATTGTTTCTTCAGAAAGAGTTTCTCCACATGCCTTCATCTCATTAGTGATCAGAATCACTCTGGAGATGTATTCAGAAACTTTCTCATTATTCTTCATGTTGAGATTCTCATATTGCTTTCTCAAGGACTGAAGCTTCACCTTCTTCACTGATGCGTCACCACCATAACATCTCACCAGAGTGTCCCATGCAGCCTTTGCTGTTGTAGAGTCTGCAATCTTCTCAAACACGTTTACATCCACACATTGATGAATGAAGAACAATGCTTTCTGATCCTTCTTCCTCACTTCCTTCTGCGCGTTTTTCTGTTCATCTGTTGCATCTGCTGCTACCGGAACATAGCCATCAGTGACAAGATCTAGAACATCTTGAGCACCAAACAGCACACGCATCTGGATCATCCAACGATTCCAGTTTTTACCGTCAAATACTGGAAGTTTGGTGTTCATGTTGCCGTTTCCGTTCATCTTCTTCTTTGCACAATACACTCAGAGTTTTCTCACACAGTGTTTCCCAACCCACAGAATTAAAAAAAAAATTCTGATCAGATTTTGTTCAAGATTCAACAAGAATCTGAGAAACAAAATCAAACACACAAGACCTCACGTTCACTCGTGTTTCCCGTGTTTCCCAATGAATCTGAACCGGAGCTCTAGATACCAATTGTTGGTGCAAAGATAGAATAAATGATGAAATAGGAAATATTCTATTAAGAGAATGACGGCTACAAAACATGATAAAAGTTACAATGATTGTCACCCTATTTATAGGCTAAAACTAGGGTTACTAAAATAAGATAAAATACTAAAATACCCTCTAACAAACTTAGGGGCCAAGAAAATAGTACAACTAAATAAATATGAATTATTAATAATATTCTAATATAAACTAGACAAACATTAAAACATGTTAATTATTTAATTGAATAACACCTAGCTTTTGCTTAAGAGCCAAAAAAATATGTCTATGTGCTTTTTTTTTATTCACTTGCTCCTCCAAGAAATAAAACATGGCTTTTATGTGCTTGCTCCTATCATGAAGAACTGAATTCTTTGTCAAATTGATAGCTGACTTTTTATCCAATTGTAGAAAAATTGACTTTTTAACTGTAACTTGTATCTCTTTCAACATTGATTCAATATAAATTGTTTGGTATGGTGCATAGGATTCTGCTATGTATTCAACTTCACATGAAGATAATGAAACAAGTGATTGTTTCCTTGAACATCATGAGATTGGTGCACCACATACCTTGAAAAGGTATTCAGTTGTACTCATTTTATCACACTTGTCTCCATACCAATCTGAGGCTAAGAACATGTGATCACTCCATCATTATCACTTATGCTACTAGGAAAAAGGATACCATGATTTTTAGTTGCATTCAAATACCTTAAGATTCTTCTAGTTGCTTTCACGTGAGATACTTTACAATCATTCATTTATCTGCTTATCAAGCCATTTGAAAAAACCTATGTCAATTTTGTTGTTGCATGGGTATCTAAAGGAGCCTATTATCTGCTTGAACAAAGTGACATTCACCTTATCTTCATTTTCATTCTCTTCAACTTTCAGGGTTGCTTCAATGAGTGAAGTTGTAGAGCTAGATTCAAGCATGATGAATCTCTTGAGAACTTTTTATAATATTTTCTTTGATGCATTGTCATACCTTTTTAGTTTCTAAAAATTCCATGCCTAAAAAGTAGGACAGATCTCCTAAATATGACATATCAAGTTCTTTCATCATCAGTTGCTTGAACATCTTCAGCTTGTTCATGTTATTTCTTGTGATCAACAAGTCGTAAAAATATAGGCATATGAGTTTTATGTCACCTCCCTTTGACTGCACATACACACCATAATCAAACATATATTTGATGAAGCCCAATTCTACCAGGTAGGCATCAATTTTATTGTTCTAGGCCTTTGGTGCATGTTTAAGGCCATAAAGGGATATATGTAGTTTGTACACCATCCTATTCTTCCCCATCTAGACAAAACCAGAAGGTTGTGTGACATAAACCTCTTAATCTAATGGTTCATTCAAAAAGGGACATTTTACATCAAGATCGAATGTTAACCAGTTTCTTCTGCAGGACAAGGCAACTATTAACCTTATTGTTTCCAATAATTCAATTGGAGCATATAATTCTGAGTAGTCAAGACCTGTTATTTGCATAAATCCTCTTGCTACTAGTTTGGCCTTGTGCTTAGAAATTAAGCCATCAATGTTTTGCTTTAGCTTATATACCCATTTTACCTCAATTGCTTTGGTGTTGGTTGGAAATTTGACAAGTTACCATGCATGATTCCTCTCTATGGTTGCCAGTCCTTCAATCATTGCATTTTTCATGCTTCATTCCTCAAGGCTTCATCATGGATGACAGGTTTTGTTAGAAGATGGCACTAATCTAGAAGGGAGGTTGAATAGATCACTAATTTTTAATAAATTATGTGCTTAAAAAATTATTTAAAAAATGTGCGGAAGTAGTATTGGATTTAAAATCATCTAAACGAATCGTTATTGGTAAGATCGAATATGCGAAACCGAATGGAATAATATTGATGAGATAACTAAATCAATAACATTTCCAATCAACTAATTCAAATAAAGACAACTTTGAATTAACCGGTTTCCAATTTATTATATATGGTAACATTAAATTGGACATTTTACGAACAGTTTGTGTGTGATCAATATGTCGAACACTTGGTGTGTAAAACACCCAAGTTCAGTTTGCTTTGAGATGCTAATGCAGAATTTTTCAGAATTGCAATTAAAGTGATTTCAATGTATTTCTAAAATAGTTATTCAGCACTACAAATTAATAGAAATTTATCGAGTAGTTGATTTCAGAAAAACATTAGAACCATAAAGTAGAGAGAGAGAGAGAGAGAGAGAGAGAGAGAGAGAGAGAGTGAGTGAACGACACCTGATTTGTTTAGGCAGTTCCCCTTTCATCCTCACTTCGGGTACGTCTGTCCCCAATTCTAATACAAGAATTGAGATATGTATAATATCTAGTTGGAAAGTTTTGTACAAGAGAAGTTATAGCTACCACACACTCAAACCTAATTATTGATGTTGATTCTATCCACTTCTCTTCCCTTGATTCTAGCTGAATCAAGAACATCAAGCTCTTCGATCAAGCCTCTGGTTACCACTACTCACTTGATTCTTTAAGTCTTTGACTCGATTGATTCTGATTGCAAGATGTTCGAACCCAAATCATTCAACATAATTCTCTAATTACTTACTTGCTTGACCGAACCACTGTTCCTCAAGCCTTTCACTCGGCTGAATTTGTTAAGCAAAGATTTGGTCAAAAACCCCCAAATCCTCATGACGTTGGAGGACAAAACCCCAAAGGTTTTATTCAAGAAAAAACCCACTGAATTCTCAACCCAAACTACGATATACAAATCCTAAGTTTGAACGTTATCACCTCGACAAAGCAAAGATCAACAAAAGTGATTATGTGTGATTATTGAAGAACACAAATATGAGAATGCATATGAAGAGCAATTTAATGTATATTTTCACTTTTCTTGTTGGTTCTCTTTATCAATTTTTGAGTCGACCTAAGCCCTGTATGGGTTGACCTAATGCATCAAGAATGATGTAAAACACATTTTACACATAGGGGATGATCTTATATGCCTAGATTCATGTATATGGATCATTATACGCACATTAAAAGGATGAATGCAAGCTAAGACAAGGTGATACCTTCCAAAGAACATAAGTACAAAATTTTCCTAGTTTTGACATCATTAAAAACAAAGCAATAAGGAACCTTGCCCTCACAAGTTCATCATTTATTAGTAATTTAAAATGAACAAGATCTCCATCTTCTATGACTTCATTATCAACAGTCACTTCACAATCTTGTAATCTTGCTGGAGGCATCCTTGTCCTATGAAGTATTTAATTCACCTCAGGAACATTTTCAACTATGTCACCTGGTAAAGCATCATTTGAGTCCACTTCTTCTTCTTCTTCTTCTTCTTCTTCTTCAAAACTTGAGTTCAACAAAGGATTTATACTTGTGTATTTGATGTCCAATTCCATGCATCATTTTCATTAATGGTGATGTTTTTACTAATTATAATCTCCTTATTGATTGGACTGAACAATCTATAAGCTTCAGTCGTGTGATAACCAACAAGAATCATAGTGTCACTTTTTTCATCCAGCTTCTTCCTTTTGGCATCAGGCACATGTTTGTAAGAAATTGAGCCAAACACTTTAAGGTGATTCATTGATGGCCTTTTCCCTCCATACTTCTTCTGGAGCCCTTTTCTTCAATTTCCTTGTTGTACATTTGTTCAACACATATGCAACAGTTGTAACTACTTCTGCCCATAATGAGTTAGGCATGCACTTTTGCTTCAACATACACCCATCCATATCCAGGATGATTTTATTCAACCTATGAGTTATACCATTCTATTGAGTAGTATGTGGAGATGTTACTTCATGGTCAATCCCATGTTATGCATAAAATTCATTAAATGTCTTGG
Source organism: Lathyrus sativus (assembly GCA_963859935.3). Classification (NCBI taxonomy): domain Eukaryota; kingdom Viridiplantae; phylum Streptophyta; class Magnoliopsida; order Fabales; family Fabaceae; genus Lathyrus; species Lathyrus sativus. The sequence continues at coordinate 242,219,382 of OZ012735.1, forward strand.
AAGTTTACTCTCCTTCACCATCTATTCTGAGTACTTTGATATTCTTCTCACTCTGACTTTCAACAAGCAATAAAATCTTTTAAAAACTTCAATGACTTTATCTTTGTTCTTGATCAGATACACCCAAAGCTTCCTTCTATGCTCATCCACAATAGAAACCACATATATGTTTCCACCAATGATATAATCTTCAAAAGGAACACAAGCATATGAATGAACTACCTCAAGGATGTCAGTTGATATCATAGGAAAATAGGACTTGAAAAAATCCATGGATTGTTTTCCCACCAAGCAACCTTCACACAGTTTCTCATGCATTGATAGCTTTGAATACCAAACACTATTTCTAATGCCACTAGTTGATTGAGTGATCTAAAATTTATATGAACAAATCTCAAATTCCACAACCAGCTTTATTTGTTTTCAACCATATGCTACAAAATTGAACTTTTGTAGAGCTTATTAGAGTCTTGAAGGTCCTATTTTTTGACAAAGGAAATCTAAAGACTAGCTTATTGGTTATATCAAAAAGTTTAAGGACCTCATTCTTCATTTTTACAGAGAATACTTTCTCAATAAGCTTACCAAAACTCATCAATTACATTTTATTCTTGGAAATGTATGACATCTTCAATTATTGCTCACTTTCCATTGCTTCTTGTAATCACCATGTTACCTGCTCCTTTTGCCTGTAGTGATCTACAATCAGCAAGTATGATCTTGCTTATTTTTTACTTATTAAACTTGATCAACCATGACCTATGACTAGTCATGTGATTTTAGTAGCCAATGTCTAAGAACCAAGTCCTTAAGTTTGTACCTTCATCTATCATGGTAACCATAAACACCATGTTTTTAGAACCATCTGAATCATCATGTGGTATCTTTTCTTCATTACCATCTTTTTCTTTAGAAGCTCATTTCCATTTGTTATACCAATAATCCTTAGCCATGTGACCCCATTTCTCACAATTGAAACATTGCACAATCTTTTTGTCAACCTTTCATTTATGATGAGAAGTCCATCGTCTTGACGAAGATTCAAGCTTGTCATCATTTTTGTGCTTCTGAGAATGAGGCCACAAACCCTTATAAAATTTCTTTTGTTGGATTTCCCTTTGAACCTTCCACTTCCACCATGCCTCTTCTAGATCTAAGCATGCAAAGCTTAAATGGTTTCTTTACCTCCTTTTCTTTCAACAATACACATCTCATGTGCTTTCAACAAACCTACTAGATCTTTGAACTTTATTGTTGATAAAGCACTAAATTCTTGAATGGCCATGATAACATGATCAAAATGAGAGGCTAAGGCTCTCATCACCTTCTTAATTATCATCTTATCCCTCATAGTTTCACCATAATATTTCATCAAGTGAACAAGGTTTTTTACCTTGGACACATATGACACAACTTTCTTTGTTTATCCCATCTTCAATAATTCATATTTCCTGCGCAAAGATTGTAACTTTACGCTTTTCACCTTTTTGACCTCCTTCATAGTTATTGACAATAACATCCCATGCCTCTTTTGTAGACTCAACATGAGCTATTCAATTGAAATTTTCACAATCAATTGCATATTGGATGCAAAACAAAGTCTTATAATATTTATTCTTAGAGTTCCTGTGGAGATTGCATTGAGCTTCAGTTGCATTCATTGCAAGCTATGACACATCATTGGTAACTACCTCAAAAGTTTATTGAAAGACAAATATACATTTCTTCTACTTATTCCAACGGTACTAGTTATTTCCATCAAGAATGGGAAGCGAATATGGAATGTTATTACCTTAATTCATCATAAAAACATCCTTGAGGCACCATCCTTGAATTGGGATTTATTCTCCATGAACTAAAGTGTTATGGTTACCAACTTGTTAGTGCAAACACTAGTTTCACTTTGATTGAGAGAAAATATAATTGAAAGAGTAGAATGTGTGGAAGTTTATTATTGAAATTGAATAGTTATAATATAACAACTAGTATGCTTTTTATATTACAAAGAGATTACTTGAGAAGGAAATAACCAACTAATAAAAACCTTCTAACTAACTATAACTCCTATATCACATAATGTTGGATTATCTCACAAAATGCTCCCTATAATCCATCATAAGCACTACAATAAACGTATAAACCAAACAAACATCAAAACATGTTAATTATTGAATTGAACAACTCATAGCTTTTATCTCTTCCACTTGTAAGAACAAATTTTTTTTGAGGACACACTTTTTTCCTTGGTCCTTCGTGAGAAGGAAAAGGTTTTTAATGAGGCTCCTCACATATTATTTCTAAAATGTTGACATTGTTGTCTTATATTTCTATTTACTGGAAAGCTAAGTATACTAAAGATGATCCCCCTCTGAGGCTATCAAAAACATTGGATCCTCAAGATGGAACCTTGTCACCCTTTGAGAAGATTGGAAATGTTGGATCCCAAGAGGGATCCTTCTCACCCTTTGAGACGATTAGAAATGATGGATCCCTAATAGGTGGTCAAAATGATGGATCCATACAAGGGATCATTGTTGTCCATATAGGCGATCAAAATGATGGGTCCCTACGAGGAATCCTTGCTTCCCTTAGAGGTGATCAAAATGATGGATCCTTATGTGGGATACTTGTCTCCTTTTGAGGAGATTAAAAGTTTTGGATCCTTAAGAAGGATCCTTGATGCCCTAAGCGGCGATTGAATGATGGATCTCTATGAGGGATTATTTCCATCCTTAGAGGTGATTAAAAGTGTTATACCCATACTAGGGATCATTACCACCCTTCAAGGAAATCAATACATTAAATCCCTATGAAGGACCCTTGTCGCCGTCGAAGGCGATATAACATACCATGTCCCTAAAAGGGACCCCTGTCACCTCTTTTTTGGGTTACGAAAAGCCTTAGGTCCTCACACAGGAACCATAGACACTTCCATTTCTGGCTAAAGGTACTCCAAACTTATACAAGGGGACCGCGTTGCCTCAAGGGGTGATATTAACAAATGGCCTAAATATGGACCAAACACAATTTTATAGAAACAAGTAAATGAACATGGAAACATCAACAAGGTAGTTAATGCAAAAACTGCTCAATGGACGTCGTGGTTTAAATTTTTACAAAAAGTCCCCAAAAGGTTAAGAACAAAATAAAATCCAAAAAGGTTCAAAGAAATCAAAAACAGAAAATGTGCCTATTGATCATCTTTAGAGGTTACCTCCATTGCGGGTGCTTCCTCCAAGTGAGGAGCTACTGATTCACTTCCTTCCATCGCCACATCACAACTGCGACCATCTTGGGAGTCCATTGTTGGGGGGATCCTTCATGCTCCAGCGGGGGTACCTCATCATAATCTACTAACTGACCATTACACATTACTTTAAAAACACCAACTTTTCCCAGATCTAGTTTGGGGTAGATTATGGAAACATGTTCCTTCGAACGTTTAAAATAAGTACTAGAAACCAAGTCATCCATGAGCTCTAGCACCTCGTCCTTTAGTTCTTTTTTGTAACTAAGGGCTTCCTCCAGATATATTCATAGAGACTCCATTTTTGTAGTGATTTATATGGCCTTAGTTTCTGTAACAGCCTACTTGTTCGTCCATGATTCCTTGTCCTTTTTCAAGGTCTCTAGTAGCTCCGGGCCTTGTTAGTAACCATCCCGGAGACAAACCTAGCAAGTGAACTAATTGTGTCGGAGTAATAAATATTAGGGATTTTCATATGGTTTTGAGAAAGAAATGTGTACGAATAAATATTATAACAGATACAAGTTTTAGAAAGTGATCAAGTTTTGTTTCAAGTCTACTGATTGTCACTTTTGGTAATTGTGTATATTCTCTCAATGTGGTTTACTAGAATTACGATAAATTAGTTCTACCTTATACCTAATTCTATCGTGTATAACTCACTCTTCTTAACGACAACTCCCTAATTTCTTAGGCGATTTTGAAGTAAAAAGAGGCAATTATGCTTTTTAATTTCTTGATCACAAACTTATATTTTCCTATCCCTAGTTAATTACTAATTTGGAACAATCATCTTATTTTAGGTTTACAACATTAGGGACTGTAATCGCTATGATCCTAGGTTCAATTCATATTCTCGTCAACATATAAAAAGCTTTAAGAATAAAGATAATTAAATAAAACTAGAATATCAAATCAATAAAATAGTACAAAACCAATTACATAGTTCAACATATTCAATCAACTTCGTCAAATAAAAAATAACCAAAAGTTAGTTATCTACTCATAGTTAAAAAAATAAATTACCATGAGTTTAGATGAATAGTCCATAAAAATAAATGAATAAGAAGGTCTTCAATGGTTGAAACTCCAATTCTTGAGCTCCAATATTGCTTTGTTGTTCAATTCTTTCTAGAAAATTCTAAACCCTTGTAAAAGTGCCTTAATTTTCCTTTTAAAGTTTCCAAAACGTGTTTAATTTGTGCATCATCGCCACCATGATATAAAGCATCACGACTGCGATGGCTTTTCATAACGACCACGACAGTGGCATCACGATCGTGATAATTCCATGGGCCAAATTATTTTTTTCCTTCCTTTTTTATTCTAAGTCCAGTTTTCTTCTTCTTTTTCTTTCTCTTCTTATATTCTTCTTATTCCTTCTTCACTTTAACTCATATTTTGCTCAAAAATAACTCGACTTTATTGAAATTGCTCTTAAGAACTATGTAATCATAGAATGTCATCACAACCTCAAAGCTACTATGTTGCTTATTCTAAAGTAACGTGTCTGTAGACTGAAAATTTAAACACAAATAAAATATTTACCCTTACCAATAAGCATAACCATTCTCGTGTTCCTGATCATCACTTATGTTCCATGCTTCAATCCAAATAAATCCAAAAAGTTCTTCCAATATTCACATGTATTCAACATGTATCTCATCTCACCTTTTTCACTCGAATTGACAGGGTAATCACACAATCAATATACATAAGCATTTTACCATAAGTTTGCAAAATTTCTAACAAATACACGCTTTTTAGGTCTTTCAAGGTTGTAATGGGGCTTATGCCAAGGTATAATATTTTTGAGATAGTAGGCTTAAACTTTTGGAGTTAGGTACCTAGTTTTCCTTATGTTACCATGTTCCTTTCATAACAATCTTTACATACTCAATCACTAATGGAGAATGAAATTTTTCTATTCTTTGCATTCTTTTTCATCGTCTTTTTCATTCATTTTATTTTGAATGTGTCATTTTAACTTCTTAACTTTCTATCTTTTTTTTTTCTTTTTACTGACTGTTTTCTCTAATTCCCCAACCCCAAACTTAAACGTTGCTAATTTCCAAGAGCAACCCCAAATTTATTCTTTTGTATTAGAGAAGAAAACTAAAATTTTTACGTAACTCCAAAGAGGGTGGAAACATTAACCTTTCAAGTGAAATGGGTTACACATTAGTCTATGTCACCAAAGAAAAGGCTCATACTCAAAGGGTTTTTAAAACATATATAAAAATTTCATACAAGTTAGCTTAAAAGGCTCAGAGTTTCCACAAACAAGTGACTATGTGTAATTTATCAAACCAATGGATTAAATAAAAAAATAGAGAAAATCTAGAAAATATCTATTGCACGGATACTCTCATAAGAAGGAAAAGTAAACAATGGACTATTTGGCTTAAACCTTACTAGCAGAAGTATCTTGAGATTGAGTACACTTTTGGCTTTCCATTTTCTTCATACATTGTCTATATGTAGTTTGAACTTCTGTAATGATCAACAATTTTTGTTCATTTTTTGGGTGACTTGTTTCATTTTGCTTTTCATTGGTAAAGTAGCAAATCATTAACAAAAAGAAACATTAGGCAAAAACTCATTCATTATGTAAATCATAGAGAAATTACAAAAGGGGAAGAGAATTCATCAGACTAACTAATACTCTTGACCAAATTGAAGTACAAAAAGGGAAATAGCTAAAATTAAAACTGATAAAAATTATGAAACTCTTACATTACATGTTTCCGGAGTTGAAGCGGTTGTGCATATCCTCTACGGTGCTCTGAAATGACTAGTTCTTCTTAGCCCAGGTTATTCTCATCTGATCTTTTCAATGGGCCAATGTTTGATCATGCTATCTAAAGTATGCAGTCATGTCTTTTGTAGTTGAATAACACTTTATCAAAATCTTGAAATGCATATGATTTTGGTGTTCATTATAAAATTCTTGAAATGTTGTCCAAATCAAAGTGGTTCAACATACAAATCAGGTGAAATTTCAATGGCCTAACTTTCCATACCAAGTGCGTACTCTTTAAGCCTTTACAAATAATCTGGATCTTGTTATTGATGATGATATGCTTGTTGTTGTTGTATATCTTGATGATAATACTCATGTTAAACTTCATCTTGTGCTTCTTCTTACTCACTTCTATGAACAGGACCTGTTGACACCATTCGCATGAAACTCTGGTTGATTTGTTGCATTGGAATGATCATTTCGTCATCTTGGTGACTTTGGAAACCTACTAACATGCACAACTAATTAATAATATAAAAATGCCCACAATCCCATTTTAACACATCATCCATATATTTAATACTATCAACCATCAGAAGCTCATAATTTATAGGCTCATGGTTCAAAATAGACATCAGACCCATATCTATTTTCACAATGACTCTAACTTATTAGAATCTTCCTCTGGAGTTTGCATAAAAAATGATTCTCGTGCTTTTGGAAATGGGCACATTTGTGCTATGAGTAGCCTTAGTGGAATTACCTACACAACAAGCCATTATGCTCCTGGTCAGAATATTTTATTCTTCATAATTTCAAGCATATGCTCACTTAGCCTATCATTAATTTCCCTTCTATTTTGAACTCCACATAGACCGTGGGGTGCAAATCAAGTAAAATGTTAATAACATCGGGACTATAATTTATACATTTACCTCATAAGTCATGATGGGTGGCATTTACATAAGATCCAAACCAATATACTTGATGGCTTCTTAACTCAGATTGTTGACTTCTTAAATCAGATTGTTGGCTTCTTAAATCATGATGGGCCGCGTTTACCTCAAATTTATATTAAGGTTCATTTTAATTTATTTCTCTATGTGTGCTTGAGAGAGGAATTGGTAATTTGGGAATATGGGTTCATATTGAGTTGATGGCGTAGCTGATGTTGACGTACTAGAGACACAACTTCTTTTTGAGGCCATTTCAACTAAAACACAAAGAAAATTAATGTATAAAAATAACAAGAAGAAAATGAGATGAATGTAAATACTTTAGAGTGAAAATAGTAGTGAAATTCATTGTAATATTGGTTATATAGATTAAATAATTTGAATTGCCTTTTACAGGCACTTTTCATCACCCTCATTATGACCATGATGGTCGCCATTATGATCGCAATTACCAATGGTTCTTTCTAATGGTCATGTGCCTCAACATCTCTTTTGCAAAGTACCTATTGCAACCATGATGGATTACATCATGATTTTGACAAGCCTCTATCGTGACAATGATATCACACCCTCATTTTCACCTTTAGCCTTTCATACCCTGCGTTCATCATATCATACATCGTTCTATTGCATATCGAGCATGTGGGTTCACAAGGTAAGGATTGTGTCGGTTCGTTTGTTTTCCATTCCAAATAAGATAAATTGCCTAACATGGGCTACATGAAAGAAAAGGTTCATCATCTAAGGTTTGGTTCAAGTTGGAAAGTCTACTCATGTAGATTCCTTCAAGGGGAAGTTACTTGAAAAATATCAGGATATTCAAGATCAATATTCCTAATGAACATGAAGTGCAAGGCCTAATTCAAGATTTCTTCATCCAACTTTGTTTCAAATTCTATGTTCAAGTGGAATTCAAAAGATCACAAGTTCATAATTCAAGACTTCATCCCTTTCAAATTCAATGGCATAAGGGAGATACATCATTCCAAATTCAAGGTTCATGAATTCAAGATTAGATTCAAGAATATTACATAGGGAAATTTCATGACATTGCAAGAATGTCACATTTGTTACAAAGTTTCTAACTCTAAGTAATGCTTACAAAATTAAGTTATTTCTAATCTTAATTCAAGTTTCTAATCAACTTTATGCTATGGTACCCTTCATGCCCCATCAAGTCCACATGTTCCTCATTATTCTTACAAACATCCAAGGAAAATAATTAAGATTCAACTTAACATTGGAACATTTCAAGATCAAGACTATGCATGCTTAGTCATGGGCAATTTTAATGTGATCTAAAACAATCTCATGCAAGAAGTGACAAATTGCCTCATAACCAAACAATTCATGTCACAAAACCAAAGGTATGGACTCATGATGATGCACCTACATATCAAATATCAGAATTTCAAAATGTTGTCAAAAGTAGAAGTATGGACCACAAGGACAACCCAAGAACAAGTGAATAAAAGAGAGCAATGCAGAAAAAACAGTACTAGGAAAGTGCAACAGCAAAAGCAGAAAAAGCAGCATGCTAGAAATAGAAAGAAATGGGGTTGCGCCAATAAAGTGGTAATAAGCATTTCCAAGTATAGAAATTCTGAAACTTGAAGCATGTGCAAACTCTAATACTTTGGTACAGTAGCAAAAGTGCAGCAAAAAAGGTAGGATTTCTAGAGGAAAAGGGTGCACCAAGGAAGTGGCATTGGACATTTCTAAGTGTAGAAATTCTGAAGTTTGAAAACATGGGCAAACCCTAATGTTTTGGCTATAAAAGAGAAGCAATAGCAGTAGAAAAGGGGAGCCCAATTAAAGAGAAAAAAGAGGCATACATTGAGAACAAGAGGTTTTTTAAGAAAGAAAACTAGAAAAATAAGAGAGATTGGAAAACATTGAGAGCATTCATTAAGAAAAAAGAGAGTCACATAGATACACAAGAGAACCATAGAAAAAACCAAAAAAAGAGATTGAGAAAGAAGAAAGAAAAAACATTGAGAAAACAAGAGAGTGATAGAAAACCAGAAGAAGGAAGTGAATCATAGAGCACATGTAACAAAAGCCATTGGTGGTTAGAAGGAGAATAGTAGCTCTTGGGTATCTTTTCTTTCAAACTCTTCTCTCTTTACATATTTGCATTGTTTTTATTTTCTCTTTTAAGTGATATTTGTGTTGTACATATTGTGGTCAGGTCTCAAGAGTGACCAAGAACTATTGTAAAAAGAAAAAGAGAGGAAAAGGTTTAGTTTTTTTTTCACTCAGCAAGGCTGACACGGGTGGCCGTGTTAGCTTGCTGTTATGCCATTCATCCTTGCGCACCTCCCAGGGGTGCTGACACGGGTTGTGTCAGCTGACACGGGCAGCCGTTTCAGCTCCCTATTTTATCTCCAAAATCCATGTTGTGGGCACTTCCTAACACGGGTCATGTCAGCTGACACGGGCGACCGTATCAGGCCCCTATTTTTTTCACTTTTTGCCATTTCTCCAAAAAAAAATTCAAGAAGTTCGCACGACGAACTTCTTGATGCATTTCATGCTATATTTTTTTGTTTTGTTCATATTTTCAAGCCGATTAACTCGATGTAGTTGTACGACCACTGTATGTGAATATTATTACGATCATTTTTTACTTTTAGTTTCAAAAAACTATTTTTAAAAATAAACTCTCGATTTTATCGAGCCATTTTCAACCTTGTAAGTCGATTGCCTTGTGCATCTCTATCAACCTTGTTCGCATCACCTTAAACTTTTTTAACAAGACATAAAACCCTTGATCCAACATCAAGTGGTATTTTTCTCATAAAAAAAAATCCAAAATACAATAAAGATACGATTAAGGTTACACGCCATGAATTTTAAAGTGGTAGAGAAGGAATGAGAATGGAACCACTCCTACACTCATTCCGAATATTTTGAATACAAGGCGCTCGACTTGGATATTCGAGATACTCATCTCTACCCAAAGTCTTTAACATGATCCTAATAAAGAACTTCATTTCAAAACCCTAAAAAATAACATCAACTCATCAAACTTCTTTTTCGCCTTAGGGCGTCATCCGAAAACCCTTTTTCAAGGTATAAAATCAACCAACAAACAAACATTTCTCAAGTGGCCGAACTACTGCTGCTCTGATTTCTCACACCTGTTGAGAATACGTAGGCATAGGATTGCGATGATCCTAGCGAGCATTCTTATTTCTTTTCTACCTTAGTCCTCCATTCCTCATCACCCAAAAAAGGACATGTTACGTCTGTTCTACCGCAAACAGGTAATGCATAAGACTCCACGAGCGAGCTACAGTACACTTAACTGCTAGAATGCGCATGTTAGCATCGTCCACCCAAACATCCCATCTTTCACTGTAGTCCCGTGAACTATGAATGCTCTGATTCTTCACTTCTTACAAGTGAATATAGGTAGGCACAAGGGCCCCAATCCTTGGCGAGCACTCTAATAAAAACTCAACCCCTCTTTTCCTTTAAGCAAGCAAACTTTTAGATTAAAACACTCATTCAAGCTAAACAACCTAGAAGGTTTCTATCAAATACGATGCATGTGAGGGGTTCTAATACCTTCCCCTCATATAACCGACTCCCGAACCCTAAAACTTGGTTGTGATGACCATGCTCTTTTCCTAAAGGTTTTATCGCTATTTCCCTTTCTCTCCTTGGGATAAATAAAATCAGGTGGCGACCCTGTGTCATTTTTTGCGTAGTGACAAATGATATGTGTATCGCGATAAAAATGATTCCATGGGCTCTAACTCCTTTTTCTTCCCATTTTTCACATTCTTGGTGTTTTCTATTCATTATTTTTTCCTATATTTCTCATATACTTCATCACGAAAACATGCTACAAAATAAAAATGATTAGAACGAAATAACATGAAACCAAAATGCTACTAAAATAAAAAATTTATCTAATGGGTCTCCTCCCATTAAGCTCTCCTTTAATGTAGTTAGCTTGACTATTGCACTTCTAAGGTTCCGCGAGTATCAAAGATAACTTTGCAATTGGTATCTCGCCTCCAGCATATGGTTTCAACCTTTGGTCATTCACTGTAAAAGTGTGTGCATCTCTAGGATCATGTTTTTATACAACATCACTATAAAATACCTTAGAAATCATGAAAGGAACATACAACTTTGATTTCAACTTACCTGGAAATGACTTCACTCAAGAGTTTTAGAGTCCTAGTTAAAAGTCTCATTTCACAAGCTTCTTACCATGATACTAGTTAATTCTCTCCTTGAAAGTCACAACTTTTCATAGGCTCTAAATCTCATATCTTCCAACTCATCTAACTTCAACAATCTTTTCCTTATCGTTGGTTTTTCATCAAATTTCAAGAATTTTATTACCCAATAAGCTTTATGTTCCATCTCGACTAGTAAGTGAAAAGTTTTCGCATGAACCAATTGATATGGGGGGTAATCCTAAGTGATATTTGAAAGTTTCTCTATACACCAAAAGATTATCATATAACTTTCTAGACCAATCATTTCTAGATGTAGTAACTGTCATTTAGAATTTGTTTCAATTTCATGTTAGATACTTCTACTTGTCCACAAGTTTTAGAATGGTAAGGTGCGGATACTTTATGTTTCACATTATATTTTGTAAAAAAACCTTCTAAATACTTTTTTCAGAAGTGCGTCACCATCATTGATCAAGACTCTAGGGACTCTAAACCTAGCAAAAACATTTTTGTTCAAAAATTTAGAAACAATTTGGGCATCATTAGCAGCACATGAAATGAATTCAAACCATTTGTTACATAATAAAAACATACAAGAATGTAAACATGAGAGTTAAATGGTGGAAAAGGACCCATGAAATCAGTTACCCAACAATCAAAAGGTTCTACCTTTAACATACCATTAAGGAACATTTCATATTGTTTTGAAATGTGACTTGTTTTCTGAAGTTTGAGACATTCTTGAATATACACTTACAATATTTAAATTAAGTTGGCCACCAAAACTTTAGTTTCAGTTCTATCCCCACTATGGTGGCCTCCATAAGCTAATTATGAGAGTGTCACATAAGGTTTCTCGACTCTTCACCTATGAATCAAACCATCAACATTAGTTTTAAACAGATAAGGCTAAACCCACATATAATGATTAGCCTCTTTTAGAATTGTTTCTTATGTTGCCAAGTGTAATCTTATGGGATATTCTTTGTATATTTGTAATTGGCCATATTAGTAAACCAAGGTCTTTTGTTGATTGCCATCAAGTGTTTGTCCATAAATTCTTCAGTAATGTTCTTCTATTTCTTGGGCACTTTGCTATTTTTTTTTCCTGTACAAGTGATCAACTACTACCTATTCCACTCTGTTTTTATCTAGGATTTCTAAGTTGAACTCTTGTAATAAAAAAATTCATCAGAGTAACTTTGGCTTATAATCTCCTTTGTTTAAGATATATTTCAATGATGCATGATCAGTAAAAATAACAACTTTTGAACTATTTAGATATTCCTAAAATTTTACCAATGTGAATACCACAAGCAATAATTATTTTTCAATGGTGGTGTAATTTACTTGATTTTCATTTAGAATTTTACTAGCGTAATAAATTGCATGGAAAATTTTTTGTGGCATTGGTCAAGAACTGCTCCTACCATATAATCACTCTCATCAACACAAATTTAAAGGGAAATTCCTAATTTAGAGTGACGATTACACGTGTAATAACTAACTTGTATTTAATAGTAGAAAAATATTTCAAACATTTAACATCAAATCCAAAATCACTTTCTTTCACTAAGAGGTTGGAAAGAGGTTTTGCAATCTTTGAGAAGTCCATTATGAGCTATCGGTAAAACCTGACATGTACTAGAAAACTCTTCACTCCTTCACATTAATGGGAGGTGGTAACTTTTCAATGACCTCTATTTTGGCTTCATCGACTTCAATACCCTTTGTTGAGATTGTGTCATAAAATGGTGTCTTCGGTTACCATAAAATGGAATTTTCCCAGTTTAAAATTAGGTTCGTTTTAGTATATATCTTCAAAACAACATTAAGGTGATCAAGACATTTAGAAAAGTCACTACCAAATAAAGAGAAATCATCCATAAATACCTCAATATAAGTTTCAATAAATATTAGAAAATATGGAAATAATGCACCTTTGAAAAGTAGTTGGAGCGTGCATAGACTCAATGGCATCATACGATAGGCGAACACTAAAAAGGGTCATGTAAAAGCGGTCTTCTCTTGATCTGCTGGATTTACGATAATTTGATTATATCCAAAATAGTCATCTAAGAAACAATAGTAAGCTTGATATGCTAGCCTTTCTAACATTTGATCCATGAAAGGTAATGGAAAATGATCTTTTTGAGGAGCTTATTTTAACCTCCGATAATGAATACACATACACCATCCGGTAACTATTCTAGTTAGAATTAACTCATTCTCTTCATTTCAAATGAAGTTCGTACCTCCATATTTTTAAAATACATGTACTAGACTTACCCAAGAACTATAAAAATATATGATAGGTAATACATGTTTCAAGTAACTTCATAACTTCTTTTGTCACCACTTCTTTCATGGTAGGATTTAGTCTTCTTTGTGGTTGAAATACCAACTTGAATTCTTCCTCTATTTTTATCTTATGCATGTAGTAAGTCAGGCTTATACCTTTCAAATTAGTAATACTCCAACAGAGTGCTTTCTTGTTCCCTCGTAAAACTTTCAAAAGTTTTTCTTCTTTCTATAACAGATAAGGAACTACTAATGATATTGGGGTGCAATAGTTATTCAACAAAAAAGACATATTTATAGATTTTTGTTAGCTCTTTCAACTCAGGATCCTTTGGAACTTGCATTTGACACTGTTGCTCACTACCACATATTTCTTCTTTCTTTCTAGTGGCTTTCTCAACATGAGTAGCTTGAAATTGAAGAAAACATTCAACTACCTCCATTTCAAATTCATCTTCAACCTTTTTAACTGAATTTATAATGACTCGATGCATTGGTGGTGAAGGTGTTTCTTTTACGGATACCTCATGAACAATTTCTCCCACTATATCAATTATGTATCACATAGGATTCTCTTTATGATGCTTAATTACTTTGAACACATTAAACACATTTTTTTGTTGAATATCAATATTAACTCTCCCAGTTACACATAATTATAGTTGTACATGTTGTTGAGAATGACCTTCTAAGAAGTAGTATTGATTTAGAGTCTTCTAACATATCAAGAATCATAAAATCTAGTGGGAACAACAAGTCATCTACTTTCACAGGTACATCTTCGAGAACCCCGTATGGGTAAGTGATAGAATGATCATTAATGTAAGAATCATTTCAGTTGGCTTGGGTTCCTCATAATTCAACTTTATCATCATTGAAATTAACATCAAATTAGTGCTAGCTCCTAAGTCACACATAGCATGACCAATTGTTAGTGAACCAATTGAACATGGAATAGTAAATCTATAAGGATCAGTGAGTTTGGGTGGAATTTTTCATTGGATTATTACACCTCACTCTTCCTCCAAAGTGATATTCTTGTCATACTTCAATTTATGCTTTCCAAATAAGATATCCTTCATGAATTTAGCATAAACTAGCATCTGCTCGAGAGATTAACAAAATGGAATCTTAACCTGTATTTTTGTCAGCATCTCCATGAACTTTTTGAATTGCCCCACTTCCATTTTCTTCTTTGGTATCTTTTTCAAGATTAGGTAAGTTGGTTTTATATAGTTAGGTAGCTCTGGGTTAGGTTCATTTATGAGTTGTTTCTTTGCCCTTCTCAAAGGTGAGTTTAGATCTATGAGTTTGTCAAAGGTATCCCACTCAATGAATTTTTGCTCATTTCCTCACTTTTTCTCTCTGATTGTTTCTCAACCTCTTTTTCAACTACTACATATTCTTATATCTCTTTCTCACCCTCACTTTTTTGTTTTATCTCACATCTGGCCTTTGGGTTTGAAGGTACCACTCTATTTTTCAACTCAATGGCTTTACAACTATCATTTTTGGGGTTTTCTACAATATATCCAACAAATCCCCCACTTGAACTCATTTGTGCTACCATTTGTCTAGATAATTGACCAATTTTCATTTCTAATTTTTTTATGGAAACTTTGGTGTTCATACTCATCATGTCCTGAATCTTAGTCATTTTTGCTTGTGTCTTAAACATTACTTTCTGATTCATTACCACCTATTCAAAGCTTGCTTGAGTGGATTTCATAAAGTTGGATCAAGGATTATTCAAGAGGCGATGGTTTCATTTGTGGTTCTTGAGGAACTTATGGAACTCCCTGGTTAATCTTCAAAGTTTGATTATTGCTCCATATAGAATTTGGGTGATCTTTCCAACCATAATTGTATGTGTTGGAATAAGGATTATTCTTATATAAGTTTGCATATCGAGCTTCTGCACTAGCTCTCTCTGGTACACAGTTTCCATTTGCATGTCCTTCCCCACATAAATCACATCATAGTGTGTGAACCTAACTCACATTTTCTGGAATAAATTTTGTTATTGCTAACTGTTTCAAAATAACCTCGAGTTTTTCTAACATTGTTGTATTTGATTGTAATTTAATCACACCCTTTGGTTTGATTTTCCAGTCACTTGTTGAGCAATACTCATTCTGGCACATTTTTTCAATCATCTCATTTACCCCGTCTTCATTATTAGTTCTTATGGTACCTTCAACTGAGGCACTCAAAAGCATTCTTGCTTGGTCTCTGACACCTATGATAAAATGTGTCACCTGTTCCACGACACTTATATTATGATTGGGACATCTTTGAAGTAACAACTTGAATTTCTCCCTGCACTAGATAATGACAGAGAATCACCTTGGTCTACATTTGATATTTCTACTTTCCTCTCTCTATAAACGGAGCATTTGAAAAAAAAATCTTTAGAAATGTTTCTTCCAATTCCTTCCAAGTCTGAATCGTACCATTTGGTATATACTGCAACCAATCTTTTGCTCGACCTATTAGAGAGAAACTAAACAATCGTAATTTTACACAATCTTCACTCATATCATTCGACTTCCACTCGAACAAGTCTCATGAAATTTAACCAGATGCTCCCACAAATCATTAATAGTACGCCCCTCGAACAAATTCTCTTAAACTTGAAAGCACACAATTTTTTATGTCAAAATTAACAGGGTTAGTGGGTTGAAATCCTAAGTATATCTATCCAACATGAATACTCCTACAATAATCCCCCATAGTTTGTCTTGGTGGATTCTCCATATCTTCTACTTATTCGTTTATGTCTTCTTTAGCTTTCTATTCTTCCCTTTTCCCTTTCTGAATTGCTCTCATTATTCTTTCGATTTATGAACCTAACAGTATCAGTGTCGATCTCGAACCTCGCATAAACAAATAGAAAATACCTCAATAGAACTGTAAAAAAACCAAACTGACTAAGAGTATAATATTAAAATAAACAATAACTAAGAAAAATAAAATTTTAAAAGTTAAACTTCGCACAAATATTTCCTTATTGAAATTATTAACAAGACTTAATATCCTTTTTAGTCTCGTATCTTAATCTTGGGGTTCATTTTGGTCCCTTAACTTAAAAAAGTATGTATTGGTCCCTTAACTCTTTAAAACATATTAAGTTAGTCCTTTTTGTTTAATTAGTGATGAAAAACACAAAAATCAGTTGCTAAACTCGTCGTTAATTAGATGAAAAGGACTAATATGAACATTTTGAAGATTAAAGGAAAAATAAAAATATTTTTTAAGTTAAGGGACCAAAATAAACCCCGATATTAAGGTACGATACTAAAAAGGATATTAAACCTATTAACAATCCCCTACAACGTGCCAAAAGGACAATCACAAATCTAGCAAGTGAACTAATTGTGTCAGAGTAATCAAAATAAAGACCATTTCCACATGGAATGCGTATTTTAACAAGGATATTATTGTGATTTTAAAAATAAAGTTTGGGGCTTCATATGGTTTTGAGAAAGTAATTTACACGAACAAAATAAGAAAGTGATAAGGTTTTGTTTCGACTATACTGATTATCGTTGTTGGTAATTTTGTCTATTCTCTCGAAGTGTTTTCCTAGAATTACGATACATTAAATCGACCTTATACCCAAATCCTTGGTGTATAACTCACTCTTCTTAACAACAACTCGCTAAATCCTTAGGCAAATTCAAAGTAAAAACTGGCAATAATACTTGTTAATTTCTTAATCACAAACTTATAATTCCCTATCCCTAGTTAATTACTAAAATTGAATATTATTCTATTTCAGACTCAAACTGTTAGGGACAATAATGGCTATGAGCGTAGGTTCAATTCATATGCTCATCAACACATAAAAAGCTTTAAGAACAAAAATAATTGAATAAAACTATAATATCAAATCAATAAAATAATACAAAGACAACTACATAGTTCAACAAGTCCAATAAGCTTCGTCTAACAAAACCTAATCAAAAGTTATTTGGATACTCATATTTAAACAATATTGAATTACCATATATTTAGATAAACAGTCCATGAAAATTAATAAATACGAAAGTCTTCAATGGTTGAAAATTCCAATTCCTGAGCTCCAATATTGCTTTGTCGTCCAATTCTTTCTCGAAAATTCGGAACCCTCGCAAAAGTGCCTTACTTTTCCTTTTAAAGACACCAAAACATGTCAAATATGTGCACCATCACAACCAAAATATGAAGCATCGTGACCGCGATGGCTTTTCATCACGACCACAATAGAGGCATCGTGATCACGATAATTCAGAAGTCAAATTGTGTTTTCCTTCCTTTTTTATTCTAAGTCCACCTTTTTTTTTTTTTATTTCTCTTCTTCTATTTTTATAATTTGTTTGCTTTAACTCATATTTTGCTCGAATATAAATAAACTTCATCAAAATTACTTTTAAAAGTTTTGCAATGACAGAGTGTAATCACATCCTCATACTTCTTTACTTTCTCCTTCAACTTCTTCTCGGCTTTGTCTCACCTTTCTCAATCGACATGCTCCAACATTAGCGCTCTCAGTAAGAGGTTATCCTTCATATCAATAAGCATAGAAGGAGGAATAGATTGGAAAAATTTATAGTCTTTAAGGAACTTCTTGTAAAAGGAAAGATAAGAACCAATAAACTAACGACATCAAAACCAGCATTGCTCCATAAAGAGGGTTGGGATGGCGGAGCCTCGCCATCAGGAGACCTCTAAGCGTTCACTTCTCCCCAAGTAAGAAGATCGAATTCCCGTTCAACAACCTAAGAAGAACTCCCTTCGTGTTTTTGGGCCTTAACATTGGGCAAGTTATGAGGTTGTTCCTCAGCTTTCCTTTACTTGCCTTTGACAATGAAGCCCTCAAGATGACTCTAGAGGATATAAATTTACCCACGTCCATCTTAGATCTTATCTCACCTCTTCCTCCACTCCTCTAAGGTAATATTTTCCATCTAACCTACAAAGCAACACATAAAGGGTGACACACTACTTAAGGATACCCATAAAAAGCACCAAGGTATTTGAAGCTTACTCAAGTATTCATAAAGGAGTTATCACCCTCCATCCATAGTTTAATCATTGTGCGAGAATACATAACCTCAAAATTTTCCAGGAAGCAAACTATCCTTGTCTCTTTATGAGTAAGGTAATTATTGGTGTCTCCCGCTATCACCATAGGTTTGTCTGTCTAGGCCAACGGGAAGAGAGGCACGCCATCTTCCCTCACCACGACGTAAGATCCCTCTCGCCCCTCACTCAGGAAAACTTATCCTTCCAACTCTTATAATGATTGGAGTGATGTGTTTGAAAAGGTCCTTTCTCAGTAGACCTTTTAGGGTCACCCAACCACCTTTTGAAGGCCTAATGGCCTAAAATAAAAAGAATATCCAAATAGTAGGGGAAACTTCCGTACTATAGCACACCATTTCAAAAGCCCTAACTATTAGAGGTTAACTTTGAGAGTGCAACATTAAATACTCTTAGGACCTCCATTTTTAAGGGAGAAAAGGGAAAAAGAACACACATGTCCTTAATGAGGGGAAGATAGAAGTATAATTAAGGGGAGAGAGAGTCGGAAAGGATGACTATGGCGACTCTCTATGGCGGTGAACAGGCCCGCAGAATGACCACCTATTTTTCTTCTGAAAAAGAGACATTCATATTTTCTTGAAAGGGGAGGATATGTTCGTCAATGATATATAAGAATCCTATCTATCTGCATTCTTTAAACATAGCGGAAGAGGCAACCATTATCTCTTTATTCTTTGTAAAACAGAAAAACAAGAAGAAATCACAACCACTACCACTAACGAGAATATTAAAGCTCACTATCTCACTGATCTACGCTAACCTAGACCTTACCACAAGTCTTTTGTCTAAAATCCCAATTCATAATTAACATTAAGGGGAAAATACATGCCTAAAAGAGTTGTGAATAAGGAAGAAGCTAGAACGAGCTTATAAAAGACTGGCAGATAGAGAACCAAGGGAATCTTGCAGAAAATTGTGTGAGATGAGTAAAGAAATAAAAAGAGGAAATAAGGAAGCCTTTATAAGGAAATTGGAGCCACGAGTGTTCAAAAACCTTGTATTCTCCCCCAAGATATTTGAAAGAACTCGACTCGTTTCTGACACGTTCTAAGATGGTTTAGAGTCACAAAGCTAATCGATCATTGCTCACATTAAATGAAATCAAGTGTGTTCATTGGAGTGGTTGATGGCTGACATCCCTAACTAACACTCTAGCTACTTAGGAGACATCTGGAAAGTAGGTGACGAATCATCCCCACCTGAGGGACTCGCCCCCGACTAAGGGACCCATCTCCAACAAAGTGAATCACCTTCAAATGAGGGACCTGCCTCTAACTAAAGGAGTCGCCTTAAGCTGAGGGACTCACCTCTAACTAAAGGAGCTGCCCTCTGCTGAGGGACTCGCCCATAGCCACAAATTTCAACTGATGGAAAAAAAGCTTAAAACACTTCCCCCTTTACAAGCCCTCATGCTTGAAGAACTGTGTAGTAATATATTTACAAGGGCTGCCAAATAGGATGGCATATGTCCTTTGTTAGGTGCCCTCTCCATGAGGTGTCACCTATGGCATATTCTTTATGTGACATGGGTTCTCTCGCTAAAGGAAACATGGATAATACAATTTATATAGTCTCTAAATACATAAGTTATGTCATGCTCATCACTTTCTTGGAAATAGGTAGCCAGCAACTTCCCCTAGTCAAGAGGGAGAAATTACCACTTCTTTGGAATTCCCTAATGTTGCACCCTAAAATTTGCTCAACCTATTTCACCTGGTTTATGTTTCAATTACATTGTCATTTGCATAATAAGTCATGTACATAGTCTAATCATTTGCATAGCATAGCATAACAAGTCATCAACAAGGGATCAAGTGCCAGTCTTATCTAAAGAGGAAAATCAGGGGTTTTTATTCAAGCTCAAGACCATCCAAGTAATCAAGAAATGAGTTGAAGCTTTGAAAAGTTTGAGGGTCAACCAGTGGATTCCTCTCTTAATTTGAGGTATATTGAGTATCATCAATGGAGTATGAACTATGAATTGAGGGTATGGAATGTGCACAAAGATCACGGAAGACCTAGAGGGTCATTTTGAAGATGAGACAAGTCATTGATTCAAGAACAAGAGCCAGAGTTGAAGTACAGTTAACTAGGGTTTCATTTGGGTCAACCCTAAGTCAACCCTAGGTCAACTGAGTGATTGAAGAGCCTCAAGGCTTAGTTGAAGGATGTGGGATTCATGGATTGATATATGGATACATGTGTGGTGTTGTTCCAAGGAGAAATCAAAAGGAATCAAGAAGAAGAGGAGTTACTAAATTAGGGTTTTAGTGTAAAATCCCCTAATTTAGGCCTCACTTCCAAGCCAGATAAGTCAAAATGAAAGTTTCAAATGTATTCTTGGTCAACATGAAACTTTCAGAGCTTCTCAATAGCTTTAATTTGAGTACTATAAGTCTTCAAGAAGATTTGTAGAACTCAAGTTATGGTTCTTGCAAGTTATGGGTCATCAGAGGACATTGAAATTTATCTGTGAAAGTCACTTGACTTCCAAGCAACGTTTTCCCATGAAGGAGTTTTCAAATGGATTCTTGGCCAACATAAGAGTTGTATATCTTGATCTTAGCTTTAATTTTAGTACTATAAGTCCTCAAGAAGATTTGTGGAACTCAAGTTATGGTCTTGGCAATCCAGGGGTAGTTTGGGAAAGTTGAATTACAGGTCATTTTTCAACATAGGTCAAAATCTCCATCTTCCACTCCTCAAATGGAAAAATGTTCAACATGAGATGTGTTCAAAATGATATTTTTAGGCTAGATAAAAGGTCATGAGAGTTTGTAATGGCTTGCTTCACAAAGTCACAAAAATGGCCTAAAATAAGGGTAAATTTTAAGTGAACCAAAGTTGAAAATTGGGGTTTTTGATCTACAAATCCAAACCAAGCCATATGACATACCAATTTGATTTTAAAACACATTTTGAGAGCATTGACATTGCCACATTTTTTATTTGAGGTATATTTCTATGACTTGCTTTGTAACTTGGTTACTTGCATCATAAGGCACGTATGCAAAATCACTTTGTAGGGCATAACCAAGGCTTTAGTGCATCCTAACATATTGAATATCTCATTAGAAGACAAATTGGACTCAGAACAAGGTGAATACAAGCTGCTATCATGAGCTGGTATGAACATAGCATGACATGAGATGGTGAATTTCTCATTGGATTGATCCAGAAGATTCTAGAGTCTTCAAACACATTCTATATATACTTGTGAAGTGATTCAGATCAGGAGTTGGAGAGAATTGAGGGAGATTGGAGAGATTGCATTTTCAACCTTCCATTTGCAAAACAGAATTCAGTTACAGGTTTCAACCACTTTCAATCCATTCTTCTGATCTCAGAAGCTTGCTCTAGCATTGGTGGATGATTCCAGATAGAATCCATAGCAAGAGCATTGAAGAGTTGTGAGATAGCATTTGGAATTTTTCATCTGCAACTCAAGATCGAATTCAAGAATCCAAGCCATTTCAATCTCTTTCTTTGCATACAGAAGCATCCTTTGGTGTTGGTGAAGGTGTCTGGAACTTATTGGAGCTTATCTTGAAGCTTTGATAACTCTGTTCATCTCAAAATTGCAGGTATGTAAACTTCACTCCATGGCTTGATTTAGGCCGTTTCAATCGGTTTTGAATAGTTAGATTCAATGTAGATGATCATAGGGAGCTTTCTGGTAGCATTAGAATTGATTTAGAGACAATTAGTGGATTGATGCAATTTCTGTTCATGATCATATCTTCGTGTTCTTGATGATAGAATCTTAGTTTGATAGCTAGAATTGATCAGGGTGAAGTGGTGAAGAGTTTAGGCCACTCAATTTTAGGTTTAGTGAGAATTAATTTCTGAGCAATTTCTGATGATTCAATCATGTTTTGAGGAGGAAGATGTTTCACTGATCATGATTAACATAGTTAGATTCAGGGTGAAATTTCAAGCGAGTTAGGGTTTTTAGTTTTGATTTTTGATGAAGAATTGATGGAGTTACGAATTGGGGAAGATGAAGTTGTTGCTATGTTCTTCCATGGCTTTTTCCCTCCACTGAGCTATTCAAAGGTTGAAGACAACCCTAGGGCCGTTAGATGAACATAAGACTTTGACTGGAAATAGGATCCAAGGGCCACGAATTCATTTCAGATTGTGAAGAGGACTCAGGTTACTAATACGCACCGTTTCATTAAGTTGCCAACTTTGGGCTTAAGTGAATTTAGTGATAACCACACCCCACTTTAGAGGCCCATTGGGAAATACACTACATTGGCTTGCTATTCATACCGTGAATTTGTCCATTTTCCTGAATATTTTCATTTAATTTCTTATTTGCATGGGCCTAGCACGCGCTTGGCTATCTACACCCCCTTTTGGGCCCAGATGATCGTTTGCACTGCATAACATTGTTATTCAACACGCCTGTTTCTCATTTTATTTTATTTTCATTTTAATTCTTCATTTTACTAGGTTAATTGAAAAAATCATAACTAATTGAAAAATTAATATTTTTGATTGGGAGTTTTTTTCCCCATTTTCCTTAAAACCTCAAGAAAATAATAAAAGAATAAAAAGATTATTTCATGCATTTTTCTTTTTATGGCATTTTTTTTACATTTTTATTGCTTTATTTTGCATTCTATTTGATACTTCTACTTTCTGAATTTTTTATGGTCATTTGATTTAGAATTTTAACTTGGTTCTTTTTGCTATGGTTAGAGTATAGCATTAGGTTCCCCCTGGATTTTTGTTACATTTTTGTGACTTAAATTTAATTGTTTTTGAGAGGTGTGAAGCAAGTGTGCTAGAATTAGGGTTTCAACTCACATAGGTGCATTTCAACACATAGTTTTGAGGTTTTCAGTTTGATTTAGGCCTTGGGGTTTATGTGGGGTATAGGGTACATAGTTAGGGTCCCTTAGAAATTAATCTAGGATTTTATGAGGAGTATTTCTATTGTATTTGATTTTTGCAAGTTGGTTGATATTGGTGTGCTTCCCTCTTGGGATGTTGTTTTGTTTGATGGGTTTTGGGCCTCTTCTTTGGGTGATTGGGCTGGTGCTTGGCTTGAAGAGTGTGTGAAGACATGGAGGATGATTGTAGACAAATAAAGATGCTTGAAGCTTGAATTTGCTTGTGCCTGAAGATTGCTAAGGAAGACTTAGGAGATAGGAGATATAAGGAGAGCTTTAGAATAGACTGATTTCTTCTGTCAAACATAGAGAGCTTCTTGTGCCTCTATTCTATCCTATGACACAAGGTCCCCCAAAGAAGTTTCATCTTTCCTTAGGAGAGATGTAGAACATGCTTTGATTAGGTAGAACCTTGAGGATACCTCTCCCTTGCTATGATAAGATCTTAGTGATTTCCCTGGGTTTTCACTAAGCCTCTTAACATTCCAACTTCCTCTATTTTAGCTGATTCTCTCCTGTGAGTGTTTGCATTGAAGATGGAAGCCTATTGAAGATGAAGTTCATTGAAGACTGGTGAAGATGAAGCTTGTACCTGTCAAAGCTGGGTATCTGTGAAAATTAGGGTTTTGCTGTTGACTGAAGTTGTCTGCTTATTGGGGTTCAGTGCTTGCTAAAGCTGAAGATTATTGGAGATAAGAGCTTACCTGAAGCTTGAATATCATTGGAAAGTGAAGATGAAGTCTTGCCTGAGGTTGTTACTGTCAACTCTTTGCTGTTAATCAACTGTGGCTGCCAGAGCTGGTGCTGGTTGAACTGCTTACTGTAAGAGCTGGTGTTGCTGTCAGAGCTGGTGTTGGGTTTTTCTTTTGCTGTATTGATTGTTGTTTGTTCAGATTGCCCCTTAGGTTTGAAGTGAAGCTGTTTCACTTTGCCTATTATTTTCCAGGTTCGAGGTTGAGTGGGACTCCCTTGTCTCGCTTGTTTTGCTGCATCTCATGCATTTTACTGTTTACCGTATATCTGCTGTTTCTTTTCCGTTTATCCCCTAGGATCTATGATTTCCTTCGTGCAGGAGGGAATTATGACAGACATTAGGTTATAATCCATGCATGACAACATTAGGTTAGTTTTTATCCCCTTTCAAACCCTAGGATTTTTTAGACTTCTTTCTCTTCTATCTCAGAACAATTCAAAACACAGTAATAAGGATAATCGATGTCGTACGCTACGAGCCTTAAGCTATTTGAGAAAGGTTACTGGAGGGTCACTCTTCAGTAATCTGATTACTTAGTGTGTTACCCTTAGGGTGACATACGATGTAGTCACTCTCAAATCATAGTCTCTAGTGCGTCAGAGATTGCAAACATCGTAAAAAACAGTTCTTGCATAAAAGACTGAAAACGAACATTAAAGTGTCATTTTTGTCCGCTTGGACTCTTAATCAGGAAAAACCCTTTCATAAGGAGATAAAAACATTCAGACAAGCTTGTGTCTTCCGTAGCCCGAACTACGTTTTCTCTGATCTTTCATGCTGTATGAAAGTACGTAGGAATAGGATGCGATATCCTAGGGAGCAACTTTCCCTTCCTTTCCCGTAGGTAGGCGAACTACGTTGACTCTGATTTCTCGTTCCAGATGGGAATACGTAGGCATAAAGTGCGATACTTTGCCGAGTCATTTTATTTTCTTTTAACCCTTGACCTTTAGCGTAGATAGAATAACAATCCGTACTAGAAAACAAGTGTGGATCCCGTCGAGTACGACGGACGTGAGGGGTGCTAATACCTTCCCCTTGTGTAACCGACTCCCGAATCCAGGATTTGGTTGCGATGACCATTCCTTTCCCGTATTTGCGGTAGGTTTACTTTGAGCGTTTCCTTTCCCTCCTTTGGGATAAATAACGCACGGTGGCGACTCTTCTGTTTAGCCGGCGCCGATTTTCGCGGTAGCGACACCTAAACTCTAGGCCCATAATCCCATATAAATAAATCAACCTTAGTGTTTAGGATGACAGATCTTAATACACGATAAATACCCTCTAAAGTCATAAAGATTCTCACCTAACGTGAACATGCTCTTTCATCATCGTAAAATGCAACCAAATAAGGCCTATCACGGCCACGGGTAAGCTCTAAACCACCAGGAAAATACTAAGGCCTATAGTCACCCCTACTAGAATAGGGGTACCATGCATTATGTGCTTTTTGATAAGTACAATTGTAAAAATAGTTGCCATGATTAAACATGTATGTTGTCTTGGGCGCAACAAGATCCATCTTAATATGGTTGTATATGGAGTAGACGTCCATGAAACTTATTATTTTTAAGCCTAAAGATCTGTCAATCATGTGATCTATATTGGTTATAGGGTACCAATCATTGGGGCATGCAATGTTAAGATCAGTGAAGTTGACGCACATACACCATTTGTTTGATGTCTTCCTTACCAAGACCATATTAACCAAACCAGATGGGTATTTTACCCTTGTTATTATTCAAATTAAACTATAAGAGAAGATATGGATGTAATGAAGGAATCACGTTATTGACCCACATTCTATATGTTAAACATCGTGAGATGAATGATGAGATGGATGCAATTCGGAAAACGATTTATATAAGTTGGTTTTCAAATACAACTTAATTTTTCAGATTATAAATTTCTATGTCAATTTAAATGAAATGTATTTTTAGTGAAGGGTTAGTGCAACAAACAATCTACATAGCATATAATAAACTCAACTTCATACAACAACACAAGATATTATGTAATGTTTTAAGAATCTAAAGAACAAAACATTGCTAAGTCACAAGAAGTTTCTTTCTTGTGACTTAGCAACGTTTTGTTCTTGTTCTTAAAACATTAATCAACAACAACATACAACAACAATTATCAACAACATACAAAAAAATCAGGTTCAAGAACAACAATAGCAACATATAACAACAACATACAACAACACAAGATGATATGTAATGTTTAAAGTACAAGGTGAATGAAGTTAACACAATAGCTTTGTACTTCTTCTATTTTTCTTCATAGCTACACAAACCATATGTATCATAGCCAAAGTATACGTGAAATTTTCTAGCATATGCAACACATGATGGTGATTCTAATGTCTCAACATCAGAGTACAAACTCATGACAAATGTTATGACATCATCAGATTGAAATATAAAGTAAAATAAACCTGACTGAAAATAAACTGCATAAATATAAATAACACAGTCAATTGGTAACCCAGTTCGGTGCAACATCACCTACATCTGGCAGCATCTAAACCAGGAAAGAAATCTACTATGATATCATTAGTTCAAAGCTAAACTCCCCCATTTAATACTTCTCGCCTAATCACTACCTTGTGCTACTTATACCTAGAAATTGCCATCTAGATATGAGATCCCCTTCTCACTTCCTAATCAGTCACAATCCCAGTGACAATCAACAATTCCAAACAATAGAAGTATCACACTTCTAAGACAATACTCAGTTTTACTTAAAAGCTTCAACAAAGAATAATACTTAAATTCTTGCTTAGAAGCTTTAGAGTGAGAACAAACAAGCAATAAATAATTTGTGTACCATAATGTATCAAAAGATACAAAGGGTGACTTACAAAGTCATATGAGAGACTCTCAAACCTAACACTACAAAACCTCCCCTTATTTTACAAAAGTGAAATCCGTGAGATACATTAGGTTTAGGTCCTCTTTAAATAGCCTTTAAACCTTGTGAGCTTGGGCTCTTGAGGCACAATTCATCAGGAATCATCTTGGAATCATAAGCATAATCTCTTGCATAAAAATAGGAACAAAATATGAAGTTTTCTAAAAAGGCTCAACGATCCTTTTTCAGAAAACTATCACAATCTATCAAAACAGAAGTTCCCACAATATCCCTCCTTGAATAGCGCATATGTGTGAATTAAAACACACTCAAAAATCTCACTGAAAATACCAAAATAGTGAAGGTGAGAAAATACTTAGAAGGGGGGGTTGAATAAGTATGAAGATAAAACTTAGAAATAAAAACTCAAGGATTTTTATCCTGGTTCGTTGAACTCAACTACTCCAGTCCACCCTATCAAGAGTGATTTGCCTTTCTCAAACAAGGACTTAATCCACTATTAAATCAACTGATTACAATAGTAAGCACTAAGAACAACTGTTCAAAGTCTTCTCAAGAACTACTGATCCTAACTGGATCTTCTTAAGGATCTCTTACAATCAAAAGTAATAATAATACAAGTGTTTGATTTGCTTCTAATAAAGCTTTATCACAACTGTGATTTTTCACTTAAGTTTTTGAACTATGAAATAAATTCAGCAAATGAGTATAAGTTGTATGAGAGCTTGTAATGAATTCTTTCAAGTATATCGTCAACTGAAGAAGATAAATGAAGTCTGTCGCTACAGCGAAAATAAGGTGCCGGCAAAACAAAAGAGTCGCCACCTTTCGTTATTTATCCCTCATAACGGGAAAGGAAACGATTGGAAAAACCTGACGAATAGGTATAAGACAAGGTCATCGCAACCATTGTCTGGGTTCGAGAGTCGGTTACGCAAGGGGAAGGTATTAGCACCCCTCACGTCCATCGTACTCGATAGGATCCATGCTTGTTGTGTTTATCTGATGGGTTGGTTTTATCTATCTACCTATCAAGGCTGGTCTGAAAAGAAAAGAAAAATGACTCGGCAAAGCGTCGCACTTTATGCCTACGTATTCTCATCAGAGAATGAGAAATAAGAGTCAACGTAGTTCGGCTAACTACGGGTTACGGGGAAGGTGGCTCGCCAATACATCAGTATTGTGCCTACGTACTCTCAACAGATATGAGAGGTCATAGCTTACGTAGTTCGGGATGATACGGATTACGGGAATTCAGATTCATCTGTTTTATCGAGTAGGGTTAACAAACAGTTCCAGCAGTTTGGTGTATGCAGCTCGACCTTTGGAGACTCAGGTGTTACCGTTTGCGGTAGAACTGGGAGTTAACGACACTCTTTTCTTCAGAAAAGCTTCCTTTGAATTATGGGCCCACGGGGCAAAAAGGTTTGAAGTTTGTTTCTGTCTTTTACGAAAGAACTGTTTTTTTATGTTTGTCTGTAGTTTGTACAGCACTAGAGACTATGACCTGGGAACGAATGCATCGCATATCGTCCAAAGGACGTATACTAGACATTATGCAATATTGAGAGGAGGCTGCTCAATTATCATTACCCAAGTAGCTTAAGGCTCGTAATGCGCTTATACTAACTTGCCTTTATTACAATTTTTTACTGTTGTTTCAAGATGAGAAGAGAAGGGGGGACAACTACAGGGAGACTATCAAGTCCTAATGTTGTCATGCCAAGGATTCATCCTATGGTTGAAGTTTGAAACGGGGATCTCCTAGAAGTTATCATGCATAGGTTTCAACCTAAATTTCTCATCATCACTTCCTTATCAAAGGAAGTGAGATTCCTAGGGGATCATGTCAATGATAAACAGAAACAGATAAAGCATCAGCTTAGACAGTAAACAGTAAACAACTATAAAGTGCATGCAATGCAAGTGAGGGAGGAAATGTGTGTGGGGCATCAGCCTCCAGAAGCTCATCTTGACCTCAAGCCAAGTATGAATAACTGCAATCATGAAGAGAAAATAAAATGCCATCAAGCAAATCACAAACCACATAGGCAAGGGAGCAGGGCTCTACCGAATACCCGCAAGCAAAGCCATACAATAAAAGTACAAGCAGAGGGAGCAACTCAACCTCTAGTGAAATCATGCTCCTAGCTTCAAACAATCTAAACATGAACTTATTCTAATTCATCAAGCAAATCACACAAGTCACATCAATACAGTTGCACAGCAAGCAAACAGACAGGAAAGAAAGTAGATCAACAGCTTCCACAACTTCACAGCAAAGCAGTCCTTTGACAGCAGTTCAGTCCTCAGTCTGTAACTGTTCTTCAAGGCTTTCATCTTTAATAGCAAGTATCAACTTGCTTCTTCAAGCTTTCAATGCATCAAACACAAGTATTAACTTGTTCTTCACCTTCTTCAAGCTTCAGCTATTTCTTCAATCTAAATTTAATCTTCTTCACACAAGTGTCAACTTGTTCTTCTTGATCTTCAAGCTTCAGCTCCAATGGCAGTCTTCAAACAAAGGGGAAGTGCAACCTCTAGCATCTTCAATCTTCTAAAAAGGAACTCCATCCTCTAGCAAGGGAGATAGATTCATCTAACAAGAGCAAGATGGGATAGGGAGAAGCAAAGTGAAGACCAAAGGTCACCTCTAAGCACTCCACCATCAAAGAAAGGAACCCTCAAAGGTTCTACCAACTTGTGAAGAGCCACACATCCTACCAAAGGAGGGATGAGGCCTTCACAAGGGGACCTTACATCATAGTGAGGAATAGAAGTGATCAACACCTTCCATGTTTCATGAAGGAAGAAAATCTATTCTAAGAGATCTCCCTAAAAACCCTAATCCTTAACCCTAAACAAACTACACCAAAGGGAGAGCAATCTTCAAGTCCAAGCTCCACCATGCATTCCATAGCAGCCCACACAAGTCTTCATCATCATCCAAAAGCAAGAGGAGCACAACCCTAGTCTAAGGGAACTAATGAAGTCATTCTAGTTGAGTTAGCAAGTTAGGATCACCTAAAACCTAGTATTAAAGTTAATTCTAACTAAAATACTAAAATCAATTATAAAATCCTACAAAAATAACTATGGGAACCTATGTCAATCATGACTCTAACATGTTAATTCCAGAGATCAAATCCTCAAATAAGACCTTGAAATAAATTCTACACTATAAGGTACTAAACTTAAACCCTAAAAGGAAGCACCTAAAGTTTCAACCTAAAAACAATACCTAATTTCATCACAAAAATGTGAGAAAAATACTATGGGAGAATAAATGTCTAAGCTAATCACAAACAAAAAATCAAGCAAAAACTCATCACCAAATGATCAAACTAAAATTATCAAACAGAGGTATCAACCATGGTAATTTTATTATCAAATAAAATGTAAAAAATGCACAAAAAATAAAAATGCATGGTTTTCCTAATATTTTTATTTAATAAAATTCTAGATTCAGTCATGAATCAGGGGGGAAAAACCTGGAATTAGTTGACCTATTTTTCTATTTTTTATGAATTATTATCAAACTAAGATGAAATGAAGAAAATAAAAGAAAATCAAAAGAAATTAATAAAACCAGCGTGCTGAATAGCAATCCAACATAGTGCAATTCCTGGGATGGGCCAAATGTGGGGTGTGAGTAGTATTCAGACTACTAAGCCCATTCACTTCAATTAAATGAAACGGTGCGTAGCACCTCAAGTCAATGGTCAGACTTTTAATTCAATCGTGGCCATCTATTCCATGGACTTGGTCAAGGTCAAAGTGCCATCCAAGGGCTCATGTGCATCGTCCCAAATTTGAAACTCAGATTGGAGGGAGTTCAGACGGTGGCCTGAGCTGCAGCGCCACCGTCTTCTCCGGTGGACCATCAAACACAGGTCAACAAAAATAACAAAATGATACATCATCTCACTCAATTTTTCCTCCTGATCATGAATCTCAACTCCAAATCATCTAAATCTTTCTCTAACTCAAAACACGATGGCATCTTCAGAATTTGTCAAAATCTTGAATCTCACCATTCTCCAAATTAAAGGCATCAATCCAATCCTCATCTCAGGGTGATCAATTTCCCCTATCTAATCTTGATTATCCATCCAAGAATCTCTAGAATTCAGTCTCAACAGAAATTTGTCATCATCCTAACTTGTCTCTATTCCATGAATCAATCATATCAAATCCATCTACACATTGCAAGGATCCTAACCACCTATAGATTTCTATCTATCTCCTCCTAAACTATGCATAAGGATAAAAGTTACCAACCTGAGTTCAGAGGTGTAACAGATGTAGTTCTTGATCACTTCAACCTCCAAGATGATGCAGATACACTCCAAAACACCTTCTGAAGCCAATGCAACCTTCAATTTCTCTTGATTTGGCCTGGAACTCAGAACTCGATTTCTACTTGCAGCTCTGAATTTTCAATGGCTCTCTCTGCTACCAGCTTCAAACTCTTCCAAAAAAATGGCTGAACACACTCAACAACTTATATAGAACTCATTAGAATCATCTAGAACTTTCTCAAAGCTTCAGAATGAGAAATTGGATTTTCAAATTCTCCTCAAAATGTCATTCATGACAGTCACGATTCCCTCTCTGTTTTGGCCTCAGCAAGCTTGCATTCAACTTCTCATGAGATATTTAACATGAATGGTGGTGATTCTCCCCTTGTTTCAATCCAATGGCTCATGCTTGATATGTTACTTCATTATGAAGAAACAAAGAAAAAGGGCATGATATTAGACTCAAATCAAAATTCTAATATTGCTAAAGTTTCCAAAATGTATTTTCCATTCAAAAAATGATATTATTTTGCTTCATTTGCACACAAAATGATTTATTTGAATTTTTGGTCATTTATGCCTTTTTAATCCTTCCTTTTTCACAATTTCTTGAACCAAGTCTCTCCTTGAGCCATTTCAATGCCTCCTTGATGCATGGTCAAGATTAAAACCCCATTTTGAGCAACTTTCAAGTTGCACAAAATTTCATTTGAGATGTCTAAGTTGGTGAAAATGACCCATAACCAAAAATGACCCATAATCACAACTTCCCAAAATACCCTTGACTGGTCAAAGCCATAACTTGAGTTATACAAATACTATCAAGGACTTCTAGTACTCTATATAAATCTAAGAGAATAAGGAACAACATTCATGTTGACCAAAAGTTCATAGGAATCATCCTTCTAGGGAAAAAGTGTCATACAAGTTAGGTAACTTTCAAGCTCCAAATTCACATGCCTCAGATGACTTATAACTTGTCTGGCTCATAACTTGAGTTCTATAAACCCTATCAAGGACTTCTAGTACTCACATTAAATCTAAGATCATTCCCTACAACAATCATGTTGGGGCCAAGATGAGATGACAATCATATCTTGAGCTAAATTGCCTTGAAGACAGGGGTCAAACTAGGGGATTTTACACTGTCAAGTCTTCGAAACCCTAGCCTGAAACTTCTCAAAATATTCAATCATGATGAGTCAACCTTGGAATCATCCTTATAACATCTCAATGTATCAATCCATGATCACGTGGCTCTTAAATTAGGTCTCAAACTTCTTCAAATCCTCAGTTGACTTAGGGTTGGCCCAATCAAACCCTAGCTGCACCAATCATGGCTGAGGCTTCTTATTCTTTCACAATGACCTGTCTAGGCCTCAAAGTGATCTTTAAAAATTATCATGAGCTCTCTTAAGACCTCAAGTCCATCTCCATGACCTCAGAAGCATCTGATGACTTCCCACAACTCTCAAGTTATGAGACACACCCTCTTGGCTTCAATCACTCTCTCTGAGGATCTTTTAACTTCTCGGACAAAGATATCAACCCTTGAACTCTTGAATAACCTTTTTAGCTAGCCTCAAAGGCTTGTGTAGCCCCTGATTAGTAATCATACCTCTTGATCTCCTGCATACATGTCAATGAAATGCAAATGATAATGCTAATGTGAATGAAATGAAACATAAGCTAGGCAAAGAAATATTGGGAAAATTTTGGGGTGCAACAGCTTCCCCTATTCAAACGGCTTGAACCTGACTGGGTGAGAAGCGAACGGCTCTCAAACAATCAAGGTAAAAGACGGTTGAATACCAACAAACCCGGAAACCGAAATAATAGTTGCACAACAACTAGCTGGAGAAATACTGATCTGAACCTCCTTCAGGATGATTCTCTGATTTATCTGATATCATTGCATCCTCAAATCATCGAGGGATCACTGGTTGCACGGTAATTGGTGATCTACCAACCGCACAGGTAAACGATACTCTGGTTGGTAGGAACATCTTCAAAACTGAACATGATAGTTGCGCGGAAACTTGCTGGGGAATTGGTCACACGGTAACCGGTGAAGGGTCAAATCTCAAATCTCCGTCAGGATGATCATCTGATTTTGCTGTAGATCTTTGTCCTCAAGTCATCAAGGGGTCACCGGTTACACGATAAACGGTAATGGATGGTCGGTCATGTCGTCAGGCATTCTCCGTCATAGTAGAAGAATTCCTTATCGTCGCCTATGGACTCATCATGTCGCTAGAAACGTCGACAATATCTTTGTCGGACTTCATCAGTAAGTCAATAAGGGATCACCGGTTATTCGGTAACTGGTGAATGATGGCTGATTTTGCCGTCGGGCATTTTGCACCACTGCAGAAGAATTCCTCAAGACTCATCAGGTCATTAGGAACTTTTTAACAATCAAGTTAATCATGCCATCGGGCATTCAGAGAAATTCTCGGGCGTCAGCCGGACTTCATCAGTAAGTTGGGAATAGAATTTTTGATCAATCATGAACCAAATAGGGATATCCAATCTTCTGCCATCAGGCACTCCGCGTCAGCTAGGAGAACTACTTCTACCTCGTAGTTGGACTTCATCAGTAAGTCTTGAAATAAAATCCTTAGTCAATCAGGAACCACTAAGGGTATACAATCTTTTGCCGTCAGGCACTCTGCATCAGCTGAGATAACTGCATTGACATCGCAGTTAGACTTCATCAGTAAGTCTTCAAATGGAATCCTTAATCAATCACGAACCAATAAGGATATACATTCTTTTGTCGTCAGGCACTCCGCGTCAGTTGGGAGAACTGCTTTGACATCGCAGTTAGACTTCATCAGTAAATCTTCAAATGGAATCCTTAATTAATCACGGACCAATAAGGATATACATTCTTTTGCCGTCAGGCACTCCGCGTCAGCTGGGAGAACTGCTTTGACATCGCAGTTAGACTTCATCAGTAAGTCTTCAAATGGAATTCTTAATCAATCACGGACCAATAAGGATATACATTCTTTTGCCGTCAGACACTCCACGTCATCTGGGAGAACTGCTTCGACCTCGCAGTTGGACTTCGTCAGTGAGTCTTAAAATGGAATCCTTAATCAATCACGAACCAATAAGGATATACATTCTTTTGCTGTCAATCCCTCCGCGTCAGCTGAGATAACTGCTTCGACATTGCAGCTGGACTCCATCAGTAAGTCTGGGGTTTTGGCACAGCTACTGGACTTCAATCATCAAGTCTTCAAGGGAAGTTTCAACTTCTCCATTTAGAAACCTGTTGGGGATGACACATCTCCGCTGGGGATTCTGGAGAACTATCAAGTAACTCTACTTCGGGGGTCCAGAAATCATTCTGGATGAATCAACTCTGCTGAGGACTTCAAGAATCATCTTGGACAAATAACTCCGCCGGGGACTTCAAGAATCACCCTGAACCAATAACTCTGCTGGAGATTTCAGGAATCATTCTGCGCAAACACTCTGCCGGGGGCTCTAAGCATCAACTTGAGCAACCCTCTTCGGCGACTTCATTGGGGATTTTAAGAATCATCTTAATCAATAACTTCGATGGGGAATTCAAGAATCATCTTGAGCAAACCATTCTGCGGAGGAACACCTGCAAAACAAGAACGATAACGACCTAGCTCATGTTTCGTATGCATATGCTTTGACAATGGCGCAATGCTTCACACGGTGGAAATGCTACGCGTTTTTAGGGTAAATGCTATGCAATCATGCAAAATGCTATGACCCTATCAGCAAAATAAATGCTGAAGGGAGAATCCTCCTGTCAAGGAGAAAGAACCACTCTGGTGGAGAGGAGGAACCATCCTGCCGAGGAGAAGAAGTCACACCAATCTCCATTGGACTTCGCCTGGGGAAACGAACTTCAGTCAACTGCTGCAGGGGAACAAAGTTCTACGAGAACCTGGACCTACTCATCTGGGTATACGAACCACAACTGCTGAAGAAAACGATGTCAATCACAGAAATAAACTGCACGGCCTTCGCGGCTAAAACTCTCCCGGAGATAACGACTCTGGTGGGGAAATACAACATCAGTTGCTCAGCACTTTACTGGGGAAAACCAATCATGGCCCGCACGACTTCCAAGGACTCGACTCTTTTGGGGATTTGCTAGCTCGGCTGGGGAAGGAGGAATCATCCTGCTTGCTGGGGAGAGTACGACTCTGTGGGGAGTTTCAATCCCGCTAGAGACCTCAGTCTGAACTATCGGAAACTGCACACTTGCGAATAGTCTTCTACGAGAAAACTGCACATTGACTCAGTGCGGGGAATGAACATACACCTCTGCGTATGACTCAGCTAGGGAGAGGATGATCCTGCCTAGGATGCATCTGGTTAGAGAGAATCTACTCTGCTTGGGGATACATATCAATGTTCTAGATCTCATGTTCAGACTCCGTGGGGAGACGCTGCTGAACTCGCTGGGGTAGAAGGAATCATCCTGCTTGGGAAACATGCGACGTACTGCCTGAATATGCTATACCTGCAACAACACAAACAAACAGACAAGATACCCTTCTCAAAGGGACCTATCAAGGTTATCATCTTGCGACAATGTTCAAGTAATTCATTGTTTCAACAATCAGCGGCCTAGGCCAGTAAGTTTATGTATGCGCATTTTATCAAAAACATCGGCGTTCTTTTTCGTAAACAAAACAGATAAATGCTAAACAAGCAAACAGAATTGTTGAATAGTGTATATTTTATTGATAACGAACCCCTGAATGGGTAAAAATGTTTTACAACAGATGCCAGCTCCTGGAATGAGGAAGTTGCGCAAGCAAAAACATAAATATACATCAGTATATACACAAATGTGGACAATATGGCGTAGACGAACACCATGAGTTGATCCCTCTATGACCCACTCGACTTCGATACTTCTCCGACGCTTCAGCTTCAGAAGAGATTGATTCAGATAAACGGCCCTCAGGTCTTCCAAATCACTAAACAATGAAAGTCCACACGCGGAACGCAGTCATTTGCTTTTTCAAATCCCTAACTTTTGCCTGAATCGCCCGTTCGGGTTTTCGATTCACCGGGATACCCTTTTTTGCCAAAGTCGCCCTTCCAGGTTTTCGACTTTGCGGGTGTACATTTTTCTATTTCTATCCCTAACTTTTGCCTGAACCTTTTTCCTTTTTTATGGTTCGCCGGGATGTCCCATTTTTGCCTGGATATTCTTTTTTCTTTCCAGCGGGTCGTTTTTAAGCAAAGTATTTTTTAACTGCGTCCGCGTTCACCGGGGATGCAAAATCTTTGCCATCCATCGTGGATAACAACAAGGCTCCTCCCGAGAAGACCTTGCTGACGACGTACGGACCTTCGTAATTGGGAGTCCACTTGCCCCTGTGATCGGAGTGTGGAGGAAGAATCTTCTTCAGGATGAGATCACCCGTCTGAAAGCTTCTCGGACGCACCTTCTTGTCATAAGCTTTCTTCATTCGGCTTTGGTACAGGCGACCATATGCAATTGATGCTAACCTCTTCTCGTCCATCAGGCTGAGTTGGTTTAGTCGGTTCTTAATCCATTCTGCCTCATCGAGTTTTACGTCTACCAAAACTCGTAAAGAAGGAATCTCAACTTCTAACGGTAGGACAACTTCCATACCGTACACCAGTGAAAAAGGAGTTGCCCCGGTTGATGTACGTACTGTCATACGATAACCGTGCAACGCAAATGACAACATCTCGTGCCAGTCCTTATAGGTCACAACCATCTTCTGTACAATCTTCTTAATGTTTTTGTTGGCCGCTTAAGGAGATGAGTTGTGGTGTTCAATCTTGAAACTTTGGCACAACTCCTTCATCATCTTGTTATTCAGATTTGAACCATTATCGGTAATGATCTGTTCGGGAATTCCGTAACGACAGATGATGTCCCTCTTTATGAATTTAGCCACCACCTGCTTGGTCACATTAGCATACGAGGCTGCCTCCACCCACTTGGTGAAGTAGTCGATGGCTACTAGAATGAAGCGGTGACCGTTGGATGCGGTGGGCTCGATCTTGCCTATCATGTCGATGCCCCACATGGAGAACGGCCACGGGGAGGACATGACATTCAACAGGCACGGCGGCACATGAATCTTATCGGCATAAATCTGGCATTTATGACATCTCTTCGCGAATTTAAAGCAATCCGACTCCATCGCCAGCCAGTAATATTCTGCTCTCAGGATCTTTCTTATCATAGCATGCCCGCCGGCGTGTGTACCAAATGTGCCTTCATGGACTTCTTCCATGAGCATACTCGCTTCTTTCTCATCTACACATCTGAGTAGCACGAGATCGTGGTTTCTTTTATACAAAACTCCATCAGGATTGAGATAAAAATTTCCAGACAGCCTCCTCAGAGTCTTCTTATCCTGGGTTGACGCTCCCGCAGGATACTCCTTAGTCATAAGGAAAGTTTGGATATCATGGAACCATGGCTTGCCATCGGAGCCTTCCTCGATCGCAAAGACAAATGCAGGTCTATCAAGACGAGAAAGGACAATTCTTGGAGCTTCATTCCAAAAATTGACTTT
The DNA here is from genome assembly GCA_963859935.3 of Lathyrus sativus. Taxonomy (NCBI): domain Eukaryota; kingdom Viridiplantae; phylum Streptophyta; class Magnoliopsida; order Fabales; family Fabaceae; genus Lathyrus; species Lathyrus sativus. Next base: position 242,257,312 of record OZ012735.1, read on the forward strand.
ATACATCGAAGCCAACGTGGCTAGGGCATCAGCCATCTGATTCTCAGCTTTGGGTACATGATGGAGTTCCACTCGATCAAAGAACGGAAGCAGCCTTCTGGCATAATTCATGTACGACACCAAATTCGATTGACGAGTCTCCCACTCCCCTTTAATCTGGTTGATCACAAGTGCCGAGTCACCATATACATCTAGATTCTTGATTCTCAAATCAATCGCTTCTTCTAGACCCATGATGCATGCTTCGTACTCTGCTTCGTTATTAGTGACCGGAAACGTCAGTCTAGCAGTAAACGGGATGTGGGATCCATGGGGAGTCGTGATGATTGCCACAATGCCACTTCCGTAAGAATTAACTGCCCCATCAAATATCAATTTCCATTGGGATTTCCTGTCTGGACCCTCGTCAGGCAACGGTTCATCATAATCTTTCACCTTGAGAAACATGATATCCTCATCACAGAATTCAAATTTCATCGGCTGATAATCTTTGATCGGCTGTTCGACAAGGTATTTAGACAATATGCTTCCCTTGATGGCCTTCTGGGAAACATACTGAATTTCATATTCTGTCAACACCATATGCCATTTGGCAATCCTGCCCGAAAGCGCTTGTTTCTCGAAGACGTACTTGATCAGATCCATCTTCGAAATTAGCATGGTTGTGTGATTGAGCATGTACTGTCGTAAACGTTTGGTAGCCCAGGCGAGTGCACAACACGTCTTCTCCAGCATTGAGTAACGGGATTCACAGTCTATGAATTTTTTACTCAAATAGTAAATGGCATGCTCCTTTCTGCCCGTCTCGTCGTGCTGACCGAGAACATACCCCATACTATTCTCAAGAACTGTCAAGTACATGATTAAGGGTCTTCCGGCCACTGGGGGTATCAAGATCGGAGGTTCCTGTAGATACTATTTTATCTTATCAAATGCCTTCTGGCAATCCTCGTTCCAGATAATCGCATGATCTTTCTTTAGCAGTTTGAACATCGGTTCACACGTGGCCGTGAGCTGAGAAATAAACCTTGCAATGTAGTTTATTCTGCCCAGGAAACCACGAACTTCTTTTTCAATTTTTGGCGCTGGCATTTCTTGTATTGCTTTAATTTTCGCAGGATCAACCTCGATGCCTCTTTCACTCACGATAAACCCCAGTAGTTTTCCCGACCGTACTCCGAAAGTACATTTGTTAGGATTCAGCCTCAACCTGAATTTCCTAAGCCTCTCAAAAAGCTTCAGCAAATTGACCAGATGTCCCTCCTCCGTTTGGGACTTCGCAATCATGTCATCAACATAGACTTCAATCTCATGATGAATCATATTATGAAACAAAGTAACCATTGCTCGCTGGTAAGTGGCCCCTGCGTTCTTCAGACCGAAGGGCATTACCTTGTAGCAAAATGTTCCCTAAGGTGTAATAAATGTAGTTTTCTCCATGTCCTCCGGCGCCATCTTGATCTGATTGTAGCTGGAGAAGCCATCCATGAACGAAAACACGGAGAACTGAGTTGTATTGTCGACCAACACATCAATATGAGGGAGCGGGAAATCATCTTTAGGGCTTGCCCTATTCAAATCCTGATAATCGACGCACATTCGCACCTTACCGTCCTTCTTCGGTACAGGTACTATGTTGGCGACCCACGGAGGGTAAGTAGTGACCGCTAAGAAGCCAGCATCAAGCTGCTTTTGCACTTCTTCTTTGATCTTGACGGCCATATCTGGTCGTGTCCTTCTAAGCTTCTGCTTAACGGGAGGACAATCTTCTCGCAGCGGCAACTGATGGACCACAATGTCAGTGTCAAGTCCGGGCATATCTTCGTATGACCAAGCAAAGATGTCACTATACTCTCTCAGCATCTCGACCAATCTCTGCTTGACATCACTCTGCAATGCAACCCCTATCCTGACATCCCTGACCAGTTCTTCAGAACCCAAATTCACAATCTCAATCTCTTCCTCGTGAGGTAGAATAACTTTCTCTTCTTGTTTCAACAAGCGGGCCAACTCTTCGGGAAGGTCTTCGTCTTCATCAATCTCTTCTTCGGCTTGATAGATCGGGCAATCGAAGTCGAAGTGAGTCGTAGAAGGTCCAGAGTCGATGTCATCTGCTATGTGGATCCTGCAATAACAAGGGTTAAGCTTAAAACAAGGATATGCAGGTTAGCACAAACCCTATTGCCATTTTATTGTTTTTTAAAACAAAAATAAAATAGGAATAACAGGGATCACAACATTTGAATGCGGAAAAAATGCCTTTTGATTTATTGGTAAAATGCATGTACATAATCAAATAAGGCCCTGACAATAAAACCACTATGCCCCGGGTAGGACATAGAGTTGTACAATAATTGGAGAAATTAAATCATTACTCTTTGCCTGTCACTTGGATGATATCCCTAATGGACCAGTTGTTGAGGCTCTGGCCTGGTTTGCTTGGCTGGATCCAAGAGTCTAGGTTGCAATCGCTGTCTTCGCCGTCTTCAGACACTGCGTTGACACTTTCAAATATCACCCCGCCGCTTGTAAACTGGATCGGCCCTTTACCTCACGACGCATTGTGAGAAGAGGAGGCTTCAGCCGCACGAGAGTATCCTAACCCAAACTTGTCCTGTTTGTTAAGTAATTCTAGAACTTGCCCCCAGCCTGGGGCATATCCGGCTTGAACAACGGCCCGAGCTTCCTTGAAGGAAGAGAGAGTCATCTCTGGTTTCTCAATCATTACAGGAGCCACGTCCTTGACTTTAACAGCTTCGAATGCCTGACATAGGGTTTCGTGGATCTCCCCATCCATCTCAACATATTTGAAGGACGACAAATGGCTCACCATTATATCTTCCTCGCCACATACAGTTACAATGCTTCCTCTGACAGCATACTTGAGCTTCTGGTGCAACGTGGAGGTCACGACACCAGCAGAATGGATCCATGGCCGGCCTAAGAGACAGCTATAGGCTGGCATGATATCCATAATGTAAAAGACTGCGTCGAAAGTTTCCGGCCCAACTTGGATTGGCAGAGTTACCTCTCCAAAAACATGACGCTTGGTTCCATCGAAAGCCTTCACAACCAGATCACTGGGTGTGCAAATCAATCCTCGAGTGTCTAAATTCATCAATGCTTTCTTCGGAAGAACATTGAGAGATGACCCAGTGTCCACCAACACATGAGATATAACTGTTCCTCTACACTCTATCGAGATGTGCAAGGCGCTGTTGTGGTTTCTTCCCTTCGGCGTCAGCTCCAGGTCAGTGAACCCTAACCTGTTTCCAGCATTCACGTGGGCTACTACCCCTTCCAACTGGTTGACCAAGATTTCCTACGGTACATATGTGGCATTCAAAACCTTTAACAGCGCGTTACGATGTGACTCCGAGCACAGCAACAAATTCAGGATGGAAATTTTCGAGGGTGTTTGATGGAGGTGATCAATGATCTTGTAATCACTCTTCTTGATCAACCTCATGAACTCTTCAGCGTCCTTTACAAGTAAGTCCTTCTCTACCCCACGAGGGGTTTCCTCAACGACTTTACTCTTTCCCTTATCAGTTTTCTAAGCTTTATCTGTTTTGTCCACTACAATCTCAGGTGGAGCAAATATTCTTCCGCTGCGTGTGATTCCGCCAGTTCCCACTAGGTTATCCACAGACTTCCCAGATGGTTCCAATTCCAATTTATGTCCGTTACAGTAGACGTCTGCCCCATAGTGCCATGGGACAACATTGGTGCTTTCAAAAGGTATCGGCCCAACCTTTGTGATGGTAATTGTGGGCAGCCTGGGTGCAGGAATGGTTATCGTCTGGCGAGGGATGGTGATGGTGGCAACCTCATCATCCTGCTTCAGCATTACCTCTCCAGATCCACATTTGGCCCTTCGGCTAAACTGCAAGATTCCTTCGGTCATCAGACTCTGAATCCCCACTATCAACTGTTCACATCCATCAGGACAAGTCGCACAACCCGTACACAATTCTCCATATTCCGGAAAGAAGCCTCTCTTCATCAACTTGGCTTTAACGAAGCTAAGCGGTGTCTTCAGATCCTTGACATCAGTCAATAAATCTAAGTTCTTTTCTTCAATAATGGCATTCACCCCACCTCCCCTATGGTTCGGCATAGGGTTCTTTGTGACATTTGGCACATTATCTGAGAAATTGATGATCTTAGCATCCACCATATCTTGTACCTTGTGTTTGAAGGCTTTGCAGTTTTCTATCGTGTGGCCGGGTGCCCCTGAGTGAAAATCACACGTTGCATTCGCATAATAACCCTGCGGAGGTTCCCCTGTCAAGGGAGCCAGGGTTCTTTTCTGGACTAGCTGTAACTGAAGCAGAGTTTGTAATAGTTGAGCATAAGACATAGGTGGCGTATCAAGGTGACGACTTGACAGAGGTGCCATGTTCTGATACCTTCTGTACCTTTGCTGATTCGGCTGCTGCTGCTGCGGCTGGGGTTGTTAGACAGCAGGGATGGTTATGCTAGCCACCTGCTGGAGCTGGCCCTTACCCTTCCTTCGAGCGTTAGACACCGCGCTTGTCTCTCCTTCACACCTTTTGTTACCGTAGGGTTTCTTTCCTCCTCCAGCTGAGGATAGATCAACACCTTGAATTTTCCCCAATTTGATCCCATTTTCAACGTGCTCGCCAGTAATAATGAGATAAGAGAAACTCCCTGACATACTGCTGACCAATTTCTCGTAATAGACCCCCGGGAGAGTGGCTACAAACATCTCAACAAGCTCTCATTCAACCATCGGCGGCTGAACTCTAGCTGCTAATTCACGCCATCGCTGGGCGTATTCTTTGAACCCCTCGTTGTTCCTCTGTGACAAGTTCTGTAGTTGAACCCAGTTTGGAGCCAAGTCATTGTTATACTGATAATGGTGTACAAAGGCCTCAGCCAGTTCTTTCCATGTGCGCACACTGGTGGGTTCCACACCCATGTACCATTCCAAGGATGGTCCGGACAAGCTATCCTGAAAGAAGTGCATCAGCAGCTTCTCGTCTTCAGAGTGAGCGGACATCTTTCGGTAGTATGACCTTAAGTGGACACGAGGGCAAGTGGTGCCCTTGTATTTCTCAAAGTCGGGTACCTTGAATTTAGGAGGCACCTTGAAATCAGAAATCAATCCCAATTTAGTCATGTCGACCCCCATAGTGTTCTGGTTCTCGAAATTCCTCATTTTGTCCTCGAGTGCCTTGAACCTCAGACGTGCTTCAGTAGTCAGTTCTCCTTCAGCACTCCTCTACGAGAACAAATCTTCTTGACGATCCTCTAGCCATGGCTGAGGCCCATACAGATTTCCAGCACCTGTGTTGCCATTGCCTAGTCCGGTGTTGCCATTAGCTTCAAATTTCCCATTACCGACGCCAGTCGTATTACCATTGAGCCCGATGTTAGTAATCACATTGTCGTTACCACTTCCATTCCCTCCGGTCACGGGGATGCCACCCTGAGGAGTTTCAACAGGAGGAGGGGTCGGAACACTTCCACCATGAAGCACACCGTTGCTGTCAACCCTTGAGATCAGAGGCTGGACCAGTGTTCTGAGCTGGTCTTGGCTGTTGGCAACCACTTGCATGAGCTCCATGAAGCGGTCCATCCTCTCTCGGAGTTCCTGGACGTCAGTTTGCACTTGTTCCATTGCTCTAGCTTGATTCGCTCTGGTCGGATAGTGGTGGATCGGTCTTCGGTCAATCCTGGAACAACCTGCATACACAAATGGTTAGAAAAACAACAAGGTACTCGTCATGCAAATGCAAACGTGTGTCTGTGCCTTGGGGAGATTCCCCCCCCCCCCCCCCCCCCGATCCTAGTTTCCAAGACAAATAAAGTCTATGATCCAATCATGGAAAAGAAATCCTCATATATTCATCTGAAAAGCCCGCTCGGGTCGCGTACAACTGTAATCACGTACAACTGAAGCAATAAGGCATAACCCCAACCAACAGACTCGGCGGTGGTCAGCATATCAATGCATAAAATGTACAAAGAAAATACAAAAAGATCAGGTGCGGCCACGGGCACGGGAATCTTCTATCAACTTCTTTGTAGCGGGATGACCTGGTTGAGTAAGCAAAACCTGGGCCAGCAGGTCCCTCTGCCTGATGGACTCTGGGAGGCTCTTGGCAACGCTCCTAGAAACACCTTCTTCAGAATGGTTCTCGACTCTATTCCTTTTAGCATCATCCCGGAGTTGAGAATCTTGCAAATTCGCCTTGGCCTCAGCCAATCTATACTGGACGTCTCGTCGCAGTGAGGCTTCAGCCCCTATCTTCTTGTCTTTCACCATGATCTGAGCTTCTAGCTCGGCTACTTGCTGCTTCAGCTTTTCTTCCCGCTCTTTGTATTTGGATATGGTGCTGCTCCAAACCCTCTCGTATTGGGTTAACTTCCGGTACACTCTGTCCAGATCCTGTTTCTTGGTTGTCAATACGCCATGTACTGACTTCAGGTCCAGCCCCAGACGTTCCCTAGCATCAGTTTCTTTGGTCAGGTTGGAGCCTAGACGGTTGATCATCTCAGTCTACTTCTTGCAGGTATAAACGGCTTCACTTTTCTCTTTCCAAAGTTGAGCGATCTCTTTCTCCAACTCTTCGTTGGCTTTTCGTAGCTCTTCCTTCTCTTGGAGTACCTAGTTGAATTTCTGAATATCAACTGTAGTAGGCTCTTTGTACACGGGAGTACACAATGGTTCCACAGTAGGAAACGGCATTAGAAACTTGGCGGCTCTTTCTCGAATCCAAGTCACATACGGATCAAAGGCCTTGTTGTTGCTTTTTCCTAGCATGACCTTCCCCTTTCAGTGAACTTTGCTCCAAGCATTTTGTACCTTGACCAAAGTGTCGCCTTCAAGCAATCCTGTGAGATATAGAGATTCCTGTATCTCTTCCTCTTCAGGAGGACCTCGTAGTGCATACCCAAATTTTCGTACCATCAGAGATGGGTTGTAGTTGATACACCCATTCCTTCCGACCAGGGGGACGTTAGGAAAGCCACAACAGCTATACATGATATCTTTGCCCAGCAGATCTCTATCAAACCAGATAATGTTGTCAGCAGTCAAACCCATCAAGCGCGCGAACCAAGGTGAAGACTCAGCAGAATCATTGAATGGCCCCGACTTAGGAAGATGGCTAGCAAACCACTTATACAGTAAAGGAGCACAACATGCCACGTTCTTCCCCTTTCTGTTTTCATTCTTGCTGTGAACTGAATGGTAGACATCTCCGAGGAGAGTGGGTACTGGATTCCCGGAGGCAAATATATGGCAAGCATCCATACTTATGAAGTCCGGATGACTTGGGAATAGCACGATCCCATAGATACAAAGGGCTAAGAAGGCATTGAACACATCCCATCGACCCTTCTCGGCAAACTTTCGGGCTTTTTCCATCAGGAAATGCAAAAGGAAACCATGAACTCCAATCTTCCTGGATACCATCCCTTCCAATTCAGACTCATCTACATGGAGAGCGTCAGTCAGCTTACCCAATTTGGGTTCACCCTCAACACGGTAATAAGGCATTTGATTCATCAAAGGCACCCCCAACAGGTCAGAGTACTCCTCCAGGGTCGGAGCTAGGACATAGTCTGGTAACACAAAGCATCTGAGCTGTGGGTCGTAAAACTGCAGCAGAGCATAGAGGCCATTCAACTCGTATGTAGGAAGCTTATACACAATACCCAGAAGTCTCCCATAACTCTTTCTGAAACTCTCCATCACTGTCTTATCAGCCAAAGAAATCAAAGCTCGCAATTCTCGGATGTCAGGTGTTGGCAGCTTGTAAGCCACAGTCTTCTTCAGAGACGTCATATCTGCCATGAGGATCAAGATCACTAGAACCAGGGGAGAAATATGCACCTGCAACACAGACACACATTAATGACATGCAAATGAGGATACAAACAATGCAAAATGCAATCATGCAGCAGGAGATCAGGACGATTATGTTGTTGAGGAGATGAAGGCTCTGTATCAACAAAACAACAATAATGCTCTGTCAAGAACAAACATATCTCTGATGAGAAGAAACCCCTGATACCAGACCATAAATCTGCTCTGTCAAAAACAAAACCATATCTGATGATGAGAACCTCTGATACCCACAAAACTGATTCACTGTCAAGAAAACAAGGTAGTCTGGGGGTTAAGGTTTCCTGCATCACACCCGACCCTGCTCACAGGTATGGACCTAATCACGGAAAAGGTTCGGCATCCTATGCGGTCATCAGTGTCACAGACTTTCAAGAAATGACGATATGATACCCAGGAGGTGTGGCATCATCATCTCTCGAAGCGGCCTCACTTAGCTGAATTCCAAATGATCGGTTCCCAGAGTCGACAATCCTCAGATCCAACAACCCCTCGAGTCCAAAGGACCGATAGGAAGCCATCAAAGAGAACCTCGTCTGAGTGTGGATTACATGGGAACAGATGGAAGCAAAGCAAGCACTTCCTCCACTAACCCACTCTAATACTACGTAGCTCTCAAGCCTGGGTCTGGCTTCTCACTCATCAGAATGCCCCTCCCACAATAGTACAGATAATCATATCATACTGAAAATAAAGTGCGGGAAATAAAGTGCGATAAATAAACACAACCCAACAAGTAAACATACAACCGCTAGGATTGACTCTCGCAGGGGACATTGGATCCCCAAATTGACTCGCATAAGGGACGTTGGATCCCAGGAAACTATTAAGTCCCCAGCAGAGTCGCCAGCTGTCTCTACCGCGAAAATAAGGTGCCGACAAAACAGAAGAGTCGCCACCTTTCGTTATTTATCCCTCAGAACGGGAAAGGAAACGATCGGAAAAACCTGACAAATAGGTACAAGACAAGGTCATCGCAACCATTGTCTAGGTTCGGGAGTCAGTTACGCAAGGGGAAGGTATTAGCACCCCTCACGTCCATCATACTCGATGGGATCTACGCTTGTTGTGTTTATCTGACGGGTTGGTTTTATCTATCTACCTATCAAAGCTGGTCTGAAAAGAAAAGAAAAATGACTCGGTAAAGCATCGCACTTTATGCCTACGTATTCTCATCAGAGAATGAGAAATCAAAGTCAATGTAGTTCGGCTAACTACGGGTTACGGGGAAGGTGGCTCGCCAATACATCAGTATTGTGCCTATGTACTCTCAACAGATATGAGAGATCAGAGCTTACGTAGTTCGGGATGATACGGATTACGGGAATTCAGATTCATCTGTTTTATCGAGTAGGCTTAACAAACAGTTCCAGCAGTTTGGTGTACACAGCTCGACCTTTGGAGACTCAGGCGTTACCGTTTGCGGTAGAACTGGGAGTTAATGACACTCTTTTCTTCAGAAAAGCTTCCTTTGAATTATGGGCCCACGGGGCAAAAAGGTTTGAAGTTTGTTTTCTGTCTTTTACGAAAGAACTGTTTTTTTTATGTTTGTCTGTAGTTTGTACAGCACTAGAGACTATGACTTGGGAACGAATGCGTCGCATATCGTCCAAAGGACGTATACTAGACATTCTAGAAGATTGAGAGGAGGCCGCTTAATTATCATTACCCATGTAGCTTAAGGCTCGTAACACGCTTATACTAACTTGCCTTTATTACAATTTTTGACTGTTGTTTCAAGATGAGAAGAGAAGGGGGACAACTACGAGGAGACTATCAAGTCCTAATGTTGTCATGCCAAGGATTCATCCTATGGTTGAAGTTTGAAACGGGGATCTCCTAGAAGTTATCATGCATAGGTTTCAACCTAAAGTTCTAATCATCACTTCCTTATCAAAGGAAGTGAGATTCCTATGAGATCATGTCAATGATAAACAGAAACAGATAAAGCATCAGCTTAGACAGTAAACAGTAAACGACTGTAAAGTGCATGCAATGCAAGTGAGGGAGGAAATGTGTGTGGGGCATCAGCCTCCACAAGCTCGTCTCGACCTCAATCCAGGTATGAATAACTACAATCATGAAGAGAAAATAAAATGCCATCAAGCAAATCACAAACCACATAGGCAAGGGAGCAGGGCTCGACTGAATACCCACAAGCAAAGCCATACAGTAAAATTACAAGCAGAGGGAGCAACTCAACCTCTAGTGCAATCATGCTCCTAGATTAAAACAATCTAAACATGAACTTATTCTAATGCATCAAGCAAATCACACAAGTCACATCAATACAATTTTCACAGCTTCACAGCAAAGCAGTCCTCTGACAGCAGTTCAGTCCTCAGTCTGTAACTGTTCTTCAAGGCTTTCATATTCAATAGCAAGTATCAACTTGCTTCTTCAAGCTTTCAATGCATCAAACACAAGTATTAACTTGTTCTTCACCTTCTTCAAGCTTCAGCTCTTTCTTCAATCTCAATTTAATCTTCTTCACACAAGTGTCAACTTGTTCTTCTTGATCTTCAAGCTTCAGCTCCAATGGCAGTCATCAAACAAAGGGGAAGTGAAACCTCTAGCATCTTCAATCTTCTAACAAGGAACTCCATCCTCTAGCAAGGGATAACGATTCATCTAACAAGAGCAAGATGGGATAGGGAGAAGCAAAGTGAAGACCAAAGGTCACCTCAAAGCACTCCACCATCAAAGAAAGGAACCCTCAAAGGTTCTACCAACTTATGAAGAGCCACACAACCTACCAAAGGAGGGATGAGGCCTTCACAAGGGGACCTTACATCATAGGGAGGAATGGAAGTGATCAACACCTTCTATGTTTCATGAAGGAAGAAAATCTATTCTAAGAGATCTCCCTAAAAACCCTAATCCTTAACCCTAAACAAACTACACCAAAGGGAGAGAAATCTTCAAGTCCAAGCTCCACCATGCATTCCACAGCAGCCCACGCAAGTCTTCATCATCATCCAAAAGCAAGAGGAGCACAACCCTAGTCTAAGGGAACTAATGAAGTCATTCTAGTTGAGTTAGCAAGTTAGGATCACCTAAAACCTAGTATTAAAGTTAATTCTAACTAAAATACTAAAATCAATTATAAAATCTTACAAAAATAACTATGGGAACCTATGTCAATCATGACTCTACCATGTTAATTCCAGAGATCAAATCCTCAAATAAGACCTAGAAATAAATTCTACACTACAAGGTACTAAACTTAAACCCTAAAAGGAAGCACCTAAAGTTTCAACCCAAAAACAACACCTAATTTCATCACAAAAATGTGAGAAAAATACTATGGGAGAATACATGATTAAGCTAATCACAAACAAAAAATCAAGCAAAAACTCATCACCAAATGATCAAACTAAAATCATCAAACAGAGGTATCAACCATGGTAATTTTATTATCAAATAAAATGTAAAAAATGCACAAAAAATAAAAATGCATGGTTTTCCTAATATTTCTATTCAATAAAATTCTAGATTCAATCATGAATCAGGGGGAAAAAACCTGGAATTAATTTACCTATTTTTCTATTTTTTATGAATTAGTATCAAACTAAGATGAAATGAAGAAAATAAAAGAAAATCAACAGAAATTAATAAAACCAGCGTGCTGAATAGCAATCCAACATAGTGCAATTCCTGGGATGGGCCAAATGTGGGGTGTGAGTAGTATTCAGACTACTAAGCCCATTCACTTCAATTAAATGAAACGGTGCGTAGCATCTCAAGTCAATAGTCAGACTTTTAATTCAATCGTGGCCATCTATTCCATGGACTTGGTCAAGGTCAAAGTGCCATCCAAGGGCTCATGTGCATCGTCCCAAATTTGAAACTCAGATTGGAGGGAGTTCAGACAGTGGCCTGAGCTGCAGCGCCACCGTCTTCTCCGGTGGACCATCACACACAGGTCAACAAAAATAACAAAACTATACATCATCTCACTCAATTTTTCCTCCTGATCATGAATCTCAACTCCAAATCATCTAAATCTTTCTTTAACTCAAAACACGATGGCATCTTCAGAATTTGTCAAAATCTTGAAGCTCAACATTCTCCAAATTAAAGGCATCAATCCAATCCTCATCTCAGGGTGATCAATTTCCCCTATCTAATCTTGATTATCCATCCAAGAATCTCTAGAATTCAGCCTCAACAGAAATTGGTCATCATCCTAACTTGTCTCTATTCCATGAATCAATCATCTCAAATCCATCTACACATTGCAAGGATCCTAACCACCTATATATTTCTATCTATCTCCTCCTAAACTATGCATAAGGATAAAAGTTACCAACCTGAGTTCAGAGGTGTAACAGATGTAGTTCTTAATCACTTCAACCTCCAAGATGATGCAGATACACTCCAAAACACCTTCTGAAGCCAATGCAACCTTAAATTTCTCTTGATTTGGCCTGGAACTCAGAACTCGATTTCTACTTGCAGCTCTAAATTTTCAATGGCTCTCTCTGCTACCAGCTTCAAACTCTTCCAAAAAAAATGGCTGAACACACTCAACAACTTATATAGAACTCATTAGAATCATCTAGAACTTTCTCAAAGCTTCAGAATGAGAAATTGGATTTTCAAATTCTCCTCAAAATGTTATTCATGATAGTCACGATTCCCTCTCTGTTTTGGCCTCAGCAAGCTTGCATTCAACTTCTCATGAGATATTGAACATGAATGGTGGTGATTCTCCCCTTGTTTCAATCCAATGTCTCATGCTTGATATGTTACTTCATCATGAAGAAACAAAGAAAAAGAGCATGATATTGGACTCAAATCAAAATTCTAATATTGCCAAAGTTTCCAAAATGTATTTTCCATTCAAAAAATGATATTATTTTGCTTCATTTGCACACAAAATGATTTATTTGAATTTTTGGTCATTTATGCCTTTTTAATCCTTCCTTTTTCACAATTTCTTGAACCAAGTCTCTCCTTGAGCCATTTCAATGTCTCCTTGATGCATGGTCAAGATTAAAACCCCATTTTGAGCAACTTTCAAGTTGCACAAAATTTCATTTGAGATGTCTAAGTTGGTGAAAATGACCCATAACCAAAAATGACCCATAATCACAACTTCCCAAAATACCCTTGACTTGTCAAAGCCATAACTTGAGTTATAAAAATCCTATCAAGGACTTATAGTACTCTCTACAAAGCTAATAGAATAAGGAACAACATTCATGTTGACCAAAAGTTCATAAGAATCATCCTTCTAGGGAAAAAGGGTCATGCAAGTTGGGTAACTTTCAAGCTCCAAATTCACATTCCTCAGATGACTTGTAACTTGTCTGGCTCATAACTTGAGTTCTATAAACCCTATCAAGGACTTCTAGTACTCACATTAAATCTAAGATCATTCCCTACAACAATCATGTTGGGGCCAAGATGAGATGACAATCATATCTTGAGCTAAATTGCCTTGAAAACAGGGGTCAAACTAGGGGATTTTACACTGTTAAGTCTTAGAAACCCTAGCCTGAAACTTCTCAAACTCTTCAATCATGATGAGTCAACCTTGGAATCATCCTTATAACATCTCAATGTATCAATCCATGATCACATGGCTCTTTAATTTGGTCTCAACCTCCTTCAAATCCTCAGTTGACTTAGGGTTGACCCAATTAAACCCTAGCTGCACCAATCATGGTTGAGGCTTCTTATTCTTGCACAATGACCTGTCTAGGCCTCAAAGTGATCTTCAAACATTCTCATGAGCTCTCTCAAGACCTCAAGTCCATCTCCATGACCTCAGAATCATCTGATGACTTCCCACAACTCTCAAGTTAGGAAACACACCCTCTTGGCTTCAATCACTCTCTCTTAGGATCTTTTAACTTCTCTGAAAAAGATATCAACCCTTGAACTCTTGAATAACCTTCTTAGCTAGCCTCAAAGCCTTGTGTAGCCCCTGATTGGTAATCATACTTCTTGATCTCCTGCATACATGTCAATGAAATGCAAATGATAATGCTAATGTGAATGAAATGAAACATAAGCTAGGTAAAGAAATATTGGGAAAATTTTGGGGTGCAACAGAGTCTTACTTTTATAGGCACAGAGGTCCATGAAGTCTTTCACGTTGAGAGCTGTGTACCAAAAAGGTCTGACCCTTTTTGTCGTCACATCACATGACCTTTCCTAGAAGAAGAATGCACAGAAAAATCCTTTTTTTCTGTGTTCTTGTGTCTAGCATAAATAAGGAAAGATTCGTTTGGTTATTCCAACGGATATAACTTTGAATTCTTCTTCAACAATTTTCAGCAAGAATCATCAGAATCTAGATTGGTCAGAGCCTTCTGATGTTCATCAGAGTTTGCTGAATCAGAGTCTTTGCAGCAAGTGTGCTTTCAGCGTGTAAATATTCAGAGCAGAGTTTGGGTTCAGATCCTCAGTACTGGCAGCGTTAGTACTATCAGAGTCTTCTAAAGTAACTGTGCTTGAAACTCTTCATACAGAATTTCTCAATGCTTCAGATGCTTCTGTAGCTTCTGCTTCAGATTCTTCTGGAGACAGAACTCAGATTCTTCTGGAGGTAGTGTTCAGAATCTTCTAAGAGATGCTTCTGACGCTTCAGAGCCTTGCATATTTCTCATGTTCAGATCTAATTTTCTTTTAGATTAATATTTACTTTAACATCTGCAGCAAACATTCTCAAACAAATTTTAGAGTATATAATTCTTGAATACAAAATTTCATAAGAGTTATCATCAAAACATAGAGATATTATTAAGAACCAATTTGTGTTCTAACAATCTCCCCCTTTTTGATGATGACAAAAACATCAGAAATTCTGTTCAATAGAAAATAAAGTAATTATAACTCCCCCTGAGATGATGAATCTCTCCCTGAATTGAATACTAATAAGGAATAGAAACTTCCCTTTGCATGAGTATTCTTTTCAGAATCAGAGAATGTTTCAATCATTAGATCTTGTATGTTTCAGAGTGAGAGCCTGATAGGTTAAAACTAAATCTGGGGATCTCAGAGTTACTCTTAACGAACTTGTCAGAGTTTTCAAATGTTCTAAAATACTAAGAGTTCATGTTAGTTAAAAATTATATAAATTTATATGTCTGAATTTTCATTTAGGTAGAGTTTATTTGAACAGTCAGATCCATTTTCTCCCCCTTTTTTGTCATAATCAAAAAGTAAAAAAAACTTGTAAAACACAAATAAAAGGAAGTACATAAAAGGTAAATCATGTAGAGAAAACACTGAGTCATTCATTCATTCAGAGCAAAAGATACAAAACATCAGATAAAAAACAAGTACATGTGCACAAACATCAGATGCAAAAAAAAAAAAAAACTAAGTTTGTTTGGACATAATCATCTTCAACAGGTTAGTGATCTCAGATGAAGACTTTTCTTGCTTTGTCATCCACTTAGCCATGTTTTCATTCTTCTGATCTTGTTTGGACATCCATTGAGCCATGTCTTCAGATTTCTGGTCTTGCTTGGCCATCCATGACTTAATCTCAGATTGTCTAGCTTCCAGAACTGCAATCTTATCTTCAAGATCTGGATACTCTTTCTTGACCTCATATGAAGAAGGTGGGGCAGAGTCTGAAGCAGGAATAGAGTCAATTTCCATAGGAGATGCAGAATCAAGAGCAACAGATCTAGAGGGATGTTCCATAAGAGTCATAGCCAAAGGGTTTTCTTCAGATGCAGATTCAGCAGTCACTTCTGTATCACATACTTCAGAGGATGAAGGAACATCTTCAAGAAGCAATGGTTCATATCTTTTAAAAGTCCAGAGCAAGCTTCTAGCAGTCTCAGCAAATCTAAGCTTCACATCATCATAACATATATTCTTCAGATTTGAGGCTACAATATTGAATCTATTGATGAAACTATTCCAGATAGCATCAGATTCATTTGCATCCATGGTTGACATACATCTCTTTTGAACAGAGCCTAAATGCATCTTTATTTCTTTCAGAAAACTTGTAAATAAATTATCAACATTCAGCCTAGATTTTGGTTTCAAAAGGGTTTCCAAAGTGAAAGGCTTAGGTTGAGGTGGTGGTAGAATGGTAAATTCAGGATTAATAATTAGAGGGCTAGGATATGCTGGTTTCTTCTGGGCTGGCATGATACGAAAAAATGGTTTGATTCTGCGAATGGAAGGTATGACAGCTTTTGGGTTGTCAAAATAGGGAACAAATGCATATTGTTTTTCCTTAATAAGAAAAGGAATAAAAGCTGATTGAGGTGGTTGATCAAAAAAGTTGTCAATATCAAGTCTAGATGGAAGGGGATCAGATGGAAAAGGTTTAGCAGAAATAACTGAAACAAATTCAGATGTTTTTGGTTCAGGAATGGGTTCAGGATTGGTAGTTTCAGAAGAAATGGGTAGATCTGGTTGGTTAGATTCAAAAGTTCTGAGAGAGGGAGGTGAAAGAATATCTGGATGGATATCAGATTCTAAGGAATCAGAGGAGGTGGTTGGGGTACAAGATGTAGAAGACACTTCAAATATAGTCTTGAGAGGTGTAACGTTTATAACCTCTGTCTCAGGTATATTTGTTTCAGGAGGACTGGTTGGTTCTGGTTGATTCTCATAAGGTTTTGATGGAGGTTTAGATACAAGTGGTTCAAAGATAGGTGGTTCAGAAACAGGTGGTTCAAAAACAACTTGTTCAGGTGCAACAGGATCAGATGCAACCTGATCAGATTGTATGGGTTCAGATGTATCTGGTTGTTGTTGTGGTGTAGGTTGTTCTGTTGGTTTTGTTATAGTTATTGGAATTTGGTTTGTTGTTGTTGTTGTTGTTGGTTCAGATGGTGGAGTAACAGAAGTTTTTAGCGGAGTAGTGGAAATTGGATCAGATGATTTTTGTGGTGAAAGAATTTTTGATGGTTCAGATTTTTGGGATGGAGCAGGAATAAATTGTTTTTGAGTGGGAGGTGGTTTTGGAATAGAACTAAATGTTGATTCATTTATAACAATTTTAGAAAAAGAAGATACAAATGATTTAGTACCTTTAGTCTTTATACGCTTGGTGGGAACAGAGGGAACTTCTCCAAAAGCTTTTCTCTTGATCTGCTTCTGTGGCTTGTCAGCAACTTTTGGCTTTTTCTGAGCAGCAACTTCTTCTGCCTCTGATTGACTCCTTTTCCTCATGTTCTCATTATATACATCTGACATTGGTTCTCTTTCTCTTTTCAGAATATCTACAGGAATAGGCGTTCCATCTGCTTTGCATGAATCAATATACCTCACAATAATATCCCTTGGTTCTTCAGCAGCAAAAAGTGGAAAATTATCAACAGGAATTCTCTTCTGACTGATTTCAGAAATATTCAACTTCTTAGGTGCAGCTGTGAGTACATCTACAATCTTTAGTCTCTGAAGACTCTTTGCATTCAGAGGTTTTCCAATGATGGATTCAAGTTCATCCTTAACTCCAACTTCATACGGAGCAGTTACCAGACCATTCTCTGTCAGAATGTCTGAAATCAATCTTCCAAAGGGAATCCATGTCCTGATCTTCTGTCCCTTATCCTTTACAGATTCTCTTGAAGCATTTATATGGTTCCACAGATGCATAAAGAGAATGTAAGGAAGATCTACTTTTGTACTTTGACTTAAACAATACATGAAGTAGAGTTGTTCATTGTTTACATAATCTGGAGAATTGGTAGATTTTCTGTGATGGATGCATCCCAGAAAAATCTTTGCCCATATTTTATAGTCAGGCTTCAGATCCTTAAATTTGTTAGAGGTCTGTCCAGATGTGATGACTTCCTCATAAACTTCCTCCATGTCCACACGCCCAGCTGGCAGATGACATACTCCATCAGTCTCCTCATACCCCTATGAGTTTCCTGATGAGATCTTCAATTATTAGGATCTCCTTTCCCAGAACAGAAGATAAAATGAATTCTGGATAAACAGAAGCATGTATAGAATTCCTTCACCAGATGAGGGTAAATTGATCCAAATAATTTGTCAAAATATTTAACCCAGCCTTGTGCATCAATTATTGAACGAAATTCAAACCCATTTTCAGCTAACAAATCAAATTCCACCATTGATTCACAGAGAACTTCAAGTTTGTCCACAGGGGTTAACAATGTCCTCTTAGGTACCGTGAATGGAGTTACACCCATATTTGTTGACGTAACTGCAGCCATAGTTGATTGAAATTGAGCTGCTGTAGAAGATGAGGTATCCATTGAAGAGGATGAAGATGATTGAGACGAAGGTTTAGGGTTTTTGTGAAGAGAGAAGAGAAGGCAGAAATGCATAAAATTGTTTGTGAAGTGAAAAGTGTGAAATTGGTGTGAAATGTGGTATTTATAGAGGAAACATTTAGGGTAAACAACAGACACACATAACACGTTTTCACATAGCATTAAATGATAATTAATGAAAGAGAATAAAAGTCATTTCAAACATTAATTGATTCTGACAAATTTGGGGGGAAAATCAAGATATCCACTATTCAAACCATACCTCAGATGTCTCTTCAGTAGTGTACACACAATCTTTTCAGATTTAGAGTGACACGTGTTTGCTTGCATGTGCTTCTGAATTCTCTTGAGAAATGAAACGTTAGCCAATGTTCAGATCCTCTAAGATTGGTTAGTTCAGATACACACAAATAATAATAAATCAACTAAGTAATAGATGAAATACTTCAGAGTTTTAAACATTTTACATATGAAAAATTTGCTTCTGGTAAATATCATTCTGGACAGAAATACATACCAATATTTTTCAGAATAAATTTAAACCTATCTTCAGCAAGGGGTTTTGTGAAAATATCTGCCCATTGATGATCTGTATCAACAAAGACTAAGTTTATAATACCCTTCTGAACATAGTCTCTGATGAAATGATGTTTAATTTCTATATGTTTTGCCTTAGAGTGTAAAATAGGGTTTTTAGACAAGCATATAGCAGAAGTATTATCACAGAATATAGAAATGTTACTTTCAAATATCTGATAGTCTTCTAGCTGACTTTTCATCCAGAGCATCTGCGTGCTACATCCAGCAGTAATATATTCTGCCTCTGTAGTTGATAGTGCAATTGTGGGTTGCTTCTTGCTGTACCAAGAGATTAGATTTCTTCCTAGAAATTGACAACTTCCAGA
This sequence comes from Lathyrus sativus, assembly GCA_963859935.3. Taxonomy (NCBI): domain Eukaryota; kingdom Viridiplantae; phylum Streptophyta; class Magnoliopsida; order Fabales; family Fabaceae; genus Lathyrus; species Lathyrus sativus. The sequence goes on from OZ012735.1 coordinate 242,276,325, forward strand.
AGTACTTTTTCTTTCCACTCTGTCTCCAGCATAATCAGCATCACAGAATCCAACTAATTTGAAATCATTAGATTTTCTGTAACACAAACCCACATTAGAAGTACCTTTCAGATACCTTAGAATCCTTTTAACAGTTGTTAAGTGTGATTCTCTAGGATCTGATTGGAATCTTGCACACAAGCATACACTAAACAAAATGTCAGGTCTAGAAGCAGTTAAGTAGAGAAGAGATCCAATCATACCTCTGTAGAGTTTCTGATCTACATTTTTTTATACTTACCTCTTCCTTACCAAGTGTACTAGTTGGATGCATGGGAGTTTTTGCCATCTTACTGTCAGTCATGTTAAATTTCTTTAAAAGTTCTTTAACATATTTGGTCTGATGAATGTAAGTGCACTCTGGAGTTTGGTTCACTTGAATTCCCAGAAAGAATCTCAATTCTCCCATCATGCTCATTTCAAATTCTGCCTGCATACATTGAGCAAACTCCTTTCCCAGCATAACATTGGTAGATCCAAATATAATATCATCCACATATATTTGACAAATTAGAAGATCTTTCTTAAATGTTTTATAAAAGAGTGTTGTGTCCACTTTGCCTCTGATGAAATTTTTCTCCAGAAGAAAATTGCTTAATCTCTCATACCAAGCTCTGGGAGCTTGTTTTAAACCATAAAGAGATTTCTTTAGTTTGAAAACATGTTCTGGAAAATTTTCACTCTCAAAACCAGGAGGTTGGTGAACATAAACTTCTTCTTTTATAATACCATTTAGAAAGGCACTTTTAACATCTATCTGATATAGAGTGATGTTATTTTGTGCAGCAAAAGAAATGAGTAAACGAATAGACTCTAACCTTGCTACAGGAGCATAAGTCTCTATATAATCAATTCCTTCTTGCTGACTATAACCTTGAGCAACAAGCCTTGCCTTATTTCTTTCAACTTCTCCTTTCTCATTAAGCTTGTTTCTGAAGACCCATTTAGTTCCAATTATGTTGAATCCGTTTGGTCTTGGAACTAAGTCCCACACATCATTTCTTGTGAATTGATTTAGCTCTTCTTGCATGGCAATAATCCAGTCATTGTCTTGCAGAGCTTCATCCACAGAATTTGGCTCAATAATTGACACCAATCCAGATAATGATGCTTCAGAAGATCTGAGGAAGGATCTTGTTCTAATGGGGTCATCCTTCTTTCCAATGATCACATTCTCTGGGTGAGAGGCTTTGATTCTGGAAGATGATCCTCTAACAGTTGATTCTTCAGAAATGTTCAAGTTGTTCGTCTGAGAAGCTAGAGGAACTGCATCTAGCATTGCTTCAGGTTCCTTCACTTGAGCTTTGTCTGCCTCTGAGCCTTCAGAGTCTGTGAGAGTTACTTCTCTATCTGCAGAACTTTCAAACTGCTTTGCCTTTTCAATGTCAAGCTTATCATCAAATCTAACATGAATAGATTCTCCCACAATCTGTGTTTCAGTATTGTATACTCTGTAGCCTTTAGAGCGTTCAGAATACCCAAGCATGAAACACTTCTGTGCTTTAGAATCAAACTTGTTCAGATTCTCTTTAGTGTTCAACATATAGCAAATACATCCAAAAGGATGGAAATATGAAATGTTGGGCTTTCTGTTCCTCCACAATTCATAGGGAGTCTTTTCCAGAAGAGGTCTTACAAACACTCTATTCTGAATGTAACATGCTGTGTTTATTGCTTCTGCCCAAAAATGCTTTGCCAGATTAGTCTCGTTGATCATGGTTCTGGCCATTTCTTGCAGAGTTCTATTTTTCCTCTCTACAACTCCATTTTGTTGTGGAGTTCTAGGACAGGAAAAATCATGAGCAATGCCATTTTCATTAAAATATTTTTCAAAATATTTGTTTTCAAATTCACCACCATGATCACTTCTGACTTTAATAATTTTGAAATCTTTTTCATTCTGGACTTGTTTGCAGAAGTCAAAGAACACAGAATGTGACTCATCCTTGTGTTTTAGGAACTTTACCCATGTCCATCTGCTGTAGTCATCAACAATGACTAATCCATACTTCTTGCCTTTGATGGATGCAGTTTTCACTGGTCCAAACAAATCAATGTGAAATAATTCTAATGGTCTTGAGGTTGAGACAACATTTTTAGATTTAAAGGAAGATTTTGAAAACTTTCCTTTTTGACATGCTTCACAAAGAGCATCTGAGTTGAACTTCAGCTTAGGAAGTCCTCTGACCATATTGAGTTTATTAATCTGAGATATACGTCTCATATTAATATGCCCCAATCTTTTGTGCCAGACCCATTGCTCATCATTAACAGACAAGAGGCATTTAACATTTTGAACTTTAAGTTCTGAAAGATTTATTTTGTAAATGTTGTTCTTCCTCTTTCTATTGAATAGGATTGAGCCATCCTTCTTACTAACAGGTTTACAACATTGTTGATTAAAGATTATATCATAATCATTGTCACTTAATTGACGTATGGATAATAGATTATGCTTTAACCCTTCTACAAGAAGAACATTAGATATAGAGGGAAGGTTACCATTACCAATAGTACCAGAGCCAATGATCTTGCCCTTCTGATTCCCTCCAAACTTCACTTCTCCTCCAGATTTAAGCTCCAGGCTTTAGAACATAAACCTTTCTCCCGTCATGTGACATGAGCAGCCAGAGTCCAGGTACCATGACTGGCGTCTTGACTTTTCTGCTAAAAACATCTGCAACAGGGATAATCTTATCATTAGGTACCCAGATCTTTTTGGGTCATTTTTGGTTAGCTGCCTTGAAAGTTGGTTTGAACTTCTGTCTTTTAACAACAGTATTGTTCTGACTTACTTTTGGCTTAAACACAGGAACGTTCTGATCAGAACGTGTGTGTTTAATGTCATTCAGATGACCAAACTTGAAATGAGAGTACAATGGAGTTTTCTTGATAACAAGTTTATCAACAGGCATTGGATTTAAATCCTTTCCAGAGGAGGATTCATATCCAATTCCTTTCCTGTTATTTCTGCTAACCCCATAGATCATAGAAGCCATCTTGCTTCTGTCTATGCTTTTAGCAAGAAATTTCTGAAATCTAAAGTCATATTCTTCTAAAATGTTTTTTCATTTAGACTTACTTTCAGATTCAGAGTTTTGTTGAGCTATTTCAAAATCAGCTTTCATTTTAAAATTGTTTTCTTTTAGCTCAGCAATTTCTAATTTTAACAGATTATTCTCAGAGCCGAGATTGTACTTAAGCTTCTTGCATTTGAGCTTAATCTGGTTATAATTTTTCAGGACTTCAGATAAGAATTTAATAAGCTCTTCCCTAGTGAGATCAGAAAGTACCTCTTCTGAGTCAGATTCAGAATCAGACTCAGATCCAGATGATTCTTCATTCTGATCTTCAATGCCTGCCATCAGAGCCAGGTTGGCGCATTCATCTTCAGATTCTGATGAGGATCCAGATTCATTAGAGTCATCCCAAGTTGCCATTAGAACCTTCTTCTTTTTGTCAAACTTCCTTTTTGGCTTTTCTTTAAGAAGTTTTGGACATTCACTCTTGTAATAGCCAGGTTCTTTGCATTCAAAGCAGACAACTTCCTTCTTTCCCGAACTTTTTGGTCCAGAGGACACCTTGCGCTGATCTGGTCTTTTGAAGTTCTTGAACTTCCATTGCTTATGCTTCCAGAGTCTGTTGATTCTTCTGGACAGCAAGGATAGTTCATCTTCTTCTTCAGAAGAAGATTCTTCAGAGCTTTCCTCTAACACCTACAATGCTTTTACAGATTTTTTAGATCTTAAGGCAATAGACTTACCTTTCTTTTGTGGCTCATCTTTCTCAAGTTCAATTTCATGACTCCTTAGTGAGCTTATTAGCTCCTCCAGAGTGATCTTGTTCATATCCTTGGCAAGCTTCAGAGCAGTGACCATAGGTCTCCATCTGATAGGCAAGCTTCTGATGATCTTCTTCACATGATCAGCAGTTGAGTAGCCTTTGTCCAGAACTTTTAGACCAGCTGTAAGAATCTGGAATCTAGAGAACATAGTTTCTATGGACTCAAATTCTTCCATCTTGAACGCTTCATACTTCTGTATTAACGCCAGAGCCTTGGTCTCTTTTACTTGAAGGTTTCCTTCATGAGTCATCTTCAAGGACTCAAACATGTCAAATGCAGTTTCTCTATTTGTGATCTTTTCATACTCAGTGTGAGATATTGCATTTAACAGTATTGTTCTAGCCTTGTGGTGGTTTCTATACTCCTTCTTTTGGGCTTCTGTCATAGATTTTCTATCTATTTTCTTGCCATTCCCATCAATGGGATGAACATACCCATCTATGACTAAGTCCCATAAATCAGCATCATAACCAAGGAAGAAACTTCCAATCCTGTCCTTCCAATAATCAAATTTCTCCCCATCAAACATAAGGGGTTTAGTGCTGATTCTGTCCCTTTCTTCATATTTGTTGTTAATGTTAGATGTTGAAGTATCAGCCATAATAACAACCAAATATATATCAAAGTTTTTCTCACTGGATCTTTTCTGTCACTGTGAAGTGGTAGCACACACAGAACTGGAGCTCTGATACCAACTGAAGGTAAGAAAATACTTAGAAGGGGGGGGGGGGGGATTGAATAAGTATGAAGATAAAACTTAGAAATAAAAACTCGAGGATTTTTATCCTGGTTCGTTAAACTCAACTACTCCAGTCCACCCTATCAAGAGTGATTTGCCTTTCTCAAACAAGGACTTAATCCACTATTAAATCAACTGATTACAATAGTAAGCACTAAGAACAACTGTTCAAAGTCTTCTCAAGAACTACTGATCCTAACTGGATCTTCTTAAGGATCTCTTACAATCAAAAGTAATAATAATACAAGTGTTTGATTTGCTTCTAATAAAGCTTTATCACAACTGTGATTTTTCACTTAAGTTTTTGAACTATGAAATAAATTCAGCAAATGAGTATAAGTTGTATGAGAGCTTGTAATGAATTCTTTCAAGTATGTCGTCAACTGAAGAAGATGAATCGAGTCTTGCTTTTTAGGCACAGAGGTCCATGAAGTATTTCACGTTGAGAGTTGTGTACCAAAAAGGTCTGACCCTTTTTATCTTCACATCACATGACCTTTCCTAGAAGAAGAATGCACAGAAAAATCCTTTTTGTCTGTGTTCTTGTGTCTAGCACAAATAAGGAAAGAGTCGTTTGGTTATTCCAACGGACATAACTTTGAATTCTTCTTCAACAATTTTCAGCAAGAATCATCAGAGTCTAGATTGGTCAGAGCCTTCTGATGTTCATTAGAGTTTGCTGAATCAGAGTCTTTGCAGCAAGTGTGCTTTTAGCGTGTAAATATTCAGAGCAGAGTTTGGGTTAAGATCCTCAGTACTGGCAACGTTAGTACTATCAGAGTCTTCTGAAGTAACTGTGCTTGAAACTCTTCATACAGAATTTCTCAATGCTTCAGATGCTTCTGTAGCTTCTGCTTCAGATTCTTCTGTAGCTTCTGCTTCAGATTCTTCTGGAGACAGAACTCAGATTCTTCTAGAGGTAGCATTCAGAATCTTCTAAGAGATGCTTCTGACGCTTCAGAGCCTTGCATATTTCTCATGTTCAGATCTAATTTGCTTTTAGAGTAATATTTACTTTAACATCTGCAGCAAACATTCTCAAACAACTTTTAGAGTATATAATTCTTGAATACAAAATTTCATAAGAGTTATCATCAAAACATAGAGATATTATTAAGAGCCAATCTGTGTTCTAACAAATAGTCATTCCCTAACTTTCTGGTATAACATGTCTTGGAACATGTCACAACATCATGCAGAACATGATGTCTGATTGTCATGGCGGAACATTTGGTTCAACATCTTGCTAACAACATGTTGTTTTACCAAAATGCAGCCAATCCAAAAGTCACAGAACTTGCAATCTCCCCCATTGGATTTTTTTTGGCTAAAACAACTTTTCCAAAACAATTCTTGAGAAGAGGAATAATACCACAAAACCTGCAAACATAAAAATTTTACAGATAAGGTGCAGCTACAAGCCAGTAGAGGTTACAACTCCTTCAACCTCCAAAAATTAGATGTCAAGACATGTGGTCTGACATCATATCAACACAACTTCAACATAGCAACCTCGGACAGGTCCATTTCTTCCCCTGTCACACATACCCAATACTCCCTCTAAAGGGGAAAACCCAAAGCACAAGATAGATAAGCATGAACTATCCAAGTTCATGCATTAGAAATGCATACAGCATAAGCCACACATATTATAAACACATAAAGTAGAAGCCACACATATTACTCAAAGTATCAGAGTAATAAACAACCATAGAGCAACCAAGATTCTCCATAACCTCAACATGTCAGAACATGTTGCACAACACTGCCCACATCACATCCCATCAATGAAAGCAACATGAGCAGCTCATCTACCCCTAAATGGTTCCAACACATTAAGAAACCAAAACTACTTTTCTTAAGTAGTAGTAAAACACAACTCATGACATGAAGTCATGATATCTGATCCAACATCAAAAATAGACACAACTAAAAACAATCTAACACTTTACTCCCCCTTTTTAGCCAAAAATTGACAAAAGGAAAACAGAGTAAATGTAAACAACATAAATGGAAACACACAGTAGCAAAGGTTACAAACAGTACTAACAACAATGAAATAGATGGAAGCAAAAAATTGTTAAGGAATTATTACAACACAAACATCAAATCAAAAAAAAAAAACTAACTAAAGGAAAGCTTCAACTATGGAGCCTGCACACCACTCCAACCTTCATAGTTAATGAAATTAACCCAGTCTTCATCACCATCCTCATCAGAGTCTTGGTTTTTCTTGAAGAACCTCATTGTTATCACATATTCCTTCCTTGTCCTAGATGCTTCAGTAAATGAGGCAGCAGATGTCCCAACATTAGACTCTACTTTCTTCGAATAAGCATTCTTAACATTTTTGGCATCCAACACACCAGCCTTTGTAGCATAAAAAGTTTTGGAATTGTGGATCATGTTAAAACACAACTGGGTACACGGATGAAACTGCAATTTTTTGAAACAAAGAATAATAGCCTTGCTCATAATTCCTGGACAGTCCAGAATAGGATTGTGGAACAAAGAGAAGTTATTCTGGGTAATAGAGTCGTTCTCCTTTTTCGCTTTCCAACTTTGACTGTAGTATTTGAAATGACATGTTCCATGTCATTGAAAAACTGCTTCTCTTGAGAACCGCATGCACCAACAAAAACAAAAGGAAACATGTTTCATGCCTCCTAAACTGTAGATGCTATAACTCTCCATTAATACAAAAATTCCAAAACACCCATGACAAGATGATGACCAGTCACAAAGATGTTGTCCAGCTGTGCAAAGTGATAATCCTTGAAACTTATGATTGTGACCAGCTTATCACAGTACAATGTCATAACATCCTGATTGACATTGTAGACTATTAGCATCCAACTCAATCTGGAGCAATAGCTTTCTCAGCAATACTCTTAGATAAAAAAACTTTCTTATCCAAAAAGACAAAATTGTTTCTCATGCAAAAACATCCTTCATAGCCAGAGGCACATAGGATAAAACCAGAACATGACCCACATAAGACACAATGCAATGGTAACAAAAACAATCTCCCTCTATAATACAAAGCTGAAGAAAACAACAAAGTGAAGTTGAACGGTTAAAGACCAATGTTAAGACATCAGGTCTGACATCACAAACCAACACAAGCTGCATGAGAACATGTAAGCTCTATACAAACTGTAACCTTGCAACTACATATTAGACAGGTATCTCCCTTGGAGATCACAGCTTACTGCAGAGGAAAATAAATTCTCTCAGACAATAAACCACACTGTTAACAAGGACATACAAATGTAATCATGAACTATCCCAGTTCACATATCAGAGGCACACACACATCAGAAAAATAAACCTCAAACACATTTAAGAGAAACCGGAATTCTCCAAAGCACTTCAGGCCGGCAAGATGTCATGCACATTTGGTTTGACATCACACAAACCACATCAAAAGAAATACATTTCCTCTTATGCATCAACAACTAGAATGATGTCAGAACATGATATCTCAGCATCATCAAAGATCACATAGAAATGCAGACGTCATTTACATGTTGTACTTCACAACATTACAATAGAACACCCAGAGAAATCATGGTTCTCCACAACATCGGGTAAGGCATCCTACACTACATTACAAAGCCTCCTTTAAGAATTGTCAAAGCCATCATCACCACCAGACTTGGCCAAAACTCTATTCCAAACTCCATCAAAACTAGATAATCCAGTTCTGAGTCTGTTGGTGAACACAAACTTCATAAGATGAACTCCCATGAATAATCTACTGCAATAATGTCCCAACATATGCTTGGACATTAGTCCCTTGAACCCTTAACCTTAGTTCTAGATAACATTCATAGGATCTGTTATCACAACAGTTCAGGTACATCCACAAGCATGAACTACTTGAGAAACAAAACACAACAGTAAAGCATCACATTGCAAAGACAGATAAAAAACACTCAAGGAAAACTCCACAGAGAGAAATAAACTCTCTCAGACACCAGGAACTAAAAACGACTTCTAGACATAAGCACGATATCAAGACAACCTGTTTGATACCACAGTACCAACATAAACACTTATGCAAAAAAGAAGAGGTTCTCTCAATAAACACCATCTGAGTTTCCCACATTACTAGGGTGCTGACTAAGCATATCACACTTATTAGACTCTTCCACCTTAGTCTGCTCCTTCATCCATTAAGACTCTTCCTTGCACTACCTTCATAGGAACTATGAGAGGAAAGAAATCTGATGATGTAACATTTGGAGATTTCATCTCCCTTGGTCATAAGCGAGAGCAAGCAGTTCACACAGAAGCAAATGACTATGGAATTAACTTTATACTCATTAAGGATCAACTATTATCTCATAAGACCTTAAATATACAATTGAGTTGTGTTAATCTTACTACTCAACACCCCTTCACCTTGGGAAGCTACATCAAAACAGGAAACACATGTTTACACACCTTTTTGAATTCACCCTTTTTGCACATAAGGTTGGTAGGAGATACCTAGAGTCCACCAGAACCCCTGTTTACCCCAGTCATAAGTCTGGAACACCCACAGCCAGAATACCAATCTTGCTCAGTTGCAAATCCAAGCAAGTATGTGAGATACGACAATTTACACATTCATGGAGCTCTAACCACTGCTTGGTTATCTATAGGCCAAGTTAATCCTTTGAAACAACCCTTCTAGTTGAAACAAAAGTACCTGAAAAGACAAACTTAACCCTAGAAGAGAGACACCTTCAGAGAAGGATTCAACCTTTAGCATGAATAACTGATGTCGAGACAAGATGACGACATCACTGACTCAACTTGCCTCTTGATAGAAAAAAAATTCCTTTATCCTTGAGAACTAGCTTGGTATAGATTTGAGCACCCTATCCCATTAGTAGGATTGTTATAGGCGCTCACAATAGAGGCATGTCTGTTGGAAATCAGACATAAGTTGGATTGTGGGGCAACATGTGTTCTGAGATTTCCGAGGAAGAAACTTCAAGCTTCACCTATCTCACCTTCGACCAGAGCAAAGGCAATCAAAAATATATTATTATTTATGTCTTGTGCAACCGCCATCAACAATGTTCCTTTTTATTTTCCATACAACCATGTTCCATCGACTTGAATAACAGGTTTGCAGAATGCAAAACCTTTGATGCACTGTTGAAATGCCCAAAAGAGACGAGAGAATATCCTACTTCCATCAACATATGTTCCATCAGGAGTGTATACTGGAAGTGACTCCAATATTACAATCATACCAAGAACATATTTTTGAAGTGCTAGCAAATACTGTGGAAGTTGATTGTAAAATTTTTCCCAATTCCCATATACATGTTCAACCGCTTTAATTCTTGTAATCCAAGCTTTCCTGTACAATGGGGTATAGTTGAATCGTGCAACGACATGAGAGATAATTGTGCTCACTTTCACAGATGGATCTACGCCTACAAGATGCAAAATCTCTTGGCATATTAATTGGTAGCTTAGTTTACCATGATCTTGCCGATTGATGTTGGTTGTGCAACTATGAGGTGGATCCATTGAACCTATCTCCCAACAATCACTTCTCTTTCGATAGGACGCTGCTAACCGAAACTTGCAAAGTTCGTTGTGATAAACTACGACATAGCATTTTCAGTCATTGCGGTTTACTTCAAAATCAACAAAGTTATCCATGTGAAACCTTATTATAGATTTCATGCACTCTTATTTTGTGCGGTACTGGTTCCCCACATTCAAGACACCTTCGATTTGTTGAGAAGGGTTGTAGAACAAATCTGAGGATGGCTCGTATCCACTCAATTGTAAGTTAGTCATGTGTTGGGGAGGATAATAGATATGACTTAATGGTAATGTCTCTTCATCTATGTCTTCAAGTGGAGCGATTGCGGTGTAGTCCCCACTCCCAAACAAATTCACCATTTGATCAACCATGGCCTCGGGTTCTTCTTCCTCCTCGTCAACTGCATCAACTTCATCTTGTTCCAGTGACTGTGATTGATCTATTACCTAAGATTCACCAAATATTTGGGATTTTTGAGTCTGGCAGAGTAATAGATACAACTCGATATAGTCGAACCCATAGTGTTCATGACTATCAAACATGTGTTGAACATCGTTATCGTCCTGTATATTCTGTTTAAAATACTTGACCTGACTGTTTTAAAAAAAAATGGGACTTCTATATATGATTTGAGAGATTGGACCAGACAAAATCTTTGACTCTATTCGCTCTTCGAAATGCAAAAAATTTGATTTTCTGCTCATTGTTAATCAGGTAACGTCAGTATTTTAAAACCCAAAACCGAAACTTTCAGAGAAGTATGTGTCTCCATTAAAATGAGCATGAACAATATAATTTGTTGTTCTAGACATATTTGCATGTAATGAAATTTAGTTTAGATGATATTTACCCTCTTCAATGTGTACTGATACATAATATAAATGTACCATAATAAAATAATATTAAATCTTAAAAGGGAGGTGTCATTTGGTTCGGAGCCCCTTCATTAAATTACAAGGGAGGCACCATATGATTTGGAGTTCCTTTTCACACATTACGACTGTGGTGCCATTTGGTTTGGAGTTAGCATTTAAATTACAACAGGGGCTCCGTTTGGTTTGGAGTCTCCCTAATAATGTGTATGAAAATTGAATGTTGCATGCATGCAATCTGCCAAGTGTGACAGTTTCTCTACAAAGTTCATCTACCTCATTTATTTTTCTGCATGGCAATCAATATATCATCTCCAACAATTTATTTTTTCTATCTACCACAAATTCAATTTTTTTACAATACATAGGAGACTTCATTGTCAAAATCATCAATTCTATCCAACAATATATCATCTCCAATATTTTATTTTGATAATCACACTGCATAGTCTGTAGAAAAGTGTCTCTATTAACATTGGGAGAGAAGCATAGAGGAACACCAAACAACATCGCTTCTTATGTAAGTATTTATAGCTCACTATTTTTGTTATAATCACATTGCTGTAATGATTTGTAGCTCATTATTTCTTTTTTGTTAGAATACTCATGACTTCCAAACTCGTGGACATAAATATTTCCCACGTGACGAAATAATTCAACCATATTTAGGGCGCGCAGGATTTGGAGAAGTAATCAAAATCCAAAATTACAGCGTGGATACAAAGTTTATTTTAGCGCTTCAAGAAAGCTAGGGACCCAAGACACATACATTTCATCTTCCAACAGGTGAATGTGTTGTTACTCTCGAAGACACTTACATGTTATTGGGTTTACTAGTAATGGTAAAGCGGTAAACGGTCTCACGAATCCTCATGGTAGTATGGTAGAAGAAATTTTAGGGGTCGAAACGACCCCAAGCGATTTGAGGGGCCAAAAACTATTATTATCATGGCTCAAAAAAATTTATAGAGAAATAACGTTAAACGTAGACTCTCCAGAAATATTGAAAATCATAAAAACTAGAATTTATATTATGCTACTAATAGGTTTATTTTTATGTCTGGATGCAAGTGGTAATGTTGTTCATCCTATGTATTTAGCTTTATTAGATGACATAGATGAAATGAAAACATATAGTTAGGGGTCCGCCACACTATCACACCTATATCGATCTTTGTGTAACAATGCAACAGTAAATTCGAGAAATTTTACCAGATATGGTGTTCTTCTTCAAGCTTGGGGTTGGTCAAAAGTGACCAATCTAGTGTCTATCCAACACAATAATTTCGGATTTCCATACGCTATAAGGTAATTTCTTAGACCAATTCTTTGAAAATTTCACATTCTCTTATTTAATTTATCCTATTATTAACAAATGTTTCCTTTTTGATTTGTAGGTGGTCTTCACTTGGGATGAATTATGACAATTGTCCCCATTACAGTATCACCCAGTACAAAATCTTCTGGATCATTTGAGTCAAGATGATGTACTGTCACTGACCTACCTATTTAGAATAGAGTCATATTAAATATTATTTCAAAATACTAAATATTATTTTTCTCCTACAGTTTATTTGGCGGCCATATCTTGGTCTAGAAATTATTCATGAAGTCAACGAACACGACTCTGCAATGTGGAGTACAAAAGTGCCTATTATCAACTTCACCACAGTGGAAATGCACAACAGTGATCGTGTCAAGCTTCAGTTTGGAATGCTACAAGATATTCCATGTCCACAAAAATGCATCCTCGAGAAGTATCATACAAGTAAAGTCTATGACTATTCTCCATTGACCAACTTTGCAAAACATAAGTGTCGTGAATGGAAGCATCGCCACCATTTTGTTTTGTCCAACACTGTGTTGCCATACGAGAGAAAACCGTCTATCTAATACATGAATTGGTATAGGTCGGTTATCATTGATTTCATTTCTCATCCTAGATATCTGGTTGACCCACGCCAACAAGTCTCATCATCAAGAACCCAACTGCCGACCCATCCCCATTTCTAACAGCCAACCCAACTGCTACTCACACAAAAAAACACCCCATGAACATACCCCTTACCAATCCACCCCATTCACACAAAGTTATTCTCAGTCTCAATACCAACAATATCCACCACCATACCAAACATACTCCTATGATACTACAAACCAATTTAACATGGAATATCAAACACCCAGTCAACCCTTACCCACCTAAACATTTACATCGATGTCACCTTACGACCAGGCAGGCTATCGTCTTGACATAGCCTCATCGAGCCAACCACCCCAACAAAATTATGAAGGCATAGGCTACGCCATTAATCTGGATGACTTTGTGGAGAACGACTCAACTTCATGGACCCAAATGATCCAATTTCTTGAAAACGACTCATTGGACCCGACGCCACCACAAAGACCACAAAGAAACGTACGTACTAGAGGATGCGGTACAGACAGACATTTTCCTCGACCTAGTCGTAGAAATTAATGTACCATATTTCCCCTATGTACTCATTTGTTATTAAATGAAATTGTTAATTATTATTTAATAATTATTATTTAATATATTATTTATTAAATATTATTTAATTGTTAATTATTATTTAATATATTATTTATTAAATATTATTTAATTATTAATTATTATTTAATCATTATTATTTAATATATTATTTATTAAATATTATTTAATTGTTAATTATTATTTAAGAATAATTATTTAATATATTATTTATTAAATATTATTCAAATGAAATGTCGCCCCTTCTTATTTTATAAGGATGACTCCAAATGAAATGATGTCTCCTCTTTAAAAATAAATAAGGGTGATTTTAAATGGAATGATGCCTCCTTTCAATGAAATATTATTTTTTTGAAATAAGATATTTTAAAAAATTGGTTGGAAAGATGGATATTTTAAAATATAATATAGGAAAAGGTGATTATGTGGTAAAAGTTTCTACAAGTTATATTTTTTATATATCATATTTTAAAAGTTATTCGTCATCTAGAAAATATTGAGCTTTTTTGTTTGTCAAATTCGCAAAAACTAATTGGCAGAAACTGTTTTTAGAAACCTAGAATAATTGTAGAATAAGATATATGGAAATTTTCAATAAAAAACTAAATGTAACTTGTGGAAATAGATATGTAATGATTTTTTATTTAAACTTTTAGAAGCTCTCTTGAGGCAAACAAGAACTAGAACTATTAAGATGGGGCCAAAAACTGGCTAGTTACTGATCAATGGAAGCTAATCTATATGCATGCTTTAGGAGGCATCCTACCCATTTTATTTGAAGGATCATGCCCCACACTTTTCTGCCAACCTAAGAACTTAGGTCACTTTTGAAATAAAATAACATGGCCTTCTCTATCATGTCAGGATCTTTACCTTACCTAGCCATTAATTTCCATAACACTTTAATCTCACTCTATATAGGTGCACTTTCTCACATGCTATTATAATTTAGTAGTATAAATACTAGTCCTACTATTATGTGAGCTTATCAATAAGATAATAATGCATCAATTGGAGTTTTAAATTAATTTAAGAAAGTTCAATCATTGAGATGAATTATGGCGCCTTTTCTTCATTTGAACAGATAACTAAATTTACTAATCTAGAATGGATTAGTAGTAAAAGGCAAGACTCCTAAAAGTTGGGCATGCCTATGAAATCTTTAACAAGTTTGCCTTGGGTAAAACAATATTTTAACTTTTATGTTGTAAAGTAATATCTTAATATTCTAATTGTGATTAATGATTAGTAAAAACATATGGCAATAGTACAACACAAAAAGGCTATTTCTTACTTATGCATAGATTAAGCACAATCTGTTTTTTATCTTTTTCATTTCTTCAGTAAAATGTCTACTTTTTTATGTCATACTAGTTTTATAAATGACTTATGTCATGATTTTTTTTACCTTTCCTTTTTAAATAGTATTGTTTGCATTTAAATTGGATCCAATGTGAGCTATTATTCGCATATTGATTATAAATTAGCTAAATGTTAGATATTATTAGAGACGCGGTCCATGTTCTCAATGTTGAGATTTTTAGTGAAGATAGGTTATACTTTAGTTTTGAACATCAATATGCTGGTATTACTCGCACCCTTAAGATTCTCAACAAATGACATCAGAATTCTAACTCGATTTGATGAAAAAGTAGGAGAAGATTATGGTGCAATAATTCTTATTTTAAAATTTTTGTTGACACTTTGTTTAAAAAGTACAATCTAGTTCATCTCATACTTTAATAGTAAAACTTTACGGATGTTATCAGTAACATGTAATGTGACTAAAGCTTGACGATCACCACATAAATACATCTGATGACATAGTGATAAGTAACATGAAATTTCATTCAATGTGATCTCTAAAGTTTAGGAAGATCAAAATGAATTTACAAATTCAATATTTATACAGACAATATATAAATGGTTATAACAATCATAATCTCATAATTTTATTTCTACAAATAACCATAACTTAAAGTTCATGTAAAAAATACTAAAATAAATAATAGAATATAAATTTATTGATATGAGTGCATCTTTCCGTTTATTATGTTTTGAATTATGTCAAAATTAGGAGAAACTTTAGCGTTTTTTTTACATTAGGCATCATCATTTTCTAAAAAAGTTATATGCGAAGTACTAGATGAACCGGTGCTCGTGATACCACTTGTTAGATGATGTCAATGATCTAGAAGGAAGGTTGAATAGATCACTAATTTTTAATAAGAGTCGGCGCTTTAAAAAACTGTTACAAAAACGTGTGGAAGAGACTGTGAATTTTAATCGTCTAAATGAACCGTTATTGGTAAGATCGGATATGTGTCGCCAAATGAACAAAATTTAATGAGAAAACGAATTGATACGTTGCCAATTAATCAATACAAACAATGATCACTCTGTATCAACCGATTTCAAATGAATTATAAAGTGTAACAACTAACTTGACAAATTCAGAAACAATTTGTGTGCGATCAATGCGTCGAACACTTGGGGTGCAAAACACTCCAAGTTAAATTTCCAATGAAAAGATAATGCAGAATTTTTCATTATTACAATCCAAGTGATTGTAATGAATTCTCAAAACAGATTTTCAGCGCTACACAACATTGGAAATTTATCGAACAATTGATATTAAACAAATGTAATCAAAGAAAAATAAAGAGATAGAGTAAGAGAGAGCGACACCAAATTTGTTTAGCCAGTTCCCCTTTTCGTCCTCGCTTCAAGTACGTCTACCCCCAATTCTAAAACTAGAATTGAGATATTTATTATCGAGTTGCAAAGTTTATACAAGAAAAACAATAGTTATCACACACTCAAGCCTAATTATTAAAGTTGATACTATTCCCTTATCTCCCCTTGATTCAAGTCGAATCAAGTGCATCAAACACTTCAAACAAAACTTCACTCGGTTGATTTCGATTACAAGACGTTCGACCTCAAATCTTTCGTTACAATCCTCTAGTTACCGCTACCTGTTTGAACAAACCCACCGTTCTTCAAACCTATCTCTCAACTGAATCTTTGAAGCAAAGATTTGTGCAAAAAAACCCCAAATCCTAAAGATCTTGGAGGAAAAAACACCAAATATTTTATTCAAGAAAACCCCACTAAATTCTCAACCCAAACTAGATACACAAATCCTACGTTTGAACGTTATCACCTCGACAATGCACAAGATCAACAAAAATTGTTAGGTGTAGTTGTTGAAGAATGCAAGTGTGAGAACGAAGACGGTGAGCAAAAATCAGTGTATATCTTTCACTTTTCTTGTTCTATGTATGTACAATAATGAGATAAAAGAATATATATGATGCTCAGACCCAATAGCTAACCTACCAACATTTTAAAACACAACATATTAGAAAAATTGACTCACAACAGCGAGAGGTCGACCTAAGTACTAGGTGGGTCGACCTGATCACACTCGAATGTAAAACTACAAAAAAAAATCAAGTGATGCATCGACCGAAACAGGGTCATGCGTCGACGCAAGGTTACCTCAAAACAACAAATTTTTATCCTTTCAGTATGAGTCGACCTATGGGTCGACGCGTGTAGACCCGAGAGCAATGAACTATTTGATCAACATGCATGCGTCGACCTCCACAGGACTGTAAGTCGACGCAAGGACTCTATAATGCCAAAGACAAGTTCTTTGTGAGTATTTTGGTCGACCTAAACTATTTTTGTATTGACCTAAGGTATCCAATATGATCAAGTGCACAAATATCATATATGAGATGCTTATATATGCCTAAACACATGAACGCGGAATATTTTGTGCATATTAAAGAATGAATGCAATCTAAGACGCGATGATACCATCCAAAGTACAAGTGCGAGCTAATACAAGTTTTGACATCATTAAAATAAGGACTAAGGAACCTTGCCCTCACATACTCCCCCTTTTTTATGATAACAATATTGTTGCAAAATCTTCAACATATCGAGTACTTTGTGAAGCATGAAGCATCCTCCCCCTGATTTTATGCATTTCTATATGAGAAAAAGATCCAATCTATCTTTGTGAAGCGCTGCTTTTGCATTCTCCCCCTCTAACAACATCAAAAAGAGTGAAGCACGAGGTCAACCGAAATCAAAACATATTCATATGAACACAATTATACACTTTGCAACAGATAAACATCAACAACCATTCATATAAAATGATGTTAACGCAATGAATATAAACATAAATAGGACAAGAAACATAGAGAGAGAAACTTAGTGCATTACACAACCAAATTAGTTCAATACACGTTCCAAGTCAACATAACCAAAACAAATAACAAAACACAAAATAACATGCAAAATGAAACATGAAATGCATAACACAACTCAACACCCTATGGTCTCCTCCCCCTATGTGGGTGCACCCTTTGCTCCTCTTGGAATTCGGTGAAGTCAAGAATGATCCTGTTTTGAGTGTTGAAGGAAACAGAGAGAGATCGATGCTGATTTGTAGCATTTTCAGTCATAGTATCAAACCTTTATAGGACCGTGGAAGCGAACAAGTCAAAGTTATCACTTTGAGCTTGGATTTGACCCTGCAAGGTTGTGTACCTTTCCTCTTGAAGTGTAGCAAAGTTTTGTTGTTGAATCTGCGTATTCCTCAATGTTTATAGGACTTCAGAGTTATCTGGTTGGTATTAAGGTGGAGATTGAGGCATGTAGGACGAGCCTTGGTTAGTCCAGCCTGTATGTTGCCATTCTCCCCAGCCATGGTTAACATAGGGATCATGTCCAGGTGAGTCACCTAACCAATCACCATGATCGTCATCAGGATGGTCATCCTCCTATACGTGATGAGTTTCCTCATCCTCATCCAAATTCTTAATCCTTGAACCTGAGGCTTTTGACCTTACCAAATTCTTTTTCCTTGACGATCCCAAAGGTAACCCATCAAGGTCGTAGTATTTTTTGCTAAATTCTTGACCAGTCGTCAAAGAGATGTATGAAATACCTTGAACAACAACCTCAGCCCAATTAAAAACACTTTGAATGAAAGAAGCATAGTATAAAGTTGTACATAGACCTGATTCCTTCAGAGAAAATATCCTACTAGCAATGTAATACGACCAGTGAACTATTTTCTTATTTTTCCAGCAAATAGACCAAATGCACGTTAGCTTGGTCAACTCTCGAATAACCTCCCTTCTTAGGACGGAGAATGTGAGCTACAATCCATTGTAGAATCCTGTCAGTCAGCTTCAACCGGTCGGTAGTAACATATTTTGGAAACAAATCACTAGCAACAATATCTTCAGGATATGAATCCTTCAACATTGAATTCATAACAATTTTGAATTCATAGTCCGAAGCCAATTTGGTGTCGGTTATGGTCAAATAAGGAGACTCAACAGGATACATACAAAACAACTCTTCCCAAATTTGTCATCAACCTTTAAGCTCTTACCATCAATCTTGTAACCGAAATCAAAATCACGAAATTTTCCATGAATACCGGTATAAAATAACCTGACCAAGTCTCCTTATATTTTGTATCACACTCTAAGAACTAATAAAACTTTTGAAAATCAAGCAGTTCAACAATGTCTAGAATGTGCATGTGTTCAGCCAGTTTCGGATAATACACAAATTGCTTGATAACTGATCTTTTACTAAAATTCTTCTCATAAGTTTCAGCCAGTTCATCAGAGAGTAAATAAGTAGCATTTACCAGAATGTTAGATCGAGGTTGTGAAGTACCTTCCCGAGAAGTGGACACTCGAGTGGACCTCTTTCTTGTTGCTCTTGTAGAAGCCATGGAAACTCAGATTTCGTGAGTAGTGAACAGTACCGAGTAGAGCTTTATGATGAGAACCCAAATTGTAAATTTATGTGAAGTTGAAATTTTTGACTTAATGAAGTTTTGGAAATGGGTTTTAGGGTTTCTAGAGAATTTCAGAGAGTAGGTGAGGAGAAATAAGACGAAAAGATGCAAATGATGATGATAATGAACATTTGAAATGAGAAAGCACATTGAATGATCTTAATTTCCCAAGAAAAACAGATACGCTGCATTTTCCAAGGAGAAATTCTGAGTTTCGCAGCGATGCGTCGACCTAAGCCTAGGAAGCGTCGACACATGCAGGTTAAAAATTAAAATTTCTGAAGCATTACAATATGAGTCTACGTATTAGTCGACGTACGCATACCCGAACCAAAATATGTTGAAATTTGAGGAGCAGGAGTCGACCTATGCCCTGATGTGGTTGACGCATGCAGTGCAATCATTGAAAAATGAAGAAAACATGTCATAAACATAACACACACACAATAAATAACAAGCCCACACATGCTTCAAACATTAAAATGGATTAAAAAGTGGGTTCAAACAATAGAATAAACATCAAGATACCACACACCATAGTACTATTTCATAAATATATGATCGAGATAAGTCAAATAGATAGGAATGATATTACCTCCAATGAAGATGAATGATGAATGCCCTCATATAGCTTGAACTTTTCAATATAGTTAATCAAAGTATAGACAAGCATAGATATAGAGCATACAACTATTCAATTTAAACGCGATCCAAAATATCGAGAATGCCAAGTTCTCTACGGATGTTGAAGAAGGGTTCTGTCGCAAGTGGTTTTGTAAAAATGTATGCAAGTTGATTCTTGCTATCAACATGCTCAAATATGACATCACCTTGTCTACATGATCCCTAAGGAAATGATGGCGAATTTTAATATGTTTTGTGCGTAAATGTAATACAAGATTTTTGGTTAAGTTAATGGCGCTTGTATTGTCACACACAATGGGAATACGTTCAAGTTTAACATTGAAGTTAAGTAATTGTTGCTTGAGCCACAAGATTTGGGCACAACAACTACCAGCTGCAACGTACTCCGCTTCGACTGTTGACAAAGCAACATAAACTTGCTTTTTGCTATGCCAACTTACTAAGGAATTTGAGAAGAAATGAAAAGTTTCACTAGTGCTCTTCCTATCCAATTTGCAAATGACAAAGTTGGAATCGAAATAGCCAACCAAAGTACAATCACTTCCCTTAGAAAACCAAAGCCCATACTTGGGAGTACCACATAGGTATCTAAGTATGCGCTTGACGACCTTTAAATGTGATTACTTGGGATATGATTGATACCTAGCACACACACATACACTAAACATGATATCTGGATAAGATGCAGTGAAATAGAGAAGAGAACCTATCATACCTCTATAAATTTTTATGTCTACGGCCTTATCATTCTCATCTCGGTCCAAGTTTACACCTGTAAGCATTAGAGTGTCAATTTCTTTAGAGTTAGCCTTATTGAAGCGCTTGAGTAGCTCATTGAAGTACTTCGTTTGGCTCACGAATGTTTCTTCTTCGAGTTGTTTGAATTGAAATCCGAGGAAGTAATTTAGATCCTCCATCATGCTCATCTCAAACTCACCCTGCATTAACTTAGAAAATTACTTGACCAAATGCATGTTAGAAGATCCAAATATAATGTCATCTACATAAACTTATACTAATATGAGTGTTTTCCTTGACATTTAGTAAAAAGGGTAGTATCAACCTTCGCTCTTGAGAATCCTTGATCTAGTAAAAATTTGCTAAGACGCTCGTACCAAGCTCTAGGGGCTTGTTTAAGACCGTACAAAGCACGCTTAAGCTTATAAACATATTTAGGATACTCATGACTTTCAAAACCGGGAGGTTGAGATACATAGACCTCTTTATTAATGTATCCATTTAGAAAAGAACTTTTAACATCCATTTAGAATAATTTGAAGTTCTTGGAACAAGCATAGGAAAGCAATAGGTAAATAGCCTCAAGGCGGGAAATGGGAGCATAAGTTTCCTCATAGTTGATGTCCTCCTCTTGGTTATAGCCTTGCGCCACTAGGCGCGCATTGTTCCTAATTATAACTCTGTTTTCGTCAAGCTTGTTCCTAAATACCCATTTAGTACTTGTCGCTACTACGAAAAAAGGTGCCGGCAATGACAGAAGAGTCGCCACCGTTCGTTATTTATCCCAACGGAGGGAAAAGAAACGAGCAGAGAAAACCTGACGAAAAGGGATAAGATCGGTCATCGTAACCAAATCTCAGGTTCGGGAGTCGGTTACGCAAGGGGAAGGTATTAGCACCCCTCACGTCCGTTGTAATCAACGGGATCCACGCTTAGTTGTCTATCTAAAAGGGTGATTGAAACTATCTAACTAAAGGTCTGGGACAAAAGAAAAGAAAAAGGTGACTCGATAGAGCATCGCAGCTCTGGGCCTACGTATTCCTGTCTGGTACGAGATATCAGAGGCAACGTAGTTCGGCTAACTACGGGTGAAAGGGGGAAAGGTTGCTCACCAAGACATCGCGTCTTGTGCCTACGTACTCTCAACAGGTATGAGAGATCAGAGCAAACGTAGTTCGGGCTAATGAGAACACAGGTTTGTTCAACTGTTTTTTACCCGAGTAGGGTTAACAAATAGTTCCAGCAGTTTGGTGTATGCAGCTCGACCATTGGAGACTTAGGCGTTACCGTGTGCGGTAGAACTGAGAGTTAACAACACTCTTGTTTATCTGAAAAGATTTTACCTGATTAAGGGAGCCCCAAAGCAAAAGAGAGGAGTTTAACTGTTTGTTTTTATCTTTTATTAGAGAAGAAGTGTTTTGGATGAATGTTTGTAATTCATATTGCACTAGAGACTATGACTTAGGAGTGAATGCGTCGCATGTCACCCAAAGGGTACCACACTAAACATTATGGCTATTAAAGGGAAGCCCCTCAACAACCATTTCCTAAGTAGCTTAAGGCTCATACCATACAATACTCGTTAGCCTTTATTAGGTATTTTGAAGTTGTTTGAAGATGAGAAGAGAGAAAGGACTCTAAAGGGGACTAAATCAAAACCCTAAAGTTATCATGCATCATGGTCCTAAAGTTGATTTTAGAAGGGAAACTATCCTATTTGTTATCATGCAAAGGATTCAACCTAATGTCTATCATCACTATCCTTAAACAAGGAAGTAAGAATTCCTAAGGGAACATGGCAATGGAAAGTAAAGCAACAACATACAATACTTGAATTGAAATGTGAATATGAATGAATGCACATGCAATGTAACATTACAAGCAAGGGAGGGAACCTCAACCTTCAATGCACACCAAAAAACACAAAGAGAAAGTAAACATCCAAGCAAAGGGAGGAAACCTCAACCTTTAATGCAAACATGGACTTAATAGAAAGAATGCCTACACATGCACTTCTATCCTAATGCACCAAATCAAACAACATGAGGAGGAGAGGATAAACAAGATGAGAACCAAACTCATCAAGTTCAATGTGTAAATACACAGGAGTCCACAAAGGTTTAACTTCTTTATGGAATGCCCTTAGTTCTACCAAAGGAAAAACTGGGCTCTCACAAGAAGGACCCTGAGATTGTAGGACAGAGAAGGAGAATATGTGTACAAACACAAGAGTCCATCAAAGGCTCAAATTCTTATGGAATGCACTTGGTTCCTCCATAGGAGGAACTAGGCTCTCACAAGAAGGATCCTAAGATTATAGGAAAATGAGGAATTAGAAGAGAAGCACAGTGAGAACCGAAGGAACCCACTATGTTCAATGTGTATCAACACAAGAGTCCATCAAAGGCTCAACTTCTTATGGAATGCACTTGGTTCCTCCACAGGAGGAACTAGGCTCTCACAAGAAGGATCCTAAGATTATAGGACATGGAGAGATTATAAGGAGGAGATGTGGAAAAAGAATAAGCAAAAAAAAATCATGTAAAGATGGAAGTTATTCAAGGGTATCCACAAGGAAAAGGTAAAGGAAGGTCCTAAAGGAAGCCTAAACTTAAACAATCTAGGAACATGATTAGGGCCTCAAAATCAACATACAAATGGTTCAACATGTATACAATATGGACCTACAAGAGTTGGATGCACAAGCATTGCAAAAAGTTCACACAAAATGCAAACTAGGCAAGTAGTATAGTTAGAAACCACACAAGGATAGGCCAGAATGGAAAATGCCTTAAAAATAGTAAAATGAATCTAAAAATTCTAAGAAAACTCCTAGGGGACCCCTCTGGTATTAGGAACCAGGGGTCAAAGTTTGAGAGAAAAATCTAAGCCTAGCTATGCCAACAGAAGGCAAAGTCTTAGGGGTGTCCTATGCACTATGCAAGAGAGAAGGTTCTAAAGATTCAACCTAAACCCTAACCAAAAGGCCTAAAAAAACAGAGATAAAAATATCCTAAAACCAATTAAGATATCAACAATATGCACAAAAAATTGCAGGAATTTATTTGAAGTTTTGATTAAGAAATAAAATCAAGAAAGAGTAGTATGCAATTTTCTTATTTACAATGAACACTTAAAAAGAAAAATGCAAAATTATATTGGAAAATGATGAGAAAATTAAACTAAAAATTTGTAAAATTAGATCACATGTCAAAGTATGCAAAAATGTTTCTCTATGATTTTTTGGATGCATTAAAGTATTTTTTCATGAATTAAATTGAAACAGAATTAAAATGAAAAAATAAAAGAAAAAGAAATGAAAATGAATAAAGTTGTGGTGAGAATAGCAGTCCAAACACGTTTATTCTATGGGTTCAGGCGCGTGGGGGTGTGATAAGCAAAGGAGGCCCAAACCAAATCAGAGGCCACTAAGTGCTGTGCACCATTTCATTAAAAGAGAGTCAACTCTTTGAAACAAAATCCCGGCCATGCGTTACGAATGTGGTCAAATGATCTTAGGGCTATTATGATGCCACGCCATCATCTGAAGTTCAACACAAATAGACTACAAATCGTGGCCTTTGGATACAAGACTAGTCCACTAATCTGAGGGACGGGAACAAGACATGCATGCACCTGAGAATTTAAACATTGAAAGCGAGGGAGAAACCAGACGGCGGAGCACGACGGCTCCGGTCGTCTTCTCTGGTAAGGGATACACTGTGGCACTTCTCAAAACTCCACGAAACTCAAAATTTCTTGCACCGTTCAACTCGCCTTGCTACGTTTATCAATATTCCATGGTGTTTTTCTCTACTTGTCTCTAAACAAGCCTAACCGAATCCATCTAAAACTAAGGTGTCATCAAGAATCATCATGAACAGGCCTTAAATCAATCCTACATTCATCTAAGAAGTATAAGGATCACAAATACATGAACATGGCGTGCAAATTCTTCCTAAACAGAGAGGAATGTTGAAGAGAAGCTTACCTAGTGGAGAGCTTCCACTAAGCCTTCAAATGTTGTGAATTCTTGATAGAAATGATCCAGAAACGATCCTTGATCCTTCCTAGAGCTGTTTGAATGCTTAATTTGGCTTGAATCTTGAGGAAAATGAAAACACGATTTTCACTCTTCTCTCACTTTTTCCAACTGTTTTCTCTCTCAATCTTGATCCAAATTCTTTTATGATGGATTGTACAAGATCTTGGTGTTATATATGATGGATATTGATCATTTTGGAGCCCAATTAAAGTCCATAGAAGCCCAATCAAAATCCAAATTTCCTTCACTTGAAACTTTACAATTCGTGTAAAACAGAGCTTGCACAACTTCAATCTTGCTTCAGGTAGCTTATACATGGTGTGAATTGATCCAATGGCCCAAAATTACTCCTTGTTTTGATCCTATGGCATGATTCGCATATGTACCTTAAGCTTGAAGTAATCTTGAAAATGGCATGGTAAAAGAGCTCAATTTGCAATTTTGGTTTTGCCATCATGTTTAGAATGTCTTTTGCACTCAAAATATGCACAAACTTAAATGAAATTGGTTCCATATGAATTAATTTGATTTTTGTACTTTTAATGCCTTTTCCATGGAAATTTCTTCATCAATCCTTCCATACAAGTTAATTCCATGACACCTTGATGTTTGATTGTGCAAATGATCCCATTTGGAGCAAGTTTGAAGTTGGAAAGATTTCCATTTGAGATGTGCAAAGTGGTGAAATTGACCTATAATGAAAAGTGGCCCATAATCTTTGTTTCCCAAAATACCCCTGCCTTGCAAGCTTCATATCTTGAGCTTCACAAATCATCTTGATGACTTCTAGTACTTTTTAGAAAGCTAAGATCATAAGGAAGAACTTTCATGTTTGGGTCAAAGTGAGGAGAGACATCCTCCTAAGTAAAAAATGTCTTGGAAGTTGGTTGACTTTCATGGGCCAAAATCACATTCATCTGATGACCTGTAACTTGTATGCTTCATATCTTGAGTTCTAGAAATCCAATGGAAGACTTATAGTACTCAAAAGAAAGCTAAGAACATTCTCTTCAAGTCTCATGTTGGAGTCATGATGAGATGAAACTTGTATCTTGAGACGAAAACCCTAGATGCACCACGTTGGACTGTGGCTCCTTATACTTGATATAATGACTTGCACAAGCTCCTCAATGACCCTCAAGACATCCCCTGAGCTTATACAATGCTCTCCATCCATAACCATGGATTCATAATCATCTGATGATCTGCACATGGCCTTCCAGATAGGAGGTGAACCATATACATTCATCTGCTCTGACTTTCTTTTGATGGTGATAAACTATTGATAGCTTGCAATAAGACCTCTTGACTAGGCTTGGCACCTTTGGCAATCTTCACTTACTAGGCACACCTCTCTCAATCCCCTGTATATGAATAATGATATGAAAATGCTAGTGCTACAATGAATGCAATGAAACATACACCAGATAAAGAAAAGGTTGGGCAAATTTTGGGGTGCAACAACTGCCCCTATTCAAATGGCTTGGACCTAATTGGATGGAAAGAGAACGGCTTCCGAACAATCAAGCTAAAAGACAGTTGAATACCAACGAACCTGGAAATTTTCCAACCGCAAAAATAAACTGCAAAAATATGAAAATGTGATAACACTCTCCAGAGAAACTGAACTGGTAGTTACACGACAACTAGCTGAATGATTAACAATCTTCGACATGTAGACAGAAGGACCTCTGCTAACGCGCAGGCAACGAAACTAAGTTGGAAGGATCATCTGATATCTCTACTAGGCATATGTTAAAACATAATAGGCATCAAACCCGTAGGCCGGATCAACCGAAGTTGATAACATCTGCTAACGCGCGGTACTCCACCAAGTAAAAGCGGGCATCAAACCCGAAGGCTGGATCAACCAAAGTTGATAACATCTACTACCTAAAGCAGGCAATCACTAAATAAAAGCGAGCATCAAACCATAGGCCCGGATCAACCAAAGTTGGTAACATCCGCTAACCAAAGCAGGCAATCGCTAAATAAAAGCGAGCATTGAACCATAGGGTCGGATCAACCGAAGTTGATAACATCCGCTAACCAAAGCAGGCAATCGCTAAATAAAAGCAAGCATCAAACCAGAGGGTCGGATCAACCGAAGTTGATAACATCCACTAACCAAAGCAGGCAATCGCTAAATAAAAGCGAGCATCGAACCACAGGGCCGGATCAACCGAAGTTGATAACATCCGCTAACCAAAGCAGGCAATCGCTAAATAAAAGCAAGCATCGAACTAGAGGGCCGGATCACAAAACCATAGTAATTACCACCCAAGCTTTTAATCCTAGATGGTCCAAAAAGGTCCATATGGAGGATTTCAAGGGGTCTCGTTGTATAAACAACATTTTTAGATTTGAACGAGATCCTTGTTTGCTTCCCCATTTGGCATGCATCGCATAAGTAATCTTTTAAATATTTGATTTTGGGTAAGCCGCTACTAGATCCTTAGAGACTACTTTATTTAGCAAATCAAAGTTGACATGCGCTAATCGCCTATGCCATAGTGTCGCACCTCAAAAAATACATAAACGAAAATACGACCCTCGTGCGAAAGGTGCGAAAATCGATTCGACAAAGTTGGCACTGAACTATATTTATCCCAAAAGAGGAAAAGGAAAATATCGAGAAAACCTTTAAAGAGATAAGAACATGGTCATTGCAACCACATTCTGGGTTTAGTAGTCAGTTACGTGAGTGGAAGGTATTAGCATTCCCTCACGTTCGTTGTACTCAACGAGAACCTCTTAGTTTGAATTGTGATGAACATTAGCTAAGATTATTTGTTTTCTTCTAAATGCAAAAAGCGAAAAGATACGAGGAATGGTTTCAATGTTAAGGGAAATAGGTGGATTTAGAATAGGGTGCTCGCCAAGGATTGAGGCCCTTGTGCCTACGTATGCTCATTCGGACAAGAATGAGAAATCAGAGCAATTGTAGTTCGACTACAGGGAATGACGGGAAAAGATGGAAGATGAATAGAAGTATGCTCACCAAGATCATCACAATCTTGTTCCCACATATCTTATATTCAGACGAGAATGAAGAATCATAGAATTCGTAGTTCGTGGAACTACGAAATTAGGGTTTAAGTTTTAGGAATGAAAGACCGAGTGATAAACAAACCAAGAGGCGTGCCTCGAGAGCACTCACTCAAGAATCCAAGGAATGCGAGATTTCAAGAACTCTGTTCTTTCGTCAATGGATTAGAGAGGTTTGAGAAAGGTTGAATGATTTAGAACAAAAGGTTGAATGAACAACAACTCAAGGCGCGTGCCCCAAGAGCCAATCATTCGAAGATCCAAGGAATGCTAGACTCCAAGAATCCTCTTCTTTCGTAAGTTGGTTAAGAAAACAGTTTGAAAAAGATCGAATTGTATGGCTTGCAAAAAGAGCTGAGGATCGATACTAGTCCCTAGAGGTACTCCTAGTAACGAAACCATAAAATGTGCAAGTGTGTGTAATAGGTTGATGGCGGGGCAAAAGGCACTCGACTTATGAGAATGTTTTAAAAAGTGGCTCGATGACAAATCAAGAATTAGTTCGAAAATGGTTTAGTTTTGTAAAAGTTAAAAGATTGAATGAATAACAACCCAATGGGCGTACCTCGAGAGCCATTAATTCGAACATCCAAGAAATGCTAGATTCCAAGAACCTTCTTCTTTCAATGTTTGATCGAGAAAATGTTTGTTTACGTATTTGAATTGAATTAGGGTACGCGAAGAGTTTGTTTATACGAATGCACGAGTATGAGGTTTGATTTGTTAAGTGTTTTAGGGAGAATGACGATTATTCGATAAACGAGACGTCGACCTCGCAACCAATTAATCGAGGCATTATTAGGATGCTAGATCCCAATGACACCTTTTCCATTCGATTGATTATGAAATATTGTTTAGATGGACGATGAGGATACCACATGGAGTGCTAGACCCCTATGACATTCCTTTGTCCAAATAACTAAGGCGAATGTTTTAGAAATGAAAGGTCGAATGACGCACCACCTAAGGCGTGCACCCCAATAGCGGTCACTCAAGAACCCAAGAAGTGTTAGACCTCAAGAATCCAATTATTTCACGGTTTAATTAAGAAAAACGATTTGAATAGGTGTGTTAAGTATTTTTATCAGATTAAGTGTTTTTAGGCATTTTGATAGTTTTAGTGTATTTTGAATTAGATGAACAAGGTATGAAATAGTATGATAAGATGAATATGATATGAAAGATAATAATATGAGCCATATAGTATGAACAAGATAGAATCGAGGATATAATTGACTAGAAGATAAATCAGGATAATATTGACGAAAAAGTAAATCAAGAATATATTGACAGAAATTAAAGTTAGTTGTTAGTGATTAATCATTAATTATTGTTAATCGAATAAATTAGTTTGAATCGGGTCAACTATAGCGTTAAACCACTGTAGCACGATCTATGATGAAGATCATGCTATAGGAGGTCGCACAAACAACGATATTTGTGATAAAATACGATAGGGAAATGATATTGTGAATCATTCTCTAAAGAAATCATGCCACATGAAAAGAAAAGCTAACGGTTTCGTCTTAATCACAAACATACGCCAATTGGTCAAAGGTAACCTATCACGATCACAAAGTATAGAACATGATCTCGATGATCATTCACTACAGATTTGGAATCATAAAGGTTAAACAACCTCAATCAACCAACATTCGCGATATTAAAGACTTCATCAATCGAAAATTGAAAAAGAGAAAAGGAAATAAGTTAACATGAAATGAAATGGAGTGAGATAAGTAAGAAAAGAGCATGGTCTAATCCTAATCATGGCTCCTCTTTTTATTATCCCTAACTTTTGCCTAAACTGTTTCTTTTAAAGCCTACAGACAGCGGGATGCCCCAGTTTTTCCTAAGTCTCCTTCATAGGTTTTGACTTAGCGGGCTTTTCTTTTGATCGATTTTTTTGAAAGAAAGAGAGTGATTGTCTGGCTTTAATGATTACGGTGAACCATCATTAGATTTTGACTTGAAAGGCATCTTCGACAATTTTTTTTTGTGTTCGAAGGAAAATAAACTGTGGTTGGAACCTTTGTATGAAAGGTGACTCACATGAACATACAACCGAGTTAACATGAGAACTACCCACCCCTAGGTTAAAATTATGGGTTTTTTTTTGTAAAGAAAGAAACTCCTACTTCTAGGCTCGAAGGGGTTGACAAGGGAATAACTTCCTTATTTCTCCAGTATTTGGGAGTTGAAATAATGCCTTACATCATCAACAAAGTTTGATTGAAAGCATACTAACAACAGTTATGGGTATAAATTTTCATCATCCTCCCTCAAATATTTGCATATCAAAAGTTTGAACAAAAAGGTGCATATTTTAAAAGATAAAGCATAAAGATGCAAATACTATACAAAATGAATTGAATCAAAAGTTGTAATGCTTATTTCATTAACACAAAAGTACAAACATAATTTGAAGGCAAACAACTTAAAATGAAGTAAGATTTTGCAATCTGTGTGTGCTTGAGTTCATGTCATGATGCAGTTTGAAATTGATGAGTATGTGATGGTGTCATGAACCATGTTTAAACATTTGTGTGTTACCAATAAAATTGTTTTTCTTTTTAAATGTCATTTTAACATTTGCAACTTAGTGGTCATCTTTTGATTCAGTGAGAGTTTGAGCTATATGTTTGGATAAACTTCATTAATAACCTATTTAGAGCATGTGCATACTTTCAATTAGTTTTAAATACATCTGTTTTGAATCACAAATTTGGACTTGCATTTTGAAACTTTCTCTTGCAGTTGCCATCGTGTTTTATTTTCTACACATTTTTTTGAAAATTTGATGGTACCATTGTAATCCTCTTTGAATTTCAAGCAGGTTAGAGCCAAATTTTGTTAAATTTGATGATGATTTGATCAAGTTTGGATTTGAATCGTTTTCATGTTATTTGCTTTAGTTTGCCTTGAATTTTACCCAGAATATGTAACTTGGAGGTTCATATTTTATTAGGGTGGCTTGATACACTGGACGTATCGCCACCCCAGTGGTTATGCCTGCATATTCATGTCCTTTCTATCCTTGCCATCCTGAGTTCGATCTCTGCAGGACAACTCTTTTGCTTTATTTTGATTTTTTAACATTGTTTTGTATTTTAAACTCTTCCTTCCATCATTTTTCAACTGCGCGCGTTGGTTGTCGTGGTGAGGTTTTTAACCTGTGATCCACAAAGCACGAGTTCAACACTTGATAGGTGCATCCCTTTCTTTTTAAACACTATTTTTCTTTGATTTTCTTCAAATTTTCAAATTGGTGTAACTTAGTCATTTCTTCTCAATTTTTGAGTGACTTTTTTTTCATTGTGCTCCTAATCCCGCCTATTTTCACATGGTGATTAAAGAATTTAAGGATTTCTATCCTAGAAACACTTTATGTCATGTGAAAGTCTTGCACTGTTTTAGGGTTTTTACCTTCCTTTCTTTCAATCATTTTTAAGTCTCTTTTGATTCAATTTGGTGAATTTGATTTGCACTTGATGTGAACATGTTTGATGACTCATTTGTGTGTTTGAATTTTGTTTAAACCAAACCTTTGTGCATTCAAATCTTTACTTTTAATGCATCTAATTGATCTAACACTGTGAACTGTTTGAAGATCATGCTACCTCTAGATGTTGTAATCTCTTGAGTACACTATTCATGTGTTCCCCCACCTATCTAAGAGTCTTGATAGAACTCTAATATGATAGGATTTGTTTCATTCTTGGTTGTTACCATGAACTGATTTGCTTCCCCCCAAGTTGTTACTTGTTTGCATTTAAACTTGATTGAGTTATATAATGGTTGTTACCATGTTTTCCTTCATCTTTGTTAAGAGGTCTCAAGTTGATATTGCCTTATGTTGATTGGTCTTGTAAGAACCTCTACCTTGCATCCCTAGATATTGTAATATCTTATTTAACTTGATTGTGGTCTTTTCTTGATGATTGCCACATGCTTGTTATCTCATCCTTGGTTGTTACCATACTTTTTATATGATCATCATGTTTGAATGAATGCTTATATGTGCTTGCTTCTAGCTCTGTTAAGTTATTCCCCAAGTGATGGAATTTGTTAGTTCTCATCCAGTTGCCTCATGTTTTCCCATTCCAAAGGAAAGTCTCTCTATTGACCCTTGGGTCATAAGTAACTCATTACCCTCCCTTTGACTTTGTTAAGTAATTTTGAACCCCATAACTTAGTTAAGTTAGAACCTACATCCATTAGACTCAGCTTTAAGTCTAAAAGACCTACCCCTTGCTAGGAGTATCCTTCAATTAGAAATTTAAGATAGAGTTTGTAAACTCTATGTAAGAATCATTGTTATGATTACTTGCTCCCCCCTTGGCTTTTGTAAAAGTCAATCCCTTTGAGTGTACAACTTAGAATAGAGAGTTTTTGTTAAACTCTACACAAGCATTCTTATGTTTGTTTCCCTTGAACCTTGATCATAATCAAGTGTTCATCTATCCCTAGTGAGGTGAACTACGATTGCTCTGATTCTATCCTAGTTAGGATGCGTAGGCTGAGGATGCAATATCTTTGCGAGCAAATTTAGAAACTATCCCTAGGTCTTTACCTACAACTTTACCTTCTACCCAATCCCAAACCATAGCAAACATCTAGCAAGCTTAGCATACAAACATACAAAAGTTTCCTGTAGAGTACTACAAATGTTTAGGATGTGAAATGCCTACCCTAGGCATAACCAACCCCGATCCCAGAATCTCTTAGCGTTGTTGTTACATCGCGCAAAAGGGTTTTTCTTTCTTTAACCTTTCCTTTGGATAAATCAAAGTCCGGTTGTGAATTTAAAAAATTAAGATTCAAGTTAATCAATAGCTTGATATCACGATTCTCACTGCAACAAGAAGCTCTTTTTAGGGTGGATTGAGGTCAGAAATGGAGATTTGCATTGGTTGGCACAAAGATTTCAAAGTTATAAGGCCAAAGTTAGCATTTTGCAACATTCTGCCCATGCCTCTTCCCCAAGACTCTTGCCTATAAATAGAAGCTCATTCTTACATACAAAAGAAATCAATTACTTGCTAGAAACCAGCCAAAACTCTCTCCCTCACTCAATCACCAAGTTTGTGCAAGTTCTCACAAAATCTCCAAACCTCCCAAAATCTGCCTTGCATTTTCACTTCCAAAACCTTTTCCAAACACTTACCAACTCAAACAACACTCCAAACACTTCACAAATGATGTTTTATAACTGTCCAACACTTCACATTAGCCAGAAAACCATCCAAACCAAAAGTCAACCTTCAAAAGCTCATTTGTTGACTTTTTTGCATTTTGGAGGACAACCTTCAAACCATTGCATTTCCTTGAGTTATAAGACCTCTCACACCTTATATTTGACATATATAAACCATCCATAAGTGATTCACACTTCTGTAACAAGATTTGAGCAAGTTGGCTTTGGAAATCTTTGGATTTTTTGGTGTTTCCTTCACTATCAAGGCATTATGTCCACTAGCTTGCTTGAAGGTTACTTTGAGCATCTTCTCATCATCCTTGGAGAATTTGTAGACCATCAAAGAGCTTGTAGGATCTTTGGTTTTCTTGCTTCTCAAGAGGTAAGCCTACAACTTGCATTTCTCATGCCACTTTGATTTCTAGCCATGATTTTTAGTTGAACATTGCTTGGACATGTTTTATGTATGTTATGTGTCATGTTGTTGCACCCTAAAATTTGCTCAACCTTATTCCTTGGATTCATGTTTCATTATCATTAGCATTTGCATATAGGGTCATGTACATAGACTAACCATCTGCATAGCATAAGCATAGCAAGCCATTCAACAGGGGACCAATCATTATTTTCATCTCTAGAAGCCTATCAAGAGGTTATTATTCCAATTCAATCTCATTCAAGTCATCAGGAAAGAATTTGAAAGCAAGGAGTTCAGCAGATCAAGCCTTGAGTCCATCTCCTAGCTGAGGGTATCTGAGGATCAACAAGAGGGTTGTGAGCTATGAAATGAAAGCATGGAGAGCATCTAGACATCTTGAGAGACTTACAAAGTCATTTGGAGAAGAAAACAAGTCATTGATGAAAGCACAAGAGCTATAGTGGAAGACAGTCAACTAGGGTTTCATCTGGGTCAACCCTAGGTCAACCCTAGGTCAGTTGACTGACTTAAGAGGGCATTCAAGTCTATTGGAGAGATGTGGGGATCATCATTGAGCATATGAAGAAGGATATGGAGATATATCAAGGAGAATTCAAGAGAAATCAAGGAGAAGAGGAGTTACTAAATTAGGGTTTCTCTGTAAAATCCCCTAGTTTAGGTCAAATTTCCAAGCAAGGTAAGTCAAAATGCTAGCTTCAAATGGCTTCTTGGCCAACATGAAACTTGTAGAGGATCTCAAGACCTTTAATTTGAGTGGTGGAAGACCTCAAGGAGATTTATAGAACTCAAGTTATGGTCCTTGCAAGTTACAGGTCATCTGGGGTGTCTGAATTTTTGTCTGTGAAAGTGACTTGACTTCCAAGCTAGTTTTTCCCCTCAAGGAGATTTCAAATGAATTCTTGGTCAACATAAGAATTGTTCCTCATTGTCTTAGCTTTCTAGAATGGTATGGTATGCCTTCATATGATGTGGAGAACTCAACTTATGGTCTTGACAAGCAAAGGGTATTTTGGGCATTTGTGAATTACAGGTCATTTTAACCTATGCCCAAAACTCATACAAGGAGGCCTCAAATGGAAAAACTTACAACATCAAACTTGCTCCAAATGGGATTTTAAGTCTAGAAAGAAGGTCACAAATTATTGGAGAAGCTCATAGCATGATGTTACACAATTGGTCAAAATATGAACTAAAAAGGCTTATAAAGTGAATAATTTCAAAGTGAAAAATGGTTTGGGAGATTTACAAGTCCAAATGAAGACTTCCAATATATGATTTTGAATGGAAAAACCATTCTAAGAACAATGGTTCAAGCACTTTTTTGAGTTTAGAAGGAAAAAATGAAGTTATCCATGGTTGCTTAACTTTTAAGAAACATAATCCAAAATGAGCCAAAGTTTGAAAACAAGGGAATGTGCAAGATGGATCTAGAATGTACCATTGGGGTCTATATATTCATGAAAGGAGAATTTGGCAAGGGTTGGCCTCATTTGCACCAAGAATTCCACAAAATTTCTCACACTTTTTCATAAAAGTTTCATTCCAAATCTCTCAAATTCTTCATCAATCTTCATCAAGATCAATTCAATTTTACTCCATCATCATCATAGATCATAATTGAAGCAAGGTTTTGGTAGTTATCATCCACTTTCGAGTGCTTTTCTCAAGATCATCAAAATCACAAGTTCAAGTGAATTGCATGATGCAAGCAAGGAACATCCAAAATTGTGCATACAGAATTGAGTATTGAAGTGGTGAATCAAGATTCAACACTTAGAAGCTTCATATCTTCCATTTCCATAGCTGTTTTCAAGGTTTCTCATCAGGTAAGTTTTCCTTCGATTTGCTTAATTCTGTTGGTTTCACATGATTTTGTTAGTGTAGAATTGATCTAGGTGGTTAGGAGGTTAAGTTAGATGAATTTGGAACGATTTGGTGATGGTTAGTGACAGGTGCCATAAACTGTTAGTGTTCATATCTCTTAGATTAGTGCATCATAATTGTGGCTTGATAGCATATGTTAATCTCCATTAGGTGTAGTTTAGTTTAGGTTAAGTCTGAGGAAGAATGGTGAAGGTTCGTATCAGTGCATTTCAATGGAGGCCGGATGTTGATCCAATCGTGTTTGTTGTTGTGGTGAATTTCAAGATAATCTAATGCCTTAAGCTTGTAGAGGGAGAGATTTGGAGCAGGTTTCATGTTTATGGCGTGGCATTTCATTGCGTGTGGAAGGAGAACAGAGGAGGTGAAGTTTAGTCGTGCATGGATGTTCATGGTGATCAAAACCCTAACTGGCAGAACCAAGGAGGAAGAGATAATCTGTACCCTTCGTTTGGAGTAGGACCTTTGACTTGTAGTGAGATCTTGTGGCTCACATTCAATCTGAAGTTTGGAGGGAATTGCTTTGGCTCTAAACGCACCGTTTCATTAAATGAAACGGGCGGGCCTGAGTCTCTTTTGTTATCCCCACCCCCAGCAACCAGGCCCAATGCAATTTCAACGTTATTTTTGATGCTATTCTCACCCCCAGCGCTCTTCTTTTATTTTCATTGATTCTGAGTAATTCTGGGCTTTGTCAAAGGCGCTATCTGCACCCCCATTATGAGGCCCATCCAGATTATAACTGCGCGTAGCTTCTTTTAACACCCCTCCCTCATTTAATTCAATTTTAATTTTCTTATTTCATACCAATTTTCATAAAATCATAAATAATTCATAAAAAATGCTTTTTAATCCATTCTTTTTACCATATTTTCATTAAAATGTCTAGAATATTATAGGAGAATAAATTTTCATTTTTGGTTTTATTTCATATTTTTTTTCATATTTTCTAAATAAATGTCACATTAAATAATTCATTTCATGCATCATTTTTATGATTTTTGTTCTCTCACATGCTTTAATCTTTTTTGATCATTCTTTTCATATTGTTTAGATGAGATATTAGGCTTGTAGAAATATTTTAGTTCTCATTTTTAGAGGTTAATTTTAGGTGATTAACAGATGCTTGAATATCATGAACAAAACTAGGGTTTAGGTGACAACTTAGGAGTTTGACTTCATTCCCCTTAGGACTTAGGGTTTGAATAGATTAGTCATGGGATTATAGGGGCTATGGGTAGTTATTAGATCCCTTAGAGAACAGTTAGGATTCCCCTACTGCTATTATTTCTGTCTGTATATCTGTTGTTTGGTGTGGTGTGCCCTCTGGGGTTTATTGATTGTTTGTATGGGTATTGGGTTTGCCTGGGGCCCTGGGGAAGCTGAAGATTTGTGGAGATGAAGCTATTGGAGATTCAAAGATTGAAGATCAACTGTCAGAGTTGAGGAGGAGTTTCTTGATGTCAGTTGCTGAGGAGATTAGGGTTTAGGAGCTAGGCAGAGCTCTAGACTAGAAATTTTGTTTCTCAAACATGGATTGCCTTGTCTGCATCCATTCTTCTCTGTGATTCAGAGTCTCTCTAAGACACTCACCCCCTTCCTTTGGAAGGCTTGGTGATAGTATCTATGAGATAGAACTCTTGAGAGAAAATGTCTCTTGTGTTAGAAGCAGTTTGTTCACCACCTTTGGTAGTCAGCTGATTGCTTAACACTCAATTCACTCTTGTGACTGATCCCTCATCCTGGAGGTTTGAGTTTGAAGAAAAGCCATTGCAGATGGAAGACTGATGATCAAAGCCCTTGTCTGAAGGCCATGAAGATGGAGATTGATGCTTGTTGAAGCCTGTAGATGATTGGAGATTACTTAAAGCCAGTTGTTGATTCAGAGCTGCTGATGCTGTTTCTTTTGCTGTATTTCATTTGCTGATGTATTGATTGGTTTTCTGGACTGTATTGTTTGCTGTTTACCCTGTTGGGTTGAAAGTGAAGCCTGTTCACTTTCGCCTATTGTTTTCCAGGTTCGAGGTTGAGTGGGACTCCCTTGCCTCGCTTGTACTGTTGCATCCATGCATTTTACTGCTTTACTGTATATATCTGTTATTGTTTCTGTTTCTGCCTATCCCGTAGGATCTCTGTTTCTCTCTGTGCAAGAGAGGAGCATGATAGACACTAGGTCTAAATCCATGCATGATAACATTAGGTTAGTTTGTTTCCCTTCGCAACCGTAGGTTAGAGTTCTGTCTCTTTTTTTTCTCAAAACAAACAGAAAAACACATAAAGATTTCAAACACAATAAAAGACACTTCTTCCGTAAAAGAATGTGAACTCATCAAGCATCATTTTTGTCCTCTTGGACTGTTAATCAGGAAAACCTTTTTTCAGAAGGAATAAAATCAACCAAGACAAGCCTGTGTCGTACGTGGCCCGAACTACGTTTGCTCTGATCTTTCATGCTGTATGAAAGTACGTAGGCATAGGATGCGATATCCTAGCGAGCAACCTTCCCCTCCTTTCCCGTAGGTAGGCGAACTACGTTGACTCTGATTTCTCGTTCCAGACGAGAATACGTAGGCCTAAAGTGCGATACTTTGCCGAGTCATTTTTATTTTCATTTTCTTTTCTTTTAACCCCAGACCTTTAGCGTAGATAGAATAACAATCCATACCCGAAAACAAGCGTGGATCCCGTCGAGTACGACGGACGTGAGGGGTGCTAATACCTTCCCCTTGCGTAACCGACTCCCGAACCCAGGTTTTGGTTGCGATGACCATACCTTTCCCGTGTTGTGCGAGGTTTACTCTGAGCGTTTCCTTTCCCTCCCGTGGGATAAATAACGCACGGTGGCGACTCTTCTGTTCAGCCGGCGCCGATTTTCGCAGTAGCGACAGCTGGCGACTCTGCTGGGGATCCAACGTCCCCTGGCTGCTAAGGACTGCGATGGTTCTTATGCATTTGGGATCCAACGTCCCTTGAGAGAGTCAATCCTAACGCTTGTTTTCCCGTCGAGGATTTTGTATGGAGTTATTTTATATTTCTAACCTTGTGTTTTCAGCTTTGTATATTGATTATTATTGCTGTATTTGGGGCGTGACGGGTGTTCTGATATTGAGAGATAAGCCGGACCTGGGCTTGAGTGCACCTAGAATTAGAGTAGAAATTAGTGGGCGCCCGCTTGCTTTGCTTGCTTCGGTGTCCCATGAAATCTACACTCAGACGAGGTTCCTCTGGTTGGCCTCCTGCCCCTTCCTTTGGTTGGCGTGGGTTGCTGGTTAGTTGGATTGTCGACTCTGGGGACCGATCATTTGGAAGTTGGCTGAGTGAGGCCTCTTCAGGAATTGATGATGCCACTCCTTCTGGGAATCGTATCATCAACCCTGAAAGTCTGTGACGCCGACGACCGCATAGGATGCCGTACCTTGTGCAAGTTATAGGGCCACCCACCTGTGAGGGGATTCAGGGTTATGCAGGTAACTAGACCTCCAGATTACCGGTTATTTCTTGATCAGAGATCCGGGTTATTTATGGAGAGTTATGAGGTCTGCCAGAGACCATGTGGAGATTTATTCTGAGGTCTGTCAGAGACCATTTGGAGATTTATTTTGAGGTCTGTCAGAGACCATTTGGAGATGTGTTATGAGGTCTGTCAGAGACCAGTTATAGATGGGATTTGAGGTCTATCAGAGACCAGTGAGTTATGGTTTGAGGTCTGTCAGAGACCAGTGTTGGAGTTCTATTTTAGGTCTATCTGAGACCAAGGTTTGGTGACTTCTGGACGGTCTACCTGAGACCTTTCTTGATTGGGTTTAGGCTATTCAGTTGCAGCTTTGGTCCCTGTTGAATGTTACTTGCATTGCATCCCTGCATATACATTATCATTTGCATTTCACTAACGTGTGTCTGTGCTGCAGGTGCATTTGCATTTCCCTAGTTCTAGTGCCCAGACTTCTGAGTGTTTGATCATGACTAGCCTACGGAGAACGGTTGCTTACAAATTGCCTACGCCTGATATTGTTCCTTTACTGGGGTTGATCTCTCTTGCTGATGAGGGTGTTCGTAGGAGTTTCCGGATGAGCTATGGTAGATTATTGAGATTGGTGTGCAAACCTACAGAGGTAGAGTTAGATGGGCTGTATGCTTTGATGCAATTCTACGACCCTGCTTTGAGGTGCTTCACGTTCTCTGATTTTATTATGGGACCGACGCTGGAGGAATACGCTGAGTATGTTGAGCTGCCTGTGCAGAACCAGGTTCCATTCATTCATTATGATGCCAAACCCAAGCCGGAGGAATTGGCAAAAGCCTTGCATGTTGATGCTTCTGAACTTGTGACTACTGTTTCCCGTGGAGTTCCAGGCTTCTCATTTCAGTTCTTAGTTGGTAAAGCCCAGGAGTACGCCAAGAATGGGTGCTGGGTCGCTTTCAATGCTGTGTTGGCCTTGTGCATCTATGGCATAGTTTTATTCCCCAATATACCGGATTTTGTGGATTTCGATGCTTTCTACTTGTTCGCCGCTGGTAATCCTGTACCTACTTTACTCGGAGATCTCTACCATTCACTGCATTACAAGAATGAGAAGGGAAGAGGGAAGAATGTTCATCTGTGTGTACCCTTATTGAGTATGTGGTTTGAGAGTCACCTTCCTAAGAGAGGATCTGCTGCAGAGACTACAGTTCCAGTTGGTTGGCCGGAGCGTTTGATGAGGCTATCGTCGGAAGATATGGAGTGGTTTGATAGAGATCTTTTGGGATCGGAGCTCATCTTCAGTTGTTCTGGTTACCCTAATGTCCCATTGATTGGAAGAAAAGGGTGTATCAATTACAACCCTTCTCTATTCATTCGCCAGTTCGGATATGCGCTGAAGAATCCACCTCAAGAGGAAGAAGTACAGGAATCTCTGTACTTCACCGGTGATGTGAAGGGGGAGTTATTAGCCAAGTTGCGACATGCTTGGACGCGTATTAACCGCAAAGGGAAGCCGTTGTTAGGAAAGAATGACTGTCAGGCCTATGCACCTTATAGAGCTTGGATTCAGGAGAGGGCTAGTCAGTTGAAGATGCCATTTCCAGATGCACCAATTCTTGTTCCTATTCCGGTAGAAGAGCCGACTACTGTTTCTAGAGAAGCATATGAACAGGTTGTGAAGGAGAAAGAAGCCCTGATGAAGATTAACGAAGGGTTAGAGCAAGAGCTAGCCCAGGCACGCAGTGAGAAGAACAAGGCTGTATATGCTTTCCAACAACAGATTGAGCTGGTAAACAGGTTAGGATCTGAGTTGACCGAGGAAAAGAAAAAGCGCGAACGTCTGGGGCAAGAGTTCAGAAGTTCCCATGACATGCTGGAAGCCAAAAAGAAGGCGCTCGACGCAGCACACCGAGAGATATCTTCTTGCAATAAGACTTGGAATGCTACTCTCACCAACAACAAGAAGAGGGAAGATAAGCTGAAGCAGCAGATTTTCGACCTCGAAGAGAAGTTGAAGTCTAGCGTCAAGAAGTGCGAGGAGGAAGTGATGAACCGGTATAGTGTCCAGCATGCACTGAACAAGGCAATCAAATCCAGAGATGAAGCAGTGTCCCAGAAGCGAAAGTTAGAAGATTGCTTCGGAGAAGCAGCATGGGAAGAAACTGCTGAAGACGTACGCCGTGTCCTTAAGAAGAGAAACCAGCTTGTTGAAGGGCTGCTTGATCGACCAAGCCATCCGGAGACCAAGAAGTTGATAGAGGAGTATCAGACTTTTGGGAGGATCTGATCATTCCATTATTTGTATGCTTTATTTGCATAGTTGCTGACCATCACCAGGATTGTTGGTTGAGGTCATGCCATCTTTGTACTCTCAGTGATATTGTACCCTGGGCTTATTGATTCTCTCTGCTATATATGAGGCTTTCTATGATTCAGTTCCGATATTCCTATTGTCAACACTGTCACCGCACCGGCACCTTCGCACTAGAACTGGGGGAATGAACTTCCCTAATGCACAGACACATTGCATTGCATTCATATTCATATTGCATAACAGGTAATCTATGAATGGTGTCTTATCTCTTGCTCTGCATCAGGTACTTAACAGGATTCCAGATCAACATCCGCATCGCTATTCTACACGATCCAACTGTCGGAAAGTCATGGACCAGATTCAGAACGAGATGCAGGATGTACGCGAGAAGCTCGCCCTCTTCATGCAGACCATGGAGGCTATAGCAAAAGGGCAAGAGAATTTGCAGGCCATGGTCCAGCCTCTGTTGGCTCGCAACGCTGGTCATGGTAACGAAGATCATCAGTCTGTCCGGGTTGATACTGCTCATGGAGATGGCACTCCAACGCCAGTGGCTCCGCCTGTCGTCAATGTGAATGCTGCTAACGTCAACAACGCTACCGCTGCTGTGAATGGTAACGTCGGAGGTGGAAATGAAACTGCTGTCCACAACGCTGGGCTGGGTGATGTCAATGTGGGAGATAATCTCGGAGGCAATGGCTTTGTCAACGCTGGGTTCGGATTCAACGATCAGGGATTCGACAATACTGGCAAGTATGGCTTTAATGCTCAAGGCTTTGGGCAAGATGGTTATGGTATGGTCAATCAGGGCTACGGAGGTTTTGGAAACGGAAACGGTGCTGGTTTTATGGCTGGTGGTCCTGCTGGAGGTGTTCAAGGGTATGGCAACAGAGGCCGAGTTCCGGGGATGAATCAGGTCAGAGCTGGACGTAATAATGCGTATGATGGATATGGGGCTGGAAATGGTATGTGGCAAGAGGATCAACAGGAGGACGCCTTCTCTGGAGGGGGTTTTGAAGGGCCGATGGATGATTCTCAAAAGATTAGAATGCTGGAAGAGCAAATGAAAGGAGTCCTAAATCAGAGTGCTGTAGGACTGGACATGGCAACAATGGGCTTGGTACCTGGGCTGAGGGTGCCAATCAAGTTCAAAGCGCCTGCGTTCGATAAGTACAAAGGAGATACATGTCCGAAGGTTCATGTACGAGCTTATTACAGAAAGATGTCTGCATACTCCACTGACGAAAGAATGCTCATGCATTTCTTTCAGGATAGCCTATCGGGTCCTTCCTTAGAGTGGTACATGGGGTTGGAGCCCACTGATATCAAGACTTGGAAGCAATTAGCAGAGGCGTTCGTAGCCCATTACAAATATAACAGTGACCTGGCACCCAATCGGGTCCAGTTGGCCGGGCTTTCGCAGAAGAAGGGGGAGAGTTTTAAAGAATACGCGCAAAGATGGCGCGATATGGCTGCCAGGGTCCGTCCTCCTGTGGAAGATAAAGAAATGAATGACATGTTTGTTGGCACATTCACCGGGCTGTTTCATGATATGTTGTTTCATACGTCTCTGGCTAGTTTTTCAGACCTGATTCTGATGGGTGAAAAGATTGAGCGGAACATTAAGCAAGGGAAGTTCCAAGTCGATGAATCAACTGCATCTGGCAGTAATAGGAAAGCTTATGGTGGGCGCCGTCAGGGCGAAGCTAGCGCGGTATTTGGAGGCCGAGGCCGAGGCCGAGGCAGGGGAAGAAATCAATATCGTCAGCAGCAGCAAGTGTCGAGTGTCACCATCCCGTATCAACAACAACCAATTCAGCAACAACAACAGGTTCAGCAGCAACCAATGCCACAGCAGCAGCAGCCTCAGCAGGGGGCACAGCAAGCTCAGAGAAAATTCCAGGGTGGCAAGCCGAGAAGGGTGTTCGAGAAGCCTCCCTCTAACTATGCTGATTTATTGCAGACCTTGTTGGGATTGAATCTGGTAGAGAAAAGAACCTTGGCACCGATAACGGGAACTCCCCCGTTCGGCTATGATGCAAATAGGCGCTGCGAGTTTCATTCTGGGGCCCCGGGCCATGATATAGAAGGTTGTCATGCTTTTAAGCACGTTGTGCAGGATCTCTTGGACAACAAGTCTATCAACTTCGGAACGACCGGTGCGAATATAGTCCAGAAACCCATGCCTAATCATGGGGCGAATGCCGTGCTGACTGAGGAAGGTCTGAATCTGGTTATGAATGTTGAGGATTTAAAGACGCCGCTGAGCGAGATCAAAAGCCGACTGTTGCAAGGAGGTGTTTACCCAGGATGTAATGAATACTGCTTAGATTGTTGGGCCCTGTCTGGGGGGTGTGAGGATTTAAAGAAAGGCATTCAGGCCTTGATTGATGAAGGTGTATTGCAGTTTGATAGAACAGCAACTGATGAGCCGGCAGGGGCAGTAATGGATAATCAGAGTGATGTTGCCACAGTGACAATTCCTAGGAAGACGATCACCATTTCAGCACCAGTTCAGCGACCACCGATTACTATAACTAAAGCCGGGCCAATCCCGTATGAGAGCACGAAAGCGGTCCCATGGTCATATGGGCTAGAGGTGTATTGTGACGGGATTAAAATCGATGTTAACAAGCAGTCGGCGGAGATTGTGGATAATGTTATGGGCTCGGGAGGCATGACGAGAAGCGGCAGGATCTTTATATCTCCTGAAGTAGAGGCTGAAAGGCTAGCGAAAGGAAAGGGGAAAGCGGTTGAGAATGTTCCGGTACAAGCAAATGAAAAAGAGGCAGCGTCGAAGGACGTAGAGGAATTCATGCGCTTAATTCGGAAAAGCGATTATAAAATCGTGGAGCATCTGCAGCAAACGCCATCCAAAATATCTATTCTGTCATTGCTGTTGTGTTCGGAAGCCCACAGGAACGCTTTGCTGAAAGTCCTGGACACTTCTTTTGTACCACAGGATGTCTCCGTGAACCAACTAGAAGGAGTATTGGCACATGTAAATGCGGGCCACAGTCTGGGCTTTACTGATTTTGACTTGACTCCGAAAGGAAGGGATCATAATATGGCATTGCATGTATCCGTTGAGTGCAGAGGGTCGACAATGTCGCACGTATTGGTTG
The DNA here is from genome assembly GCA_963859935.3 of Lathyrus sativus. NCBI lineage: Eukaryota > Viridiplantae > Streptophyta > Magnoliopsida > Fabales > Fabaceae > Lathyrus > Lathyrus sativus. The sequence goes on from OZ012735.1 coordinate 242,320,619, forward strand.
ACACCGGGTCGTCTTTGAATGTGCTGCCTAAGAAGGCTATGATGAAGCTGGATGTTCGAGGGATTTTGTGTACACCAAGTGATTTGGTGGTCAGAGCGTTTGACGGCACGCGGAGAACAGTCTTCGGATCGATCACCTTGCCTCTGCAAGTGGGGCCGGAAGTGTTTGCAACGGAGTTTTATATCATGGATATACAGCCTGCGTACAGCTGCTTGCTGGGGAGACCTTGGATTCACGGGGCGGGGGCTGTCACGTCTACCCTGCATCAGAAGTTAAAGTATATGGTCGGAGACAGTGTAGTCACCGTGTGCGGAGAAGAAGACATCCTGGTCAGCCATCTTTCTTCGTTTAAATATGTGGAAGTAGACGGGGAGATCCACGAGACGCCATGCCAGGCGTTCGAAGGTTTGCGCATAAAGGACAAGAGTCCCGGGCCAAGCAAAGTGCCAGAGATAGCTGTTTCTTCGTATAAAGAGGCTCAAGCCCTAGTGAAAGCAGGAGAAGCCACGGGCTGGGGCAAAGTATTGGACATTCCTGTGAAAATGGACCGGTTCGGACTGGGGTACCGACCGTCGTCATCAACTCCTTATGTGGGGGCCCCTCATTTCAGAAAGCCAATCACCATCTCTGCCAGTGGAGTATGCCATGAATCTGTCAATGCCGCTTCAGAGTCTGATGAAGGGGACAGCGACTGTGATATGGATGCCTGGATTCAGCCAAGCACGCCAGGACAAGGACTGTGCAACTGGTCCATTCAGGAGCTTGTTCCTGTGACTTTTAAACAGTAATGCTTTGCTTTATTAATTGTTGAATAATCTGATGTCTTGCCCGGGGCATCAGGATTTGCTTAGGGCTGTGTTGTTATAAACATTGCTTCGTTAATCATTAAATAAATGGCGTTTTTTTCATGTGCAAATACTGTAATCCCTGTCTTTCTTGTTTTGTATTTTTCAATAAAATGGCAACGTGGTTATCCGCTTTATACGCATTTTGAAGCACTTAACCCTTTCTTTTGCAGGATAACATTTTCAGATGACATCCTTGAACCACCTATGACTCGTCCCGACTTCGAGCACCCGGTATTCCAGACCGAAGAAGAGGTTGTCGAAGATAGCGACGTTCCTGAAGAACTGTCTTGGTTGGTGAAGCAAGAGGAAAGAGCCATTCTGCCTCACGACGAGGTTATCGAGGTTATCAATTTGGGGTCGGAAGGGGTTGAGAAAAATATTCGTATCGGAGCCGCACTGCAGAGTGATATCAAGCGAAAACTGGTTGAAATGCTCCGAGAGTATAATGATGTATTCGCTTGGTCGTATCAAGATATGCCAGGGCTCGATACAGATATGGTTGTGCATCGTCTGCCACTGAAAGAAGACTGCCCGCCTGTCAAACAAAAACTTCGCAGAACTCGACCAGATATGGCAATGAAGATCAAAGAGGAGGTTCAGAAACAGTGGGACGCTGGTTTCCTGGCTGTGACGAAGTATCCCTCATGGGTTGCTAACATCGTGCCAGTGCCAAAGAAAGATGGCAAGGTTCGAATGTGCGTGGATTATAGAGATTTGAATAAAGCAAGCCCAAAAGACGATTTTCCACTTCCTCACATTGACGTGTTAGTGGATAATACTGCTCAATACTCTGTATTCTCCTTCATGGATGGCTTTTCAGGCTATAATCAAATTAAAATGGCGCCAGAGGACATGGAGAAGACTACTTTCATAACACCGTGGGGAACATTTTGCTACAAAGTGATGCCCTTTGGTTTGAAAAATGCTGGGGCAACATATCAGCGTGCGATGACAACTCTCTTTCATGACATGATGCATAAAGAGATTGAAGTTTATGTTGACGATATGATTGCCAAATCCCAGACGGAGGAAGAGCATCTGGTGAATCTGTTGAAGTTGTTTAAAAGGCTTAGGAAGTTCAGGCTGAGGCTGAACCCTAACAAATGCACCTTCGGGGTGAGATCGGGTAAGCTCCTGGGGTTCATAGTGAGCGAAAGAGGAATAGAGGTCGATCCTGCTAAAATAAAAGCGATTCAAGAAATGCCGACGCCTAAAACAGAGAAAGAGGTGCGCGGGTTTTTGGGGAGATTGAACTACATTGCTCGGTTCATATCTCATCTAACTGCCACGTGTGAACCATTATTCAAGCTGTTGAAGAAAGATCAAGCTGTAACGTGGAACGATAATTGTCAAAAGGCGTTCGATAAAATAAAGAAGTATCTGCAGGAGCCTCCTATTTTGATACCCCCAGTGGCAGGGAGACCCTTGATAATGTATTTGACGGTTCTTGAGGGAAGTATGGGTTGTGTTCTCGGTCAACACGACGAGACAGGGAGAAAAGAGCATGCGATTTACTATCTGAGTAAGAAATTTACAGACTGTGAATCTCGATACTCAATGCTGGAGAAAACTTGTTGCGCGCTAGCCTGGGCCGCCAAGCGTCTGAGGCAGTACATGCTGAATCATACAACCATGCTCATCTCGAAGATGGATCCAATCAAATATATATTTGAAAAGCAGGCGTTGTCAGGTAGAATTGCCAGGTGGCAGATGATTTTGACCGAATATGATATTCAATACGTCTCGCAAAAAGCGATAAAGGGGAGTGTGCTGTCTGAGTATCTGGCGGAGCAGCCTATTGAAGAGTATCAATCGATGAGATTTGACTTTCCTGACGAGGATATCATGTATCTCAAGATGAAGGATTGCGAAGAGCCGTTACCAGACGAAGGACCAGAGCCGGGGTCCAAATGGCAGATGATATTTGACGGAGCTGTGAATGCTTACGGTAGCGGAATAGGGGCAATTATCACTACGCCGCACGGGTCGCACATCCCGTTTACTGCCCGATTGACCTTTGCTGTTACCAACAATGAGGCCGAATACGAAGCTTGTATAATGGGGCTTGAAGAAGCCATTGATTTGCGAATCAAACATCTAGACGTATACGGAGACTCAGCTCTGGTAGTGAATCAGATCAAAGGGGAATGGGAGACACGTCAGCCCAATCTAGTACATTACATGAATTATGCAAGGAGATTGTTGCCTTTCTTCGACAAAGTTGAATTGCATCACGTGCCGCGGGCAGAAAATCAAATGGCTGACGCCCTTGCTACCTTGTCTTCCATGTACAAGGTCAATTTCTGGAACGAAGCTCCCCAAATCACTATCTCTCGGTTGGACAGGCCAGCTTATGTATTTGCTATTGATGAAGCGTCTGATGGCAAACCGTGGTATTTTGATATCCTTAATTTCCTGAAGAATAAAGAGTATCCGGCTGGGGCATCCAGTCAAGATCAGAAGACTCTCAGGAGATTAGCGGGTAATTTCTACTTGAACCCGGATGGCGTCTTATACAGAAGAAACCACGACCTGGTGTTGTTGCGTTGTGTAGACGAGAAAGAGGCAAAGCTTCTCATGGAGGAAATTCACGAAGGTGCGTTTGGCACGCATGCTGGTGGACATGCTATGACGAGAAAACTGCTGCGGGCAGGTTACTTTTGGCTGACGATGGAAACTGACTGTTTCAAATTTGCAAGAAAGTGCCACAAGTGCCAAATTTATGCTGACAAAATACATGTGCCTCCGAGTCCTCTGAATGTGATGTCGTCTCCATGGCCATTCTCGATGTGGGGAATCGATATGATTGGAAAGATTGAGCCGACGGCTTCTAACGGGCATCGGTTCATCCTCGTAGCAATCGATTATTTCACCAAGTGGGTGGAAGCAGCGTCTTACGCAAATGTAACGAAGCAAGTGGTGGCTAGATTCATCAAGAGAGATATCATTTGCCGATATGGGATTCCCGAGCGGATAATCACGGATAATGGTTCTAATCTGAACAACAAAATGATGAAGGAGCTCTGTCAGAATTTCAAGATCGAACATCACAACTCCTCCCCTTACCGACCCAAGATGAATGGCGCTGTCGAAGCGGCCAATAAAAATATCAAGAAGATCGTCCAGAAAATGGTGGTGACTTATAAAGATTGGCATGAAATGCTACCTTTCGCTTTGCACGGTTATCGTACGACGGTACGCACATCAACCGGGGCAACACCGTTCTCGTTGGTATACGGAATGGAAGCGGTATTACCATTGGAAGTTGAGATCCCTTCTCTGAGGGTATTGCGAGATGTTCAGCTGGACGAGGCAGAATGGGTAACGAACAGATTGAACCAATTGAGTTTGATGGATGAGAAGAGGCTAGCTTCTCTGGCATACGGTCGTTTGTATCAAAGACGAATGAAGAAAGCGTACGACAAGAAGATACTTCCGCGAAGCTTTCAGACGGGCGACCTTGTGCTGAAAAGGATTCTCCCGCCGCAGGCAGATCACAGGGGCAAGTGGACCCCCAACTACGAAGGGCCATACGTTGTCAGTAAGGTTTTTTCAGGAGGAGCTTTGTTGTTGTCCACCATGGACGGGGAAGACTTTGCGTCACCTGTGAATTCGGACGCAGTTAAAAAATACTTTGCTTAAAATAGACCCGCTGGACAGAAAAAAGAGAGTCCAGGCAAAAATGGGGCATCCTGGCGAACCAAAAACAGAATGAAAGGTTCGGGCAAAAGTTAGGGATAAAATTGAAAAATGTACACCCGCGAAGTTGAAAACCTACACTGGGCGGCTTCGGCAAAAAAGGGTATCCCGGTGAACTGAAAACCCGTAAAGGGCGGTTCACGCAAAAGTTAGGGATGAGAAAAGCAAATGACTGCGGTCCGAATTTGGTATTCAATGAGCATCAGTGCGGGAGAATATGTTTGAGAATTAGTTATCGAACACAACCTCTTCAGAAGTAGGGATACCGGGAAAGTATTAGAGTCGGACGAGTCATGGGAGGATCAGTTCGTGGTGTTCATCTGCATCCAGTTGCCGACATGTGTACAAAATTTAATTTGTCAATATTTATGCTTCTTGTGAATACTTGCATACTTGTATATTTGCTTTGCGTAGCTTCCTCTTTTCAGGAGTTACATCCCGTGTACAAAAACTCCGCCCATTCAGGGGCCCAATCAATGAAAATGTGTTATTCAGTACTTGATGCCTGTTCTTTACTGTTTTGCGCATGATAAAACGCCTAAGTTTATTGAAGCTAGCATGAGTATAACATTACTGGCCCTTGCCAACAATTGTTAAAGCTTTGAATTAACTGAGTGTAACGTCACTAACCTGAATCGATTTGGATTGCATAGGCTTGTCGTGCTTTGTTTGTGTTGTTGCAGGTTTCATAACTGTACGAGGAAGGTGATCAAAAGATCGCAATAGTGAAAGGCTTGATCCCCACGCAGGTCATGCATGTTCTTCCTGAAGAAGGATAGAATTCTCCAGCTAGCCGTAGCTTATCCAAAGGACGTGCTCCAGAGAAGTTACTCGTCTTCAGCAGAGTTTAGTGATTCCGAGATCGTAAGGCTGTATTCAGACAGGGTCATCTCCCCCCGCAGGGTCATGCATTCTCCCCCAGCAGGGTCAGTTAATTTTCCCCAAGAGAATCCAGCCATCCCCAGCGGAGTTCTCTTTTCAGTAAATGTTCTTTCCTTCCAGTGGAATTCGAAGGTCAAGACTCTCCAAAGCAGAGTTGATGGCGGTTCCTGTCATTTATTTTGTCAGAGATACTGGTGATATCGGTTCACGTTCCAGCAGAAAGTCCGATCGTGCTGTGCGCATCTGCTATTCCAGCAAAGTCATATTCCCCAGCAGGGGGTTACTTCAGCAAGACGTGTGGTTTGAGTTCCCAACTTCCCAGCAGGGTCGACTTCATCCTACCAGCATTTATTTTGCCGGAATAATTTTGTAGCATCAGGCTATCCCCGGCGAGTCGGCGTTACCCTTCTAGCATTTACTTTGCTGAAGCAGTTTCTGTACTCTAGTGGTTCAGGTGGAGAGAGCTCTTGCTCAAATAAATCACCAAACAGTCAAGATTTCGGCAGGAGATATTCAATGACAATGTCAGTTTCGGCGGTATTCCCCCACAGAGTTATCGTGATAAAACTTTCTTTGTCTCCAGCAGAGTCATTTATGCAAATGTATCTTATTTTCCCCAGCCAGAGTGGCCAGGATAAGAATCTCCTTATTCCCAAGCAGAGTTCGTTTGTCATCAACGAGTCGCATGAATCAGAATTTCAGAGACCACCGCCGGTTATCAGAGCAGGCGTCCGATAGTTGGTTTTCAGACATCCCCAGTAGAGTTCATCTCGAAGTCGCTGTCACGTCAGTGCTGAGCAGTTTGTGGGTAAGGACCATTGAAGAATTAAGTCCTGACGTGGACCATTTACTCCTAGAATGACGGGATTTCTTCAGAAGTGGGCGTCCTAACGCGGACAGGTTTGTTTTACCGGATTGGTAAGGTGCGTTAATCCTGACGTGGATAGATTCGGTCTCTCGAAATTCGGAGAAAGGGAGGTCATGACGTTGACAAAAGATCGGTTATTCTTCGTGTTGGTATCCTGACGTGGATCATTTGTTTTCAGCAGATATCTTTATTTGTAATGGTGAAATGTGCGTCCTGACGTGGACAAGTTTGTAGTTCTTTGTGATGACAAGATACAAGAATCCTGACGTGGACAAATTTATCCTTCTTCGTGTTGTTGGCAAAGTGTAAGTCCTAACGTGGATATTTCCCCAGTGAGTCGAAGGTGTGAGTCCTTACGTGGACAAGTCTTATTTCCTCAGTGAGTCGAAGACGCCTGAGTCCTAACGTGGACAAATCAAGACGAGATCAGTGTCCTAACGCAGACAGATCAAAGAAATTATTATTCCTAACGTGGAAAGATGTAGTCCTTACGCGGACCTATCAACAGAAGTGATTCCTAACGTGGAAAGACGGAGATTCCTAACGCGGAAAAGATGGAGTCCATACGCGGACGTGTCAGAAGATAGTTTCCTTACGTGGAAATGACAGTATTCCTAACGTGGAAAAAAGAGAGTCCTTACGTGGACAGATTAAGATGGCATTCCTTACGTGGAAAAATGAGTCCTGACGCGGACAAATCAGAAAGAAGTTGGTATTCCTTACGGGGAAAGATCAGAGCCCTTACGTGGACATATCAAGAGCATTCCTTACGTGGAAGAAAAATGGTTTCCTTACGTGGAAAGACGAGTTTATTCCTTACGTGGAAAGATTGAGTCCTCGCGCGGACATATCAAGATTGATTCCTAACGTGGAAGAAGGAAGTTAGTCCTTACGTGGACAGATTCAAGAAAAGTGGAATTCCTTACGTGGAAAGATCGGAGTCCTAACGCGGACATGTCAAGTGGTATTGGAGTCCTTATGTGGACAGATTGATGCAGTTCTCCTTATGTGGAAAGAAGATTGCTTCCTAACGGGGAAAGATAAAAGCGTTACTCCTAACGTGGACGATGTGATTCCTATCGTGGACAGGTGTTACCCCTAACGTGGAAGAGTTTTATTCCTAACGTGGACGATTCAGTTTACGGAAATGCAGATGAATTATCCCCAGCGGAGTTGCCGAGATTTTCCTGGGTTGACAGTAAGTGGAGTCCTAATGTGGACAAGTTTTAGTTGAGATTTCTTCATATCAACAACGGACAGAGTCCTAACGTGGACAAGCAAGCAGTCTGGTATGACAGAATCCTCTTCAGAACGATGAAGACAATCCCCAGCACGGTCGCGCAAGATCAGTGGGTTGCTCTAACAGTCAGATTCAGCTGATGAATGTCATTCCTCAAGCAGGAACGCAGTTTATTTCTGCGGTTGGCAAATTTCTGGTTTCACTAGTATTCAACCGTCTCGTACCGCGAATGTCTGAAGGCTCCGGGCTCTTCACCCAATCGGGTCCAAGTCGCTTGAATAGGGGCAGCTGTTGCACCCTAAAATTTGCTCAACCTTATTCCTTGGATTCATGTTTCATTATCATTAGCATTTGCATATAGGGTCATGTACATAGACTAACCATCTGCATAGCATAAGCATAGCAAGCCATTCAACAGGGGACCAATCATTATTTTCATCTCTAGAAGCCTATCAAGAGGTTATTATTCCAATTCAATCTCATTCAAGTCATCAGGAAAGAATTTGAAAGCAAGGAGTTCAGCAGATCAAGCCTTGAGTCCATCTCCTAGCTGAGGGTATCTGAGGATCAACAAGAGGGTTGTGAGCTATGAAATGAAAGCATGGAGAGCATCTAGACATCTTGAGAGACTTACAAAGTCATTTGGAGAAGAAAACAAGTCATTGATGAAAGCACAAGAGCTATAGTGGAAGACAGTCAACTAGGGTTTCATCTGGGTCAACCCTAGGTCAACCCTAGGTCAGTTGACTGACTTAAGAGGGCATTCAAGTCTATTGGAGAGATGTGGGGATCATCATTGAGCATATGAAGAAGGATATGGAGATATATCAAGGAGAATTCAAGAGAAATCAAGGAGAAGAGGAGTTACTAAATTAGGGTTTCTCTGTAAAATCCCCTAGTTTAGGTCAAATTTCCAAGCAAGGTAAGTCAAAATGCTAGCTTCAAATGGCTTCTTGGCCAACATGAAACTTGTAGAGGATCTCAAGACCTTTAATTTGAGTGGTGGAAGACCTCAAGGAGATTTATAGAACTCAAGTTATGGTCCTTGCAAGTTACAGGTCATCTGGGGTGTCTGAATTTTTGTCTGTGAAAGTGACTTGACTTCCAAGCTAGTTTTGCCCCTCAAGGAGATTTCAAATGAATTCTTGGTCAACATAAGAATTGTTCCTCATTGTCTTAGCTTTCTAGAATGGTATGGTATGCCTTCATATGATGTGGAGAACTCAACTTATGGTCTTGACAAGCAAAGGGTATTTTGGGCATTTGTGAATTACAGGTCATTTTAACCTATGCCCAAAACTCATACAAGGAGGCCTCAAATGGAAAAACTTACAACATCAAACTTGCTCCAAATGGGATTTTAAGTCTAGAAAGAAGGTCACAAATTATTGGAGAAGCTCATAGCATGATGTTACACAATTGGTCAAAATATGAACTAAAAAGGCTTATAAAGTGAATAATTTCAAAGTGAAAAATGGTTTGGGAGATTTACAAGTCCAAATGAAGACTTCCAATATATGATTTTGAATGGAAAAACCATTCTAAGAACAATGGTTCAAGCACTTTTTTGAGTTTAGAAGGAAAAAATGAAGTTATCCATGGTTGCTTAACTTTTAAGAAACATAATCCAAAATGAGCCAAAGTTTGAAAACAAGGGAATGTGCAAGATGGATCTAGAATGTACCATTGGGGTCTATATATTCATGAAAGGAGAATTTGGCAAGGGTTGGCCTCATTTGCACCAAGAATTCCACAAAATTTCTCACACTTTTTCATAAAAGTTTCATTCCAAATCTCTCAAATTCTTCATCAATCTTCATCAAGATCAATTCAATTTTACTCCATCATCATCATAGATCATAATTGAAGCAAGGTTTTGGTAGTTATCATCCACTTTCGAGTGCTTTTCTCAAGATCATCAAAATCACAAGTTCAAGTGAATTGCATGATGCAAGCAAGGAACATCCAAAATTGTGCATACAGAATTGAGTATTGAAGTGGTGAATCAAGATTCAACACTTAGAAGCTTCATATCTTCCATTTCCATAGCTGTTTTCAAGGTTTCTCATCAGGTAAGTTTTCCTTCGATTTGCTTAATTCTGTTGGTTTCACATGATTTTGTTAGTGTAGAATTGATCTAGGTGGTTAGGAGGTTAAGTTAGATGAATTTGGAACGATTTGGTGATGGTTAGTGACAGGTGCCATAAACTGTTAGTGTTCATATCTCTTAGATTAGTGCATCATAATTGTGGCTTGATAGCATATGTTAATCTCCATTAGGTGTAGTTTAGTTTAGGTTAAGTCTGAGGAAGAATGGTGAAGGTTCGTATCAGTGCATTTCAATGGAGGCCGGATGTTGATCCAATCGTGTTTGTTGTTGTGGTGAATTTCAAGATAATCTAATGCCTTAAGCTTGTAGAGGGAGAGATTTGGAGCAGGTTTCATGTTTATGGCGTGGCATTTCATTGCGTGTGGAAGGAGAACAGAGGAGGTGAAGTTTAGTCGTGCATGGATGTTCATGGTGATCAAAACCCTAACTGGCAGAACCAAGGAGGAAGAGATAATCTGTACCCTTCGTTTGGAGTAGGACCTTTGACTTGTAGTGAGATCTTGTGGCTCACATTCAATCTGAAGTTTGGAGGGAATTGCTTTGGCTCTAAACGCACCGTTTCATTAAATGAAACGGGCGGGCCTGAGTCTCTTTTGTTATCCCCACCCCCAGCAACCAGGCCCAATGCAATTTCAACGTTATTTTTGATGCTATTCTCACCCCCAGCGCTCTTCTTTTATTTTCATTGATTCTGAGTAATTCTGGGCTTTGTCAAAGGCGCTATCTGCACCCCCATTATGAGGCCCATCCAGATTATAACTGCGCGTAGCTTCTTTTAACACCCCTCCCTCATTTAATTCAATTTTAATTTTCTTATTTCATACCAATTTTCATAAAATCATAAATAATTCATAAAAAATGCTTTTTAATCCATTCTTTTTACCATATTTTCATTAAAATGTCTAGAATATTATAGGAGAATAAATTTTCATTTTTGGTTTTATTTCATATTTTTTTTCATATTTTCTAAATAAATGTCACATTAAATAATTCATTTCATGCATCATTTTTATGATTTTTGTTCTCTCACATGCTTTAATCTTTTTTGATCATTCTTTTCATATTGTTTAGATGAGATATTAGGCTTGTAGAAATATTTTAGTTCTCATTTTTAGAGGTTAATTTTAGGTGATTAACAGATGCTTGAATATCATGAACAAAACTAGGGTTTAGGTGACAACTTAGGAGTTTGACTTCATTCCCCTTAGGACTTAGGGTTTGAATAGATTAGTCATGGGATTATAGGGGCTATGGGTAGTTATTAGATCCCTTAGAGAACAGTTAGGATTCCCCTACTGCTATTATTTCTGTCTGTATATCTGTTGTTTGGTGTGGTGTGCCCTCTGGGGTTTATTGATTGTTTGTATGGGTATTGGGTTTGCCTGGGGCCCTGGGGAAGCTGAAGATTTGTGGAGATGAAGCTATTGGAGATTCAAAGATTGAAGATCAACTGTCAGAGTTGAGGAGGAGTTTCTTGATGTCAGTTGCTGAGGAGATTAGGGTTTAGGAGCTAGGCAGAGCTCTAGACTAGAAATTTTGTTTCTCAAACATGGATTGCCTTGTCTGCATCCATTCTTCTCTGTGATTCAGAGTCTCTCTAAGACACTCACCCCCTTCCTTTGGAAGGCTTGGTGATAGTATCTATGAGATAGAACTCTTGAGAGAAAATGTCTCTTGTGTTAGAAGCAGTTTGTTCACCACCTTTGGTAGTCAGCTGATTGCTTAACACTCAATTCACTCTTGTGACTGATCCCTCATCCTGGAGGTTTGAGTTTGAAGAAAAGCCATTGCAGATGGAAGACTGATGATCAAAGCCCTTGTCTGAAGGCCATGAAGATGGAGATTGATGCTTGTTGAAGCCTGTAGATGATTGGAGATTACTTAAAGCCAGTTGTTGATTCAGAGCTGCTGATGCTGTTTCTTTTGCTGTATTTCATTTGCTGATGTATTGATTGGTTTTCTGGACTGTATTGTTTGCTGTTTACCCTGTTGGGTTGAAAGTGAAGCCTGTTCACTTTCGCCTATTGTTTTCCAGGTTCGAGGTTGAGTGGGACTCCCTTGCCTCGCTTGTACTGTTGCATCCATGCATTTTACTGCTTTACTGTATATATCTGTTATTGTTTCTGTTTCTGCCTATCCCGTAGGATCTCTGTTTCTCTCTGTGCAAGAGAGGAGCATGATAGACACTAGGTCTAAATCCATGCATGATAACATTAGGTTAGTTTGTTTCCCTTCGCAACCGTAGGTTAGAGTTCTGTCTCTTTTTTTTCTCAAAACAAACAGAAAAACACATAAAGATTTCAAACACAATAAAAGACACTTCTTCCGTAAAAGAATGTGAACTCATCAAGCATCATTTTTGTCCTCTTGGACTGTTAATCAGGAAAACCTTTTTTCAGAAGGAATAAAATCAACCAAGACAAGCCTGTGTCGTACGTGGCCCGAACTACGTTTGCTCTGATCTTTCATGCTGTATGAAAGTACGTAGGCATAGGATGCGATATCCTAGCGAGCAACCTTCCCCTCCTTTCCCGTAGGTAGGCGAACTACGTTGACTCTGATTTCTCGTTCCAGACGAGAATACGTAGGCCTAAAGTGCGATACTTTGCCGAGTCATTTTTATTTTCATTTTCTTTTCTTTTAACCCCAGACCTTTAGCGTAGATAGAATAACAATCCATACCCGAAAACAAGCGTGGATCCCGTCGAGTACGACGGACGTGAGGGGTGCTAATACCTTCCCCTTGCGTAACCGACTCCCGAACCCAGGTTTTGGTTGCGATGACCATACCTTTCCCGTGTTGTGCGAGGTTTACTCTGAGCGTTTCCTTTCCCTCCCGTGGGATAAATAACGCACGGTGGCGACTCTTCTGTTCAGCCGGCGCCGATTTTCGCAGTAGCGACACATGTATGAACCATTTTTTGCAGCAAAATATGTGTTTTTGAGACTGTCAAAATGCAGGTCACAAACTAGGCCCAACCTTGTCATATTTTTCATTTTGATTCCAATCTGCCAAACCACTTGTGCATTTCTTGTTTTCCCTTGTGCTAACCTCTATATATGATTTATAGGTGATTTTTGTACACTCGTTTCACAAAGAAGACCACTACAAAATGTTGTTCACATGTTCTTGCATTTGGTTGTCACCAAACTTGCCCTACCATTGATGCTATCGGGGTTTCTTGTGGGTTCATGGTATGGAAACAAAATTGTACCATTGAATTACTTGTTCAAAAATACAAAATTTACACTTTTATTTCACCTCATTTGGTTAAGTTTTGACTGAGTTCCACTTCTTCATGCAAATGATCTTGAGTTGCCTTACCTTGCCTTGACCTAGTTTTGCCCTCTTGGTGCACCAACTTTCCATGATCATAACTTGCTCATTTTTTATGCTATTGATGCCATTATTTTTGCAAACTACTCCTTAACATCTTTATTTTCATTTAGTGAAGAAAGAACTCAAGGATTGTTATCCTAGAAATACTTTGGTCCACTTGAATAGCATGTGTTTTTTAGAGTTTTTCCATGGCGTTCTTGAACTTTTTCAACATGTACTTGATATTTTCTTGTGAGATTTGTCTTTTATTATTCATATATGTTTTTAACATGTTTAAATGTCCAAATTTGTTTGATTTATTGCCTTTCTAAGTTCATGTTTGGTTTTGTGAATGCATACATGTGAAGGTGGCCTGTTGAACTTCATTTATGACCTCTACCATGATTCTTGATGTTATAACCTCTTGAATGTGTTTACCATTTCTTATTCTACTTGCTTATGTGTATTTTTAGAACCATAACAAGTTTACAGTTTGTTTCTTACCTTTGTGAATGCTTGAATATGAATGGTATACCTTGAACTTCTTTGGGATTCATAACATGATTCTTGATGTTGTAACCTCTTGAATATGTTTTTCATGCCTCTTTCTACTTGTTTATGTGTCTTGTTAGAACCATAAAATGATAGGATTTGATTGTTGACTTGGTTGTTACCATGAAACTTGCTTACTTTTCCCCATGAAGTCATGAACAAATACTTGAACTGTTGTAACATCTCTTGTGTTTTTGCTTGTTTGACTGTTATCAATACATGTTTAGATGGTCTTATTTTGTTGCATTTGATCTCATTTGATCCTTATAACATGCTTGCTTCAAGTTGTAACTTGTTTGCATCATTCTTGTTTGAATGTTATAAATGAACTTGTTGTTACACATGTTCTTTACTTGCATTGATTGTTGTTACCTCTATGTCTTTATGTTAATCTTGACTGTTGTTCATGTTGTTACATATTCTTGCTTATTTATTTTACTTTTTTAAGTCTTCCCCAAGTGAAGGAACTTTTTAGTTCTCATCCAGTTGCATCCTCTTTCTCCTATTCCAAAGGAAAGTTTCTCTATTGACCCCCAGGGTCATAGATAGCTCATTACCCTCCCTTTGACTTTTTTAAGTCATCTTGAACTCTAGCTTAGTTAAGTTAGAACATGCTAGCCATTAGACTTTGCTTAAGTATAAAAGACCCACCTTTACTAGGAGTGTTCTTCAACTAAAACCCTAGGTTAGAGTTTGTCAACTCTATGTAAGGATCATTGTCATGATTACTTACTCCCCTCCTGGCTTTTGTCAAAGTCAATCCTTTTGAGTGTACAACATAGAATAGAGAGTTTTGTTAAACTCTATATAAGCATTTTTGTGTTTGTTCCCCTTTGAACCTTGATCATATCAAGTATTCATCCACCCTCATTGAGGTGAACTATGATTGCTCTGATTCTATCCTAGTTAGGATACGTAGGTAGAAAATGCGATATATTTGCGAGCAAACTTAGAAACATCAACCCTAGGTCTTTACCTCAAAACCCCAACCTTGATCCTAAACCATAGCAAATAGTATAGCACACAAACGTACAAAAGGTTCATGTAGTGTACTACAAATGTTTAGGATGTGAAATACCTACCCTAAGCATAACCAACCCCTGATCCCCGAATCTCTTAGCGTTGTTGTTACATCATGCAAAAGGTCTTTCTTTCTTTAACCTTTCTTTTGGATAAATCAAAGTCCGGTTGTGAATTTAATGAATTAAGATTCAAGTTAATCAATAGCTTGACATCACAATTCTCACTGCAACACATACTATTTCAAGGTTGTGTAAACTGACTCCGCACATATTTGCTAATCTTCAGCATTAGTGTCATTCTTCTTACTATATCTTTCACACAAGTAAAATCAGCACAACGTCTAGACTAACGGTCCATTCGTCTCACACTATCACAACACTCCAATAAACTATTCTTTTTAAAAACATACATGAACGTTGCATTAAGATTACCATTTGTGAATGAGCAATTTTAACTGCAAATCAGCGCTTGACATCAAAGCAACTCCAACAAGGGGAAATCAAAGAGGAAGTTGGACTTTTAGTGGTGTTGACCCGAAGCAAGACTACCTCAAAACCCTCAATCTGGGGCAAATCCTTCAAGAAGCTCAATTAGGGGCAACCATCTCAAGCCATATTAAAAGCTCAACTTCCAAAGATTAAACCATTTCAGGAATTAGTTAATCAGGGACAGACCATTACCATGTTCAAACACTAGGGAAAATCATGTCATAAGAGCTTTCATTCAGAAAGAATTCTTTCAGGAGCACTACAGACTGGGGTAAGACTAGGTAGATCCTTTCTGTACCTTCAAGATGGACAAGTATATCTTGCCAGACATTAGCAATCATCAAGTGCAAAGAAAAATGACAGTTTTCATGAGTTGACCACGTCGCTACACTCATTTTCAAGCTATTATTTCCATCGTGTATAGAGTTGTGGTTCTTTCAAAGGCAAATACACGACTTATCATCAAGTGGTCAGACTTGGAGCATCAAGAGCATCCTCGTCTGCTTCAATCATGACGTCTTCAACGAACTGAGTGTCAAGGAAATCAAACCTTCCCACCATCCAAAGTTCAATCCGCATTAGAAACTACCAAAAAATCCATCATACTGGCACCTTCGCAAAATATATCCAATCACTCGTCTGTGATCATATGCATCACATTCAACACCATTTGCATCAAATGCATACAAAAATCAAATTATACTTCCCTAGCACTTGCATCTCAGCGCGTCAACATTTGTATTTCCATTCGATATGGAATATCCTTAAATAATCAAGCATTCATACATGGTCAAGATCAAGGATCAATCTTGAGATTCCAAGACGATCTTTGGCCCAGCCAGGGGCATCTTCTTCAAATCCATGAGCGTTCCTCACAAAGTTGTTTCAACCTTTTGTTGATCAAGCTCAAAGTAATCTTCAGCCTAGCCAATGTCATCTCCTCCAAGTCCGTGGGTGTTCCCCATGGAGTTGTTTCAACCTTTTATTGATGAAGCCGAGATTTCAAGGCGATTTTTAGCCTAGGAAGGGGCATCTTCTTCAAGTTCATGGGCCTTCCCCATGAAGTTAGTTCAACCTTTTTTTGATGAAGCTGCAATCTCTAAGCGATTCAGTGGGGGTTCTCCATTGAGTTGTTTCCTCAACCTTTTGTTGATGAAGTTGTCATCCCCAGCTCAACCAACAACATTTCTCCGAGTTAGTGGGCGTTTCCTATTGGATTAGTTCTCTTCAACCTTTTGTTGATCAAGTTGTTATCCTCAAACCCGCCAGTGGTTTTTCTCTAAACAAAATTCAACCTCTCTCTTGGACGGTCCCTAGTGAGTTGGTACCTTATCAACCTTTTGTTGATAAGGATGGTGTTCCTCAGTGACTTCTTTGCTTCAACCTTTTATTGATGTCTCCATACAAGTCTTACTCATCATCCATTAAATTTTACCTTTTTTCAATAGTCTTTACTATCATCCTTTTGGTGGTAGCCAGATTCTGTTAATTCAAACTGACCTTCATCCTTTTGTTGTTGGCAATTCCTCAAAATCGAAAATTTCCTATTATCCTTTTGATGGTAGCCATTCATGTTGTGTCAATTTAATCTTCATCCTTTTGATATTAGTAACTTTCAAAATGGGGAAGTTTCTATCATCCTTTTGGTGGTAGCAACTTGTGTTGTTTGATCTTACCCTTTTGGGTGTCGGCAATCTGTGAACCATTGGTCTGCGTATCATCCTTTTGGTGAAAGACAACCGTTGATATTGTTCTACTTACTATTATCCTTTTGGTAGTAGTAAGTTGTGACCTCTCTCTCATCCTTTTAGGTGAAGGTTCATTGCGTGTGTATCCACTATCATCCTTTTGGTGATAGGTCTATCATCCTTTTGGTGTCAGATATCTCGATGTGTGTTCACTATAATCCTTCTGGTGATAGACCCATCATCCTTTTGGTGCTAGTAATATGTATGTACCTGCTATTATCCTTTTGGTAACAGTGAGTCTTGTTGACCTCACTTTCATCCTTTTGGTGAAAGGTCGATTGCGTGCATGTACTATCATCCTTTTGGGTGGTGGGTCTGTCATCCTTTTGATGCCAGATATCACTGTATGTGTGCTTTATCATCCTTTTGGTGATAGATTTATCATCCTTTTGGCATCGGAAATCTGTGTGTGTGCTTACTGTTATCCTTTTGGTAATAGCGAGTTTTGACCTCATTTTCATCCTTTTGGTGAAGGTTTTTTTGTGTGTGATTACTATTATCCTTTTGGTAATAGTGAGTTTTGACCTCATTTCCATCCTTTTGGTGAAGGTTCTTTGTGTGTGTGCTTACTGTTATCCTTTTGGTAATAGCGATTTGAGTCGTGTGAGTTTACTATCATTTTTTTGGTGATACGTCTATCATCCTTTTGGTGTCAGAACTTTCTGCCATCATCCTTTTGGTGATAACGACCTTTGTAGGTTATTCAGTGTCCACTCGAGGGTTGACATTGATTTGTTCCCCAAGCTCTCTTTCTTTTCAAACAAATTTAGAGTCTTCTTCATATCTAATTGACTTCTACCTTGAAAGAATAAATGTCGTAGTCGTTCATCTTACTAGGTTCAAGCCAATTAGATATGGGCATCTGTCATACCCCAAATTTATCCTACTTGTATATTACTTTCACCTATACTTCCATCAATTAACCATATTCAAAAATCAATAAAATATGTTACTTCTTCTTGTTTTTCAAGTTCAGGGTTGGGCGAGGTTGAATTCAAAGTGACTCAGGCAAGTATTAAGTGAAGTTGAGTGGTGTTGACCTAATTTGTCTAGTCAGGTAAGTTTGGTTTCATAACAAGTCACCTGTGACTGGATCAAGTTATCAGGTTGTGCCTAATTCATATGTTTCATGGTTGAGAATTGTGAGAATTTAGTTCATCCTTAAATTAGGGTTTGGTGTCAGTCTAAGTCATCTGATTGGAGTCAAGTTGCAGAGTTTTCAAGAGTTAAGATATTTGGTCTATATCTTAAGTCCGGATCATGTGATTTATGTAGTTGTCATTACTTCAAGGAGGATTCGAGCTTGCTATTCAGTCTAGGTTCATTTCAAGGTGGATTTTTTTTGGTGTTATTCATCAAGAATCGATTCAGGGTTCTGATTCATCTCAAATGCAAGAGGGATTCATGTGAAGATTTTAAGACGCTGAAATTTATTTTGAGGTTAATTTTTGGTTTAAGTCAGGAAGGCCATTCATTTAGAATAATTGCAAGTTTGATTCAAGCATATCAAATCCAAGATTATTGCAATTTGGTCAAAAGCTAATACAATAATTAGTCCTTAACTTCAAGTCATGCATTTGGTATTTGCTTAAGGCTTAAGGGATTTCATTTTGCTTCAAGAATGGCCAAGTTTAAATTCATTGATTTGTTTCAAGTTCCAAAAACAGTATGTGTAAACACCCTTAAAATGACTTGAATTTGCAAAATCCACCAAAAATAGAGGAAGATCTCAATAAATCTCAAATAAAATACTCAAGGCAAGCTTGATCAAGTGCAAAACAGAATGCAAAAACTCATGATCAAATTCAACTCAAAGCACCACCAAATAGGTCCAAGAAGGCATGGTGTTCCACTTTATCGAGTGTGCATCGAGGGTCAACAAAAAGTCAAAGAAAAACTATTGAAAAATGATCATTGACAACTCAAATCAACCCTAAAAAATGCCTCAATCCATCACCTTTTAAACCTTTACCCTGAAAATCCTCAATGACAAAAACAACCAAATGTTATAAGGAAGTAGTGACTGCCGTCTCAAGAGTCCTTGGACTTCTGAACCGTCATCATGGCTATAATCTGTGAAATTCCTATAGGAACCTGAGTATATATTCTGAGTTAGCTGAGCATAGGACCAGAGATCATCACGTAGATTAGGTGGGCACAAATAAACTTTGAGCATTTATCCTTTGTTTTTTAAACCGTGAACCAGGCCACGATACAACCCTCAAAAGACCTAACTGAAGCAAGGTTATTTTGAAAGCACACTACAACAAGGTTGCGTAAACTGACTCCAAAAGATTTTTGCAAATTAATTGTTTTGGCATTACACCTTTGCTTTACACTTTGAGTATTTTGAACCGCCATATTCTGATATGAAACTATTATACTTTCCTTATTTCAAAAATGATTTTAATTTCAAAAGTTGCATGAACTTTGCATTACCCTGTTTGTGTGAACACTTTTGTTTGCAAACTGGCTTTCCTCTCAAAGAATTTTCAAACAATGAGAAACTTGGTCGGTGATCGTATCAGGGGCAAGTTCTTTTCACATCATGTCGAAGAATCAGTTCAATGTTTGTTCAGGGCAAAGTCTTCTCAGATTTAGTTTATCGAGAAGAAATTTCAAGACTCAGACTAGGGAAAGCTTTCCAAGCACATAGTGGATCAGTCATCTTCATCATCAAACAAGCTGAAGCAATTATTAGTCCATCTGCAATAGACAGCTAATTTGGGGCAATTTACTTGAAGAATCCCCAAGCAGCTATTCATCCTTCCTACAAGGATCATCAACTTGAAACAGTTTACCGTTGTGGCAGAGATGTGCTCAGAGTAGCATCTTTAGTCCCCAAGTAGAATGAAAGTTGTCTCTGTGTAGAGGAATCAGTCTTCTAATTTTACCTTCTCACCAAAAGAGTCGAGCCTTGTCGTTGGCGTCTACATTTGAATTTTGATCATCTATCATCTGCATAATTCATATTCATATGCATAACATGAGTGTTTCATCCTTATTTGCATTTCTCATGAGGTCGTGTCGTTAACCAACTCTTACCTTGCGGTCAAAGTCCAATTCAGTTGGCACCTACCAAACAGTTTTTGTCGTGTCTATCTGACGTTCTCCCAGATATGCATTTTATATCTGATTGTTTTTTCGAATATGTCTGTTCCTCTTACATCCAATACCATTCCCAGATATTGTGTTTATACCTTTCATTCAAAGCCATTATTGGAGGACAGGTACCCCTTTTATCCAACGCCATTCTTGGATGTCATTTGTTTCTCTCTCTCTCTCTCTCTGATGTTTTTCCAGATTTAGTCTTTGTTCTAATGTTCTTCCAGAATTTATCTGATGTTCTTCCAGATATTCCCTTTGATTCTGATGTTTTTCCAGAATCTTTCCGATGTTTTTCTGGATATGTTTCTCTCTCTGATGTTTTTCCAGATGGAGTCTTTGTTCTGATATTCTTCCAGAACTTATCTGATGTTTTTCCAGATATTCCCTTTGATTTTGATGTTTTTCCATAATCTTTTTGATGTTTTTCCGGATATGTTTCTCTCTTTGATGTTTTTCCAAATGGATTCTTTGTTCTGATGTTCTTCCAGAACTTATCTGATGTTTTTCCAGATATTCCTTTTGATTCTGATGTTTTTCCAGAATCTTTCCGATGTTTTTTTGGATATGTTTCTCTCTCTGATGTGTTTCCAGATGGAGTCTTTGTTCTGATGTTCTTCCAGAACTAATCTGATGTTCTTCCAGATATTCCTTTTGATTCTGATGTTTTTCTAGAATCTTTCCGATGTTTTTCCGGATATATTTTTTTGTTCTGATGTTCTTCCAGAACTCCTTTGTTGCTTATCAGATGTTCTTCTAGATATATCTCCAAATCTTTTCTCGTACATTTAATGCTTTTCTAAAATGTTTCGGATGTACCTTCAGAATATGTGGCTCCAATTTGCTTTTCTGGATATGTTCCGGAGTTTATTTGATGTTTTTCTGAGTATCTCTGGTGTGTCTCAAAGTTCATTCCATGTTCTTCTGAATGTCTCTGATGTTTGTTTCTGTGTCCCTGTTATATCTCCCATATTTCTCCTCACCTCATTCATCGATCTTCTGAATATTGTGACTATTTTTCATCCAATTCCGTTCATGGATGATGACTGTTTCTTCCCCGGTGTTGCTGTCTTTCCCCTGTGAGTAATTACTCGTTGTATTGTAATTATTTTATTTTTGCTCGTGCGTTTGCATTTGTCTTGCATCCGAGCATCAAAAAGCATAATCTATTTTTCATTGCATTTTAGCATTTGTCCTTTTGCATACCATCCGATCTAGGGGACAAAATTTCTGGCTTGCTATATTTAAATACCTTTCACTATGATTCTATGAGGATTATCATCTCTCATTGCCATCTGGTGAAGATATTTAAATACGGGCATCTGTTGCACCCCAAATTTTGACCCCTTAGATCTTCATCATCATTCTAGGTTCATCTTCATCTATTTATCTAACCTTAACCTATTTCAAGTTTGTCTTTGTTAAGTTATAGGTGAATTAGGATTCCTTATAGTCAGGAATCGAGGTTTCGATGGTTTAATCAGTCAATGTATTGGATTGATTCTATATGAAACAAGTCTCCACATCATCAAAGATACTACATTGGGTCAAGTATGAGTCTAATTTGAGTTTGTCATCCAAAGATCAAGAACAGTGCAATCCAGGACACCCGATTAGGGTTTCTGATTAGGAAAAGTCAACTATAGTTTGAATTTTGATTTAAAAGGTGTTCCAATGATGGATTTATGGTCCATGAAGCTCATATGGCTTAGGGGAGTCCACTCAAGAAGTTTCAAGGCCTCAGAAGACCTAGGACACCAACAGTCGATTCAGAGGTGTTCGATCGTTCGGTTCGTCTGACTGAAAAGTCAACTCATTGACCAACAGGGTTTTAACCCAAAATTGAAGCCAAGTATATTATCAATATCATTTAATATCTAATAATGAATTTTTGTGACAAATTGATCAAGAATTGAGAAGTAATCAAAAAGTTGTGGAATTAAGGTTTTGAAAAGGGCAAAGCCATAACTTCTTAACCACACAAGGGTTTTTGACCTAGTTTCAAGAGGAATGAGTTCCTAACACAAACATCAATATTGTATTACCTAATTTAGGTTTTCTAAAAAGTACATGTGGGTTCCATAACTCTTCCTGGTTAGAGAGAACCAAGGTCCACAAGTTGGCAGAAACTCACATTCGCAAAACCAGGTCAGCATGAGTTTTTTTATTACAAAACCTCTCCAAACCGATGCTAATCAAAGACTAATCCTCATTTATGATGTTTATATTGATAATGAACATTTTTACATCAATTCCCACGAAAATGGAACAAATATCGAAGGAAATCATTATTTAATGCAAGTTGGAAAAGTGAATAGTGAAGATAGAGAAAAAAAAGGTGGCTACCCTTGTCAAATCATCAACTTTAATTCAACAAGTCACCTCCTATCCTATCAAGCATGATGAAAAACATTTATGGGGCATGAAGAATATCTTAGTAGAGTGGCTTAAAGATAAAGATGAAGTTTGCATTGGAAAACTCAAAGATTTTCATGATGGAAGGTTAAAATTGGCAATTTGCTTCACTTTTGCCCATACCTTGATCCAAGGCCTTTGGCTATAAATAGAACTCACTTCCTACATCAAAAATACACAAGTTCCATGCTAGAAACCAGATAGAATCCCTTCCTTACACAATCACAAGTTCTTGCAAAATCTCATTAAGTTTCCAAAATCCCATAAAATCTGCTTTTGCAAAACACCTTTCAAAACCATTTCCAAACTTCTTCCAACTCAAGAAACACTTCAAACACATCAAATATGATGTATTGAAGCTATCTAAATCACTTCGACACTTATGTAACAAGGTTCTAGTGAGTTGTTCTTTGAAATCTTTGGATTTTGGAGTTTTTCCTTCATTTACAAGGCATTTCGTCCACTAGCTTGCTTGGAGGTTGTTTGGAGCATCTATTCATCATCCTAGGAACATTTCTAGATCTTGGAAGAGCTCTCAAGATCCCTGGTTTTCTTATTGCTTAAGCTTGCTTCAAGAGGTAAACCTAAAACTCATAAATGTGAACTTTCCATTTGTATTTCACATGCTACCATGACTGTTTTTTTGGGTTTTTACCATGATGTTCTTAAACTTTTTCAACTTGTAACTTGATTTTTCTTGTGAGATTGATCTTGTATTATTCATAAATGTTTGTTAACATTTTTAAATAATCAAATTTATTTGATTCATTGTCTTACCATGTGCATTTTATTCTTTTTATCATTTAGATTTTTATGTTTTGTTCACAAACTTAAAAACCACATAACTTCTCCATTTTAAATCATTTTTAAGTGGTTCTTTTTGCAAAATTCTTGTGTTGTAACATATTCCCATATAATTTTTAAAGAATTCTAAAAATCCTATTTTAGAAACACTTTGCATTATGAGCAAGTTATAACCCATTTTTGAGTTTTCACCCTCCTATCTCTCATTCTTCATTTCAAAACTTTAATTCCATTTGAGTTTAATTTGAAATTGACATGAACTTGACTTGTTAGCTCCCTTTGAACTTGAGTTAGAATTTCAAATTTTCTTGTAAGCATTTAAGTGGTTCATATTTAAAAACTTTTGATTGTCCCCATGAAGTTT
The DNA here is from genome assembly GCA_963859935.3 of Lathyrus sativus. Classification (NCBI taxonomy): domain Eukaryota; kingdom Viridiplantae; phylum Streptophyta; class Magnoliopsida; order Fabales; family Fabaceae; genus Lathyrus; species Lathyrus sativus. The sequence goes on from OZ012735.1 coordinate 242,344,084, forward strand.
TGAATCTTTTGTTTACATTGTTGCGACATTGTTTAATTGTCATCAATGTATGATGTTTGCTTATGTGGTTACATATGATATCCTTTACCTTTACCCTTTATCCTAGCCTTAGGATCTGAGCCTCCGTACTCACATTTAGCGTCCCTCCGTGGACATCCTTTATCTGTTATCCTAGCCTTAGGATCTGAGTCACCGTACTCACATTTAGCGTCCCGCCGTGGACATCTTTTATCTGTTATCCTAGCCTTAGGATATGAGTCGCCGTACTCATGTTTAGCGTCTCTCCGTGGACATTTTCTACCATAACAATCTCAACATAGATTCAGGAGTCGTCGTACTCCATGTAAGTACTTCCCTATGAATGCTTACATCCCCTAGAACCTTGACCACAATCAAGAATTCCTCACCCCTAGTTAGGGGAACCACGGTTGCTCTGATTCCATTCTCGTCAGGATACGTAGGCACGAGATGCGATTTCTTGGCGAGGATACTTTGTATATACCCCTAGGTCTTTACCTTAGAACTTTTACCTTAGCAAGCAACTTTAGCACAACACAAATACTAACAATAGGTTCCTGTAGCGTACTACAGATGTTTAGGATGTGAAATACCTACCCTAGGCATAACCAACCCCCGAACCCTTAGATCTCTTAGCGTTATTGTTACATCGCGCAAAAGGTTTTTCTTTCATTAAAACTTTCCTTTGGATAAATTAAAGTCCGGTTGTGAATTCAAGAATTAAGATTCAAGTTAATCAATAGCTTGGTGTGCATTATGCATTTTAGCATTAGAATTCATGATAACATGTTTGGAAATGATTTAGAAAGGATCCATGCATTAAGAAAATGTTTTTATGAATCAAAATTAAATTTTTGATTGAAAACCATTTCATAGGTCGACACATATGACTTTAGGTTGACCTATGCAAGTTTTCTCTTCAGCATAATGTTACACTTGACAAGTGTTCATGAGGCTAGCCATAAATATGCCACGTGGGAGATAAAAATAGAATGAGTCAACATGGTCAACATGAATCAAGGTCGCAAATCACCCAAGGTGATGCTGGTCGAAGGTGGTATGGTCGAAGAACATGAAAATCATGTGGACTTAGTAAAATTGAGTACTATGCTATATTAGCCATGTTGTGAAACTGAACACTATGTCACATTAGCAAAGAGTTCATCACTGCAGTGGACGATACATTGAGACATGTTACTTAAACATGGTCGAAGTCGAAGGTTTCAACGAGGGTCTTTAGTTCTTGGAGCCAGAAAAGCAGTTGAAATATTAAAAATAAGGAACAAGGTGGGAACTACTACATTAGCATCGACGATTACTTAGAACTTGAGGAACATCAGGGACAAAACCGCTACATGATCTAAAGACATGTCATCATGAAGATAGCTTAGTAGTCTTGTACAGTTACTTTATACTTGTGTATATAGCAACTTAGGTTTATTTTGTAAGGTATCCACAAATTGTACACATTTCCGCTACACTCAAATTACTTGTGCTGTGAGAAATGAGTGAGGAAAATGTACGTATGCATTCCACCAATTTAATACATTCCAGAATTTTTATCTTAAAAAGCCTTTTTTTTATGCATTTAAACCTTTCTTTATTTCGTCTTCCATCACATTTCCTCACACTTTATTTTGTCTGCCTTTATCTTTTCATCAATCTTTACTTCTTTCACATTTTAACTTCAAGTAATTTTAACTTCGAGCTTTTACCTTGCATTTTACTTGCGTTTTTTCCTTGTCTTTCTGAGAAATCACAACGTTGTCCCATAATTTTCCGTTAATTTCGACGATCACCTTACTTTTAACGAAAAACAACACACAAATATGTCTGGGAGTTTTTCGAGTTTGATTCCTTAAGTATTAATATAAACCCACATTTGTCTGCAAAATTCCAACACAAACAAATTGGCATACCCAGTGGGACTTCTTTGTGTGTTTGTCTTTTATTTTATTGTTTTGTTAAAAGCATCTTAAGTTTTCTACATCAGTTTCGTTAACTTTTCACTGTTTGCGTGCGTGAGTGCATGAGTTTGAGGTGTGGTAAAATAACCAAGAGAGAAGTGAGGAAGCCTGTTGTTAGAAGATACGTTAGAAGAATGGAAAATCCTAGAAACAACAATGGAGACATGCCTTCTAACATTGCTGGATCGGGAACAATATTTGCGATAGTTACTAAACCTATTCCTTCGACTGCTAGTACCATGGTGTTGCTGTCAACAAGGATGACATTAACAAGTCGGCCCGAGGGGACAATTGTTATGTTAATACCCCAGAGTCACATAGTAACTCCCAAGCCTTTTGTAGCGACGAATTTTAGGCCTTTTACCACAAATTTCATAATGCCCATGCCAGGGTGTGAACAACCGTTTGGAATACCAATTACGGTTATGGAAAGTTTGTAGAATAATGCGCCAACGTTAGGGGATGATGGTGAAAACATGTTTTCACCTATTATGGGGTTGGGCTCGGCCATATGTAATCATGGTCAAAATGTGCCACCCCACATGGGAGTGGAATTTTTCTCGCAAAAAATGCCTACCCTGACAAAAAGTTCTGTCATGGCAATGAGGCAACAGATGGATGATAGTAACCATAGTATGATAAATACGCTAACACAAAAGATGGGTACAACAATATTTAACCCATTGATTCAACATATAAATCAGAGTTACCAACAATTGGCGACTCAAATAACAATAATCACTGGCTTTTTTGACGGTCTTCCGGTCTAAATTCGACCAAGGGCACAACCCCAGGCTGTTGGGCAGGTTCGAAATGAAGGAGTAGTCTTAGAAGAAACTGTGAACCATGGATAACAAGTGATTCCATAACACGTCGAGCAAGAATTTCCTGGTGAGAATGGTAATCCACCTGTCGTAATAGTTAATTGACATCAGGATGCCAACCAAGTTATCCATCAAGTTTGAAAGGGAAATATGTTGGGAGAAAATAACCTGACAACCATTGTCGAAAGGATAATGGCGCAAAATGGGGTTATTATGAGCCTGCAAAGGCCAAATTATACACCAGCTTTGTCAGAATATGTATTGTAGACAGAGTTCCCAAGGGGATAGAAAGTCCCTAAGTTTATGAAATTCAATGGCGACACCAATGAGTCAACTATCAAACAAATAACTCTTTACCTAACTGAAGCAGGTGACATTGCAAATACTGAGAATTTGAGAATGAGAGTTCACATGGTTTACTACCTTATCTCCTCATTCGATCCATAAATGGATGCAATTAGAGAGATTGTTCCAAGAATAGTTCAATATGAGGCAATCTAAGATTAGTTTGAAGGAGTTGTCGAGTGTCAAGCAATTTGCTGAACCAATTGATGATTACTTAAACAAATTCAGGTTGCTAAAAACAAGGTGCTTTACCCAGGTGCCTAAACATGAACTAGTCGAAATGGCTGCTGGTGGGCTAGAATATTCCATTAGGAAGAAGCTAAATACTCAATACCTGAGAGATATGGCCCAATTAGCATATATAGTTAGGCAAGTTGAGAGACTAAAGGCCGAGAAGGCCAGAACTAGTAAGGGTAAGAAAGAGCGTATAACATGTCGACATGCAAGACCACTACATAGTGTCGGAGGTTGAATACGAGCATGTATAAGAGTCTGAGGTTGACGTAGATAAGCTAAATCCAGGTCCCCCATATGTGTATAAGTTACTTACACCTGCAAATGGGAAGAATCCTCCAGAACCCAAAGAAAATGATAAGTTTCCTAAGAAAACTTACACCTTCGACATAACCAAATGCGATGAGATTCTCGATTTATTGATTGTAGATGGTCAAGTACTTGTGCCTCCAGACGCAAAAGTACCACCATTGGAACAAAGAAAGAAACGAGGTTTTTGTAAATATCACAATTTCTTAGGACATAAAACCTCACAATGTTTTCTTTTCAGGGATCTTGTGCACAACACTCTAAACGAAGACATACTCAAGTTTGCTAAAGGAAAGGCCCCAATAAAAATTAATGCTAATCCCTTACAGATTGAAGATTCCAGCTATGTGGAGCCTACTGTAATCAACATGGTCGAAATCTCTGAGGATTTTGACATGAAAGAATTTTAAACTAAAAACTAGATTGAAGTCGTGTTCCAAAAAATCTTATTGAATTTCTTTACAGGTGTCAAGATGATGATTTTGAAGTGATTTGTACGCTAGATACAGTGTTTTGTTCGAAAAGAAAGCTTCCAAGCAAGTCGAAGCTGCTCAAAAGGCCAAAGACAACGAGCAGGTCCAACCTCAAGACCACTTTAGCAAGGGAGGTGCTCCTCAAAGGAAGGATCGGGCAAATGGTTCACAGAAGGCGAAAAAGAACACCTACAAGCCTTCAACCGATGTTCCCCAAAGGAAATGGTCGAAACCTACTGAGAGAGAATGCGACAGGAAACCAAAATGGAGAAACTTTGAGATTAGTCGAGGGTCCTCCATGACATACAAGGATAATTTTCAGATGTGTGAAAGGCGTTCCTATTGGCCTAGTGCAAACTAAAAGGGGAAGAATCCCATGACTAGAACACAATGGCGTAGATTCCATAGAAAAAAGAAATCAGAAAGGGATGTTGTCGGGTCGATCAATATCATTCCTTGACATAAGCCTGAAGATGAGCAGGCAAAGAAACTAGTTGGGAGGAAGTTATTTCCATCCAGGAAGATCAACAAAAAGGAAAAGATGAAGAGGATGAGTTGGTAACAAAACTTTTTGACTCTAGGTCGAAAGGCGACTTTGATGTCCTATGTAATGTTGTTTCTGTACTTCCTTATGAGTACGACTGTGTGACTGAGGTCGCAGAAGAGGAAGACTACAAGGTAGAAGAACTGGAAAAACACAAGCTAGTATGTTAGTTTGTTATGAACAATGGGTGTGTCGAAGAGCAAAATGCATTCTTTGAGCAACCCCATGTGGGAATGAAGAATCACCTAAAGCCTTTCTTTGTAAGGGATAAGGTCGAAGGCACTACCATTAACAAAATATTGGTGGACGGCGGGGCCATAGTGAACCTGATGCCACATTTCATGCTAGTTAAATTGGGAAGGTATGACACTGAACTTAGGCCCCACAATATGGTCCTTTCGAATTATGAAGGAAGGACCGACCAAACTATAGGGGTCATTCAGGTGGAAGTAACTGTAATGTCTATTACTCGACCTACAATGTTCATGGTAATAGCTGCAAGGGTTAATTACAACTTGCTGTTAGGGAGAGAATGGATACATGGCATAGGGGCAGTCCCTTTGTCCCTATACCAAAGGATAGCCATTTGGCGGGAAGATGGAATTTTCAAAAACATCAAAGCAAAACAAGGCTACCACCTGGCTTAGGTGAACCGTGTAGACAAAAGAAATTTTGACAGAAACTTGGCGAAGATAACGCTATGCATACCATCTAAGACTGTTTATGAGCCTCTAGAAGAAGAATTTTTCTCTTTGAACCTTCACCCAACCCGTGAGTTTATTTGAGGCGAGAGGTCATTGGTGAGAAAGTTTGGTGCATAGATGAAATTCGGCCAATAAGCTAGGAAACGAATTCAGTAATGATGATTGAGTTTGAAGCATTAGCATGAATCACGACCTATGTGGCCGAAAGTAGATTACAAGCAGCTTTGGAAGCCAAAATACCACACATGGTTGTTGAAGCAAACGAAAAAGAAGTGTTTGACATGGGAAATCGAGTAAACGTTGAACCTTAACCCTTCAAAGAGCCACAGTTAGCCGTTTCAGAGGAGGATAGTCGAAAAAACTAAAGGCTTGATTGTATCTACGATGACAAGCCTTTAAATTTTGAAAAATACCTAGTGGCATCCACTAATAAGGTGCAACCACAAGATCCACTTGAAGAAGTAGACTTGGGAAATGAATCAACCAAGAGGCCAAATTATATAAGAGCCAACATCGATCCAAGCCTGAGATTAAAGGTAATAAAATTACTTTAAAAATTCAAAAATTATTTTGCTTGGGATTATAATGAAATGTCAGGTTTAAGCAGGGAATTGGTGGAGCTAAAGCTACCAATAAGTGTCGCTTCCGCGAAAATAAGGTGCCGGCAAAATAGAAGAGTCGCCACCTTTCGTTATTTATCCCTCAGAACGGGAAAGAAAACGATCAGAAACACCTGACGAAAAGGTATAAGACAAGGTCATCGCAACCGTTGTCTGGGTTCGGGAGTCGGTTACGCAAGGGGAAGGTATTATCACCCCTCACGTCCGTCGTACTCGACGGGATCCACGCTTGTTGTGTTTACTGGACGAGTTGGTTTATCTATCTACCTATCAAGGCTGGTCTAAAACAGAAAAGAAAAATGACTCGGCAAAGCGTCGCGCTTTATGCCTACGTATTCTCATCAGAGAATAAGAAATCAGAGTCAACGTAGTTCGACCTACGACGGGTTACGGGGGAAGGTGGCTCGCCAATACATCAGTATTGTGCCTACGTACTCTCAATAGGCATGAGAGATCAGAGCTTACGTAGTTCGGGATAATACGGATTACGGGAATTCAGATTCATCTGTTTTATCGAGTAGGGTTAAACAGCAGTTCCAGCAGTTAGGGACAAAGCGTGTTTGCGTTGGCGCTGAAGTTTAACGACACTCTTTTCTTCAGAAAAGCTTCCTTTGAATTAAGGGCCCACGGGGCAAAAAGGTTTGAAGTTTGTTTTCTGTCTTTTACGGAAGAAGTGTTTTTTATTGTGTTTGCAATTTCAATCGCACTAAAGACTATGACCTGAGAGTGAATGCGTCGCATGTCACCCAAAGGGTACCATACTAAACATCCAGACTGTTGAAAAGAAGCTCTCCCACAATCCTTTCTCATATAGCTTAAGGCTCGTGACGTACGAAAGAAATCATTCATGATTACTGTATCTTAAGCTGTTTTGAGATGAGAAGAGAAGGGCTCAACTACGGGGAGACTATCAAGTCCTACTGTTGTCATGTCAAGGATTCATCCTATGGTTGAAGTTTGAAACAGGGAACTCCTAGAAGTTATCATGTATAGGTTTCAACCTAAAGTTCTATCATCATTTCCTTATCAAAGGAAATGAGAGTCCTAAGGGATCATGTCAATGATGAACAGAAACAGATAAAGCATTAGCTTAAACAGTAAACAGTGAACAGTAAACGACTGTAAAATGCATGCAATGCAAGTGAGGGAGGAAATGTGTGTGGGGCATCAGCCTCCACAAGCTCATCTCAACCTCAAGCCGGATATGAATAACTGTAATCATACAGAAGAAATAACATGCTATCAAGCAAAATAAAATAACAACTGCAATCATACAGTAAAAATAAAATGCTATCAAGCAAACATAAACCACATGGGCAAGGGAGCAGGGCTCTACCGAATACCCGCAAGCAAAGCCATACAGTAACAATACAAGCAGAGGGAGTACCTCAACCTCTAGTGCAATCATGATCCTAATTAAAGTCAGTCTAATCATGGAATTATTCTAATGTATCAAGCAAGTCAAACAAGGCACATCAGCACAGAAAAGAAAACAGATAAGAAAAGAAGCAGATCAACAACTTCCTACTTTCAATCTCATTCCAGGCTTCAGCTCTTCAGGCAACAATCCAGTCCTCAGTGTAACAGCCCAATTTTCAATAATTAATTAATTGTGTTAATTAATTGATTTATTTGGATTATTCTAATTATTTGAATAATTAGATGTTTGTTTAATGGATTGATAGATGTTTTGAGAGAGTAAATATAAAGAATAGAAATAGAAGAAAAGGAGATAAGAGTTGGTAAGAAAAAAAAAAGAAAAGGGAAGAAAAAGAGAAAGAAGGAAAAGGAGGAGAAAAGAGAAGAAGAAGAAGAAAAGTGTGGAAATCATCAAGGGCAACTCAAAGCTTCGATTAAACCAAGGTAAGGGTGAGAAATGTTTCTATTTGATCATTGCATGATGTTATGTATGTTGGGTTGGGGTTTTGGTAGAGTTTTCATCACTTTCCAATTATGGCAAATGTTGGATTAATCGGTAGATTGATGATTTAATCGGTTGGAACTGGGTAATAACGCCGTAGAATAGTCGGGTAACATGTATTGATGCTATTTGTACTGATTTGGATGTTCAAGAGTTGGTGGATGGTGGAATGGTGAAGGAGGGACAAAGTGTGGTTCTGTTCTGCGCAGGTTCGCTGGCTCTCACCAGGCGAGCGAAGGCGAAGCTTCGCCAGGCGAAGCCCAGCGAATGCTGGTGAATAATTAAGTTTAAGTTCCAGTGGACTTCGCTGGCGAGTTCGCCAGGCGAAGTTGGATAGCGAAGGTTCGCCCAGCGAAGGTGCTGGCGAATGGTGGAGAATGAAGTCAGTAGCTACTGACTTGGGCTCGCTGGGAAGTCTCGCCAGGCGAAGCCTAGCGAGTGTTCGCTGAGAGAGTTCGCCAGGCGAAGGCCAGGCGAAGGTTCGCTGCGAGGGTTCGCCAGGCGAATGAAGGCGAATGTGACATCATTTTTCTTTTGCTGTGTTGCCCATGTGGTGATTGTTTGATTGATTCACATAGGTTAATACCTCTATGATATGAATAAGTATGTGATCCATGGTGATGATATGTGTTGTGAGTAGCCTTTGGGCGTGAATCCTAGACTTGTGGTATGAGTATTAATCAGATCGATTATAAATACATGAGAACATGATAACGATTATGTGTGTATTATTTAATAATGGTAATGTGCGTATTATTTGATGAGTTTGTGAAGGTTTGATGTAGTGTACAATTAGGTAATAAGTATACATGAGAACATTGTGGATATATGTGTGCATAGCTTATAATTGTATTATTAGTACTGTGACATGTATACCTTATATGAAATGGCATGAGATGAATAATAAACATAATACAAAAATGTATTGTGGATGTATATTGTCTATATGCGGTTGTATGTTAAGATACATGAAGAATGCATGAGAGCATATTGATGGATATGCGTGCATCGTTTGATAAATATGATGTTTGTATTGATTGGATGCGATTATGTATGAACAATGCGTGAGAATATATCGTGAATATATGTACATTGCATGGTAAATGTGTTATGCGTGTAAGCATGATGTAATTCTTGTATGATGAATTACTTGAGAATGCATGAGAACATATTGTGGATATGTGTGCATTGTTGATAATGCGGTGATGATATTGAATTGTGAATGTATATTGTTGGTATATGGTGGTATGAATAGAATGCATGAGAACATTGTGGATATGTGTGCATGACTTATAATTGTATAAATGGTATTGTGATGTGAATACCTTGATTGTGTGATATATGTTGTATGTGCAATCATTATGTAATTCTTGAAGAGATGAATTATGTAAATGCATGAGATTAAGATGTCGGTCTTAAGTGCATTTGTTGTGGTTGATTGTACATGCATCATTTAGTCAAGAGGCAATGTCTGTTAGTTTCGTGGAAACTAGTGGCTTGTCCCAAACCTAGAAGTGTGGGTTTGAAGGCTTAGAGGACGGGCCTTTGTGGTTATCGGTCTAGAAGTGTGGATCCGGTTTAATGTAAAAACCGAAAAAAGATAACAGGTTATCGGTCTAGAAGAGTGGACCCGGTTTAATGTAAAAACCGAAAAAAGATAACGAGAGTCGGTACCGCATTGCATGAGTTGCATTGAGTTGTTGAGTCACATTAATATATGACATATGCATGAAGAGATGCTTATATGTGAATGATGAGATTGTGAAATTGTGAGAGTATGCATGATGTGGAAATGCTTTACAAATATTCGTGTTGTCATTATCTGTGTGGCAAATATATATGACTAAGAAATTGAATGGTGGTGAGAAATACGGAGTGGAACTTGTATTGATTACCTATATATATAATCTTATGCTTTGATTATTATGGTTATATTTCTCACCCTTCTGCTGTTTTATAATGCTCTATGAGGCATTGCAGATTAGGATGCTGGAGTCCTTTTGTGAAGTTAGTCTTCATTCTTTTGAGTCGGTTGCTATGATATGTAACACCGGGTAGTTAGACTAGTATAGTCATTCTTTTGTGATACATTGCGATGTATCAGCTGATGTGGTTTTGTAATCTAACTGATATGATGTATTAATCTGGATGACTTATGTGCATTTGAATTAATATTTTGGAACTGATTAAATGATGTTATCTTCCGCTTAAATTAAATGTTGAAATGTGATTTCTAAAACTACGAAAATGTTACATATTTCATGGAGCAAAATGTTAAAGAGTTTTGTTGGTGAAATTGTGACATTCTTCCTTTATACCTTATCCTAAAATTTTTACTCTGATGAATTTGTATACGCTTAATTGTTTTATATGCATATATAAGTGGGGTATAGAAGGGGGTGTTACAATAGTGGTATTAGAGCAGGTCGGTCCGTCCGGCCATGTTGTTTAATGTTATTCGTTCCCTTGTATGCGACATGTGTATGAAAACACTATCGATACATGTTTGTTGTTTAATCTTTGTTTGCAGAAGTGGGAATGATCAAAGTGGGGGAGAAGCTTGTGATTCCTTAGAAGGCTGCAAGTGTGGAGTTGTAGCTTAGTGTGTAGTTAAACGCTATTATAGTTTGGTAAAGATGGTCTATGCCCCATTATGGTTTCGGCTGTCTATTGACAAATTGAGGAACTGATCACCCTTAATCTCTTGTTGATAGTAGTTGGGATTGTGTTGGATGGGATAGATGTGTCTTGCAAGCTTAGATGGCGTGGTGCAGTGAATTGTCTTGAGTAAAGCCGAGCACTTGAGAATTGTTTTGATGATTCGGTGCAGGACAGTGATGAGATGTTTGATTTCGATGGAAATATTGAGTATTGATGGAAGTGGAGGAGTTGTCGGTTTATCGTTTGATTGTGGTAGTCTGAGAATTACCCTGAAAAGATAAGGGATAAACAGCCAAGACGTGAAGTTGAGTTGTGATCGACTTAGTTGCGGAGAATAATCAGATATTGGAAGCTCCATATTATACGTTTGTTTGAGTGGCCAAGGAATTAAGATTGATTAAGTTGTGTTGAGGCTTGTGTTTGGTGTGTATGCTACGACAGCAAAGTGTGAAGTCGAGTATAAGAATGTATAATGACTTTCGGTGATTATTAAGGAAAGTAAAATGTGGAGTACAATACGGGTATAATTAGACCTTTGGAATTTCAAGAGTTGAAATGCGTTGAGTGGCCTTCGGAGTGTGAAAATGTTGTTTTCGTCTTTTGACGCACCATTTGGAGCGTTGGACGTTATTTTAATGCTCTGTGTGATGGTGAAGTAGTGGCAGGGAAATTAATTAATTTATTGATGGAATGTGTTTGATAATTCGAAGAATATAGAGGATCATGTTGAGCATCGGGAACTTGTGTTATCAGTATTGGAGAAGAAGTAGTGATATGCCACTGTGAAGAAGTTCAGAGAGTTTTTGGAAAGTTGTCAATAGCTCGTGTGTTGGTCTTGCCGAATCCGACGGAACTATTTGTTGCGTTGTAATGCTTTGTTAATATGACTGAGAGATATGTTAAGTGCAACATCAACGAGTTTTGGCTATGCTTTGAAGCAACTTAAAGTACATAAGGGAATTATCATACAAGTGATTTAGAGTTGGGTGTTGTTGTGTGTTTCTACCGGAGTTTGGTAGCCTCAATTGTTTAGTTGAGATTTGAGATGGTTAATGATCTTAAGATCTTAAGGTATTTGTTTGATTTGAGAAGTTGAATATGATGTAGAGGAAATATTTGAGACTTCTGAAAGAGTATGGTCTTGGTTGAGTTACCATTCGATTGAGACCAAGTGGTAACTGAGTTATTGCATTGGAAATCTCTATATGTACTGATGATGATGGTAATGAAGTTAGGACTGATTGAGTAAATTCAGAATATGATTGTAGTCTGTGAAGAGACTTCTCATGGAGTTGAACTTTATATGATACGACTGAATATTGGTATTCTCGATGAGATTCGAGGAGGTCGGAATTCTAATATGAGTTAATAGATTGATTGAATTTAAGGGATAAAAGTCGAGGAGGTGATTTTTGGATTTATGGAAATGGTATCATGAGATGTCAGGATGGAGTATGTGTTCTGAATAGTGTGAGTTGGATGAAAGTACACGGGAAGAAGGACATTGAGATAAATGGAGTATCCATGCAGGTACTGGGAAGGTGTGACCGAATCTGAGGAATTATTTTGATGACCACAGATGAAGAGAGGAGTGATTGAGTTTGTATATACTGGATTAGACTTATTAGAATGTCGGAGAATAAACGTCAGAGACCGTTGGGTCGGATGAAACTATTGAATATTCCCGAGTGGGATGGAATAGTATTTCCATAGACTTTGTGCCGGGTTTTCCGAAGAATTTGAAGTGGTATGATTTGATTTGAGTGGTTGTGGATAGATCGACAAGATTAACTTATTTCTTACCAATGAGGATTAATCATCCTGTGCTGAAGCTATCTAGGAGATATATTGAGGAAGCTGCGAAGTGGTATGAGATACCATCGAATGTTGTGTCAGATGGGAATCAGAGTTTTTCATTGGGATTTTGAGGGAGTTGCAGACGCTTTGAGCGACCTGTTGATGATAATCTCTGTCTAGCATCCGTGGACGGATGGGTAGACAAAGAGAACTATCCAGTATGTAGAGGATTTCTGGAGGGCTTGTGTGTTGGATCAAGGTGGATCGTGGGATAATTAACTATCGTTGCTTGAATTACCTACAATGATAATGATCATTCTAGTATCGGAATGACATTGTATGAGGCTTTGTACGGTAAGAGGTGTAGGAATCCTTTGTGTTGATGTGTGCCAGGCAAGAGTGTTGTACTCGAACCTGAGATTATGCAAGAGACGACTAGAAAGATCAAAAGGATCCAAGAAAAGAAGTGTTTCGGGAGTTACAACAGTAACTGGTGTTGGTCGAGCTTGAGGTCTCGGAAGCACCCACCGTGTTTTGCTTATTTGTATCAGAGTGGCGCAGCGGAAGCGTGGGAGAAGTAGTATGTTAGACTGTTTTACCGCTGTCACTTGTGGGAATTGCATGATATGTTCATGTACCTAAGTTGAGGAAGTGCAAGTGCATTCATTCAGATAAATGGTGTACAAGTGAGAAAGGAATTGACCGTTAAGGCATTACTAGTTCAGGTTGATGAACGAGAGGTAACTTCGAGGTAAAGGAATTCCTTTGATGGAGGTAGTTCGAGAGAGAGTTAGATTTGGAAGGTTGGGATGCGAGGATCGTATCCAGAGTTATTTGAATCAGGTAACATTTTTGAGGACGAAAATTCCTAAAGTGGGGGAGAGTTGTAACAGCCTAATTTTCAATAATTAATTAATTGTGTTAATTAATTGATTTATTTGGATTATTCTAATTATTTGAATAATTAGATGTTTGTTTAATGGATTGATAGATGTTTTGAGAGAGTAAATATAAAGAATAGAAATAGAAGAAAAGGAAATAAGAGTTGGTAAGAAAAAAAAAAGAAAAGGGAAGAAAAAGAGAAAGAAGGAAAAGGAGGAGAAAAGAGAAGAAGAAGAAGAAAAGTGTGGAAATCATCAAGGGCAACTCAAAGCTTCGATTAAACCTAGGTAAGGGTGAGAAATGTTTCTATTTGATCATTGCATGATGTTATGTATATTGGGTTGGGGTTTTGGTAGAGTTTTCATCACTTTCCAATTAGGGCAAATGTTGGATTAATCGGTAGATTGATGATTTAATCGGTTGGAACTGGGTAATAACGCCGTAGAATAGTCGGGTAACATGTATTGATGCTATTTGTACTGATTTGGATGTTCAAGAGTTGGTGGATGGTGGAATGGTGAAGGAGGGACAGAGTGTGGTTCTGTTCTGCGCAGGTTCGCTGGCTCTCGCCAGGCGAGCGAAGGCGAAGCTTCGCCAGGCGAAGCCCAGCGAATGCTGGCGAATAATTAAGTTTAAGTTCCAGTGGACTTCGCTGGCGAGTTCGCCAGGCGAAGTTGGATAGCGAAGGTTTGCCCAACGAAGGTGCTGGCGAATGATGGCGAATGAAGTCAGTAGCTACTGACTTGGGCTCGCTGGGAAGTCTCGCCAGGCGAAGCCTAGCGAGTGTTCGCTGAGAGAGTTCGCCAGGAGAAGGCCAGGCGAAGGTTCGCTGCGAGGGTTCGCCAGGCGAATGAAGGCGAATGTGACAGCATTTTTCTTTTGCTGTGTTGCCCATGTGGTGATTGTTTGATTGATTCACATAGGTTAATACCTCTATGATATGAATAAGTATGTGATCCATGGTGATAATATGTGTTGTGGGTAGCCTTTGGGCGTGAGTCCTAGACTTGTGGTATGAGTATTAATCAGATCGATTATAAATACATGAGAACATGATAATGATTATGTGTGTATTATTTAATAATGGTAATGTGCGTATTATTTGATGAGTTTGTGAAGGTTTGATGTAGTGTACAATTAGGTAATAAGTATGCATGAGAACATTGTGGATATATGTGTGCATAGCTTATAATTGTATTATTAGTACTGTGACATGTATACCTTGTATGAAATTGCATGAGATGAATAATAAACATAATACAAAAATGTATTGTGGATGTATATTGTCTATATGCGGTTGTATGTTAAGATACATGAAGAATGCATGAGAGCATATTGATGGATATGCGTGCATCGTTTGATAAATATGATGTTTGTATTGATTGGATGCGATTATGTATGAACAATGCGTGAGAATATATCGTGAATATATGTACATTGCGTGGTAAATGTGTTATGCGTGTAAGCATGATGTAATTATTGTATGATGAATTACTTGAGAATGCATGAGAACATATTGTAGATATATGTGCATTGTTGATAATGCGGTGATGATATTGAATTGTGAATGTATATTGTTGGTATATGGTGGTATGAATAGAATGCATGAGAACATTGTGGATATGTGTGCATGACTTATAATTGTATAAATGGTATTGTGATGTGAATACCTTGATTGTGTGATATATGTTGTATGTGCAATCATTGTGTAATTCTTGAAGAGATGAATTATGTAAATGCATGAGATTAAGATGTCGGTCTTAAGTGCATTTGTTGTGGTTGATTGTACATGCATCATTTAGTCAAGAGGCAATGTCTGTTAGTTTCATGGAAACTAGTGGCTTGTCCCAAACCTAGAAGTGTGGGTTTGAAGGCTTAGAGGACGGGCCTTTGTGGTTATCGGTCTAGAAGTGTGGACCCGGTTTAATGTAAAAACCGAAAAAAGATAACGGGTTATCGGTCTAGAAGAGTGGACCCGGTTTAATGTAAAAACCGAAAAAAGGTAACGAGAGTCGGTACCGCATTGCATGAGTTGCATTGAGTTGTTGAGTCACATTAATATATGACATATGCATGAAGAGATGTTTATGTGTGAATGATGAGATTGTGAAATTGTGAGAGTATGCATGATATGGAAATGCTTTACAAATATTCGTGTTGTCATTATCTGTGTGGCAAATATATATGACTAAGAAATTGAATGGTGGTGAGAAATACGGAGTGGAACTTGTATTGATTACCTATATATATATATATATATAATCTTATGCTTTGATTATTATGGTTATATTTCTCACCCTTCTGTTGTTTTATAATGCTCTATGAGGCATTGCAGATTAGGATGCTGGAGTCCTTTTGTGAAGTTAGTCTTCATTCTTTTGAGTCGGCTGCTCTGATATGTAACACCAGGTAGTTAGACTAGTATAGTCATTCTTTTGTGATACATTGCGATGTATCAGCTGATGTGGTTTTTTAATCTAACTGATATGATGTATTAATCTGGATGACTTATGTGCATTTGAATTAATATTTTGGAACTGATTAAATGATGTAATCTTCCGCTTAAATTAAATGTTGAAATGTGATTTCTAAAACTACGAAAATGTTACATATTTTATGGAGCAAAATGTTAAAGAGTTTTGTTGGTGAAATTGTGACATTCTTCCTTTATACCTTATCCTAAAATTTTTACTCTGATGAATTTGTATACGCTTAATTGTTTTATATGCATATATAAGTGGGGTATAGAAGGGGGTGTTACACTCAGACTCCAATTACCCTTCAAGGCTATCATCTCTCATGACAAATATCAATTTGCTTCTCCAGGTTTCAACCCATCAACATAAGTTTCAACTTAATCTTCTTCTTCAAGCTTCAGCTTTCCAGTCAACCTCACCCTCAGGCTTTGCTCTTACCCATAAGTATCAACTTGATTCCTTCAGGTTCTCAAATGCATCAGTGTAAGTGTCAACTTATCCTTTAGTCCTCAAGCCTCAGCTCTACCCTCAATCTCAATTGAATCCCCTTCATAAGTATCAACTTAGTCTTCTAGCTTCACCTCTCTTTGCTTCACCAGTATCAACTAGCCTCTCCTCACCTACAAGCTTCAGCTTCTCAGAGTAGTCTTCAATCACCTAGAAGTGTCAACTTCATCCTTCAATCTTTAAGCCTCATCTCTTCATTCACTCTTCATTGAATCTTCAAGTGTCAACTTGCTCTTCTTGCTCTTCAAGCTTCAGCTGCAATGGCAATGCCCAAGGAATCATCCTCTTCCATATTCTTCAATGAAGTCCTCATCTTCAAACTGAAGCCCAACATCTTTCAAGATACTCAAACCAGAAGATAGTTGATTGAACATGATGAGAGGAAATGAAAAACAATTTACTGACAACCAAAGGAAGCCTGTAAGGGTTCATCATTATGAGAGATTGGTTCCCTCAAAGTTCTACTTCCCAGATAAAGCCACTCATCCTTCCAAAGGAGGGATGTGAATATTTGAGAAGGACTTTTAGTCATTGGGAGGAATGGAAGCACAAGAAGCTTTCCATGTTTGAGAAAGAAATCATTCTAACTACAAGGCTCTCCCTATGTCCTATCTCCTAATCTCCATCAGATACCTTCAGGCCAAACAAATCCAAAGCTCCAAGCAACTTCAAGCAACTCAAGCATCCTCACCTTGTCTTCAACTTGTCTTCAATCTCAACCAAAGGCAAACCAAGCACAAACCCTAATCTAAGGGAATTAAAGGAGTTAAACTAGTTGAATTAGTAAATTAGGATCACCTAAAACCTAGTACTAAAGTTAGTCCTAACTAACATACTAGAATCAATTGTAAAATCCTACAAAAATTACTATGGGAACCTAGGTCAATCATGACTCTATCACATTAGTTTCAAAGATCAAATCATCAATTAAGACCTAGAAATAAATCCTAAATTACAAGGTGTCAAACCTAAAACCCTAAAAGGAAGCATCTAAATATCAATCTAGAAAGCACACCTATTTTCACCACAAAATGTGAGAAAAATACTATGGGATCATACATGTCTAACCTAATCACACACAAAAAATTAAGCCAAGAATCATCACCATGATATCAAACAAAATTCTACAAAAATATGCATCAAACATAATCATTTTAATGTCAATTAAAATTCAAAATTCCAATTAAATCAGAAATTACATGAAATGAAAATATTTTTTCTCTAAAAAATAATAGACTCAATCATGAGTAATATGCAAAAAGAATGGATTTGATTGGATTAATATTCAATTTATTATGAATTTTACAAAAAAACCATGAATTAAAAGGAAATTAAATGAAAATCAAATGAAATAACCAAACACACGGTGCAGGAAGTAAACATTTTCAGTTAAAAACATGGATTGGGCTCGCTGGGGGTGTGGATAACATTCAGATTACTAAGCCCAAAGCACCAAATAAATGAAACGCAGCGTTTCCTTCAGAAACCCTTCACAACTCAGAATTAAAACGTGGCCCTTGGATCTTCTCCCAGTCAATGGTCAATCCATCATCCAATGGTGAGAACTTCATCTTCTCCATTTCAAAGCTCTGAGCTTCGCGCCCAGCTCCGGCCACCGCCGGTGGAGCTCCGGTCGTCCCCTTCAACCCTAGTTCTTCCTAGAGGCCTCCAATCCAAGAGGTCAAAACATGAAACACACTCCAAATCTTGCCACGAACTCAATCATACCATTAGTTTCTTCTGAAACCCCAAGAATCATCATCTCCCAATCTCAACCGAAAATGGTGATTCACTTAATTTGTCTCTAATTCATCAATTAACCATCTGAAATCCATCCTAGGCCATTCTATAACTAATCTAGCACCTTAATTCAACCTAATTCTACCTAAATCAAGCTATAGGAAGAAGGTTACAAACCTAGAAATTCTTGAATAACAGATGCGCGAAATCTTCACTTCAAGCTCTCAAATCTTCTGGACACGATCACTGAACCTCCTCCTTGCTTCTGTATGCAAAAGACTCAATGGAAAGTACTTCAATCTTGAAACACGATGAAGAGTTGCAGGTGCTGAAAACCACTTGCTCCCACACGATCTAACCACCAATTCCTCTTGGAAATGATCTAGAATCAATCCTTGATACTCATGGAAGAAGACTCAATCAAGAAAATGGAAGGAAATGGAGGAATTTTATGAAATCGATTTCAATTGCAATCTATGAAAACTCAATTCCAAACTATGCTCAATCCTTCAATGATCACCAACCTCTGCCATGGATTCATTCTACTCAATATATAGATGGAGTTTGGATGATCTAGAACCCTCTAGATCCTTCCAATGAGATTTTACATATCTCATGTCATGAGATTTTGAATCACTTATCATGCCATGCTCAATTCTGTTTGCAGCTTGAAATTCATCTCAATCTCCTTCAATTTCTCCCCTAGTGACATTTTTGAAGGGTTTAGCTTGCCAAGATCCTTGCCCATGCCTCAATTTTAAGTTATGCACATGTTACTTAATATGCAAGCAAGTGTTTTTCAAAGCAAGTCCATGATTTAGACCTCAAATCAAAAATGTGGCTAAAACAATGTTTTCAAAATGTTTTCTAGAGTCAAAATGATATATTACATGCCATGGTTTGGATGTGTAGGTTGAGAATATCAATTTCCAACTTTGACTTATTTAACTTATGCCTTCATTTTAGGTCATTTTTGCAACTTTGAGCTACAAGCATTTACAACATCTCATGACCTCCTTAATAGCCTTAAAACATCATTTTGAACAAGTTTGATGTTGAAGATTTTTCCATTTGAAGCTTTGAAATAGGAGTTATGGCTTTATGGTTGAAATGCCATGTAATCTCCAAATGACCAAAATACCCTTGACTTGTCAAAGCCATAACTTGAGTTCTACAAATCCTATAAAGGATTTCTAGCACTCTCTAGAAAGCTAAGAAGATAAGGAACAACATTCATGTTGACCAAAAGTTCATAGGAATCATCCTTCTTGGGAAAAAGTTTGATGCAAGTTGGGTGACTTTCAAGGCCCTAGATTCACATACCTCAGATGACCTGTAACTTGTCAAAGTCATAACTTGAGTTATACAAATCCTATCAAGGACCTCTAGCACTCAAATTAAAGCTAAGATCAAGCTCTACAACATTTATGTTGGGGGTAAGATGAGATGACAATCACATCTTGGGCTAAACTGCCTTGAAGATAAGGGTCAAACTAGGGGATTTTACACTGTCAAGCCTAAGAAACCCTAGCTTGAAACTTCTCAAACTCTTCAATCATGATGAGTTTACCTTGGAATAATCCTTATAACATCTCAATGCATCAATACATGATCACATGTCTCTTGGATTAGGTCTCAACCCTCTCCAAATCATCAGTTGACCTAGGGTTGACCCAGTCAAACCCTAATTATACCACTCATGGCTGAGTCTTCTTAAGCTTGTACAATGACCTCTCTAGGCTTCATGATGGCTTTCAAGACATATCATAAGCTCTCTCAAGGCTTCAGGTCCATATTCTTGGCTTCAGAATCATCTGAGGAGCTCCCTACAACTCTCAAGTTAGGAGGCACACAACCTTGGTTTCAACCACTCTCTCTGAGGATCTTTTAACTTCTCTGACAAGGATATCAACACTTGAATACTTGAATAACCTTCTTGGCTAGCTTCATAGTCTTGTGTAGCTCTTGATTGGTAGTCATACCTCTTGATCTCCTGCATACATGTCAATGAAATGCAAATGATAATGCTGATGTGAATGAAATGAAACATAAGCTAGGTAAAGGAGAGTTGGTCAAATTTTGGGGTGCAACAATAAGGATAGGTAAGAATCCAATCAAGCAGACGCTGAGGCGATTTGCTCCAGAGATGATGTCCAAGATTAAGGAGGAGATCGAAAGGCTCCTATAAAGCAGGTTCATAAGATATGCCAGGTATGTTGAATGGCTTGCTAATATAGTTCCTGTTATAAAGAAAAATGGAACTTTAAGGGTCTGCATAGATTTCAAAGATCAAAATGTTGCGACCCATAAGGACGAATATCCAATGCATGTCGCCGAAATGTTGGTCGACTCAGCAGTGGGTTCTGAATACCTTAGTATGTTGGAAGGTTATTCTAGATATAACCAAATTTTCATTTCTGATGAAGATGTGCCCAAAATGGCATTTCAATACCCTAGAACTTTATGCACTTACGAGTGGGTAGTGATGCCATTTGGCTTGAAGAATGTTGGGGAAGCATACGAAAGGGTATGGGATTTTCTTGGCTTTGTGGTCCACAAGAAGGGGATCGAGATCAATCAAAACAAAACCAAGGCCATCAAAGAGACGAAGTCACCGTCGAAAAATAAGGAGTTGTAAAATCTTTTGGGAAAGATCAACTTTTTGAGAAGGTTCATATCAAACCTCAGTGGCAAAGTTCAGACGTTTTCACCACTACTCCGCCTGAGAAAGGAAGAATTTGTGAGGAAATCTGAGCATCAGAAGGTGTTTGATGAGATTAAGGAATACCTAGAAAATCCTCCTATCTTTTCCCCACCTATTCGAAATCAATATTAGAGGTTGTACATTTCTACATCAGACTTGACCATAGGGAGCATGTTAGCCCAAGAGGACGATAATGGCGTCGAAAGAGCCATATATTACCTTAGTCGAGCTTCGAATGGTGCAGAGACTAGGTATAGTCCGGTTAAAAAAATGTGCCTATGTTTGTACTTCTCTTGTACGAAGTTAAAGAAATATATAAAAGTAATTGATGTTTATGTATCTTCTCATTTTGATATCATTAAACATATGTTGTCTAAACCAATTTTGCAGACTTCATTGTAGACCATGCAGTAGTTGAAATGCCTTTAAACTATTTAGAGACCGAACCTTGGAAGATATACTTCGACGGTTTGAGCAATAAAAATGGTACTGGTGTCGGGGTGTTGATCATCTCACCAAACAAAGTGCCAGTGAAGTTTAAGTTTAAAATTGAACGTGTTTGCTCCAATAACGAGGCTGAGTACAAAGCCTTAATGATGGCCTTGAAATCTTGTTAGATTTAGGGGAAAAGCAAGTCGAGGTCAAAGGAGATTCTAAGTTAGTCGTGAAACAAATCACGAAGGAGTACAAATGTATCAAGGAAAACTTGATCATGTATTTTATGATAATGAACCGACTGATAAAAAGTTTTGACTTCATGGATATTCAGCATACTCCCAGGCTTGAGAACCACGAGGAAAACGAATTGGCACAAATTTCCTCAGGGTATAAAGTACCAAAGGATAAGCTGGAAGACTTGATCAAAGGGAAGAGTACGAGCAATGAGCCTCTCTCTATCAGATCTAGCATTGACAAAGTTAGGATCGGTGAATGTAGAGAACTTTAAGATCTACACCATCGAAGATTTACCTAGAAACGATTGGTTAAAACCCACAGTTGATTATTTAAAGAATCCAGTAGAGTCAATAGATTGAAATTTCAAGTATAGAGCTTTGAGTTATCTAATAAGTGCAAATGAGTTGTTCAAGAAGACTGCTGAAGGAGTTCTACTAAAGTGCCTAAGTGAAGAAAAGGAAAATTTGGATGTGTCGAACACTCACAGTGGAGCCTGTGGTGCCCATAAAGTAGGGTACAAGATGAAGTGGCTACTATGTCTCCATGGAGTTTATTGGCCTACCATGCTTAATGATTGTACGGATTTTGCAAAAGGTTGCCAAGAATTCCATTTTCACTCAAGCATACAACACGTTCCTGCAAGTGAGTTGCATGAAATGGTGAAACCTTGGCCATTTAGAGAATGGGCTTTGGATCTCATTGGAGAAATTTGACCTGCATCCTCTAAATGCCAGAAATACATTTTTGTCAATATTGATTACTTTACAAAGTGGGTCGAAGAAATCTCTTTAATGAAAGCTGATCAAGAGGCCATAATTGATTTTATTGAGAAGAATATTATATACAAATTTGGAGTTCCTGAAACTATTACGATTAACCAAGGGTCAGTGTTTATTGGTCGAAAGATGCAAGAATTTGCGTCAGAAATGGGAATTAAGTTGTTGACTTCGCCCTATTATGCTCAGGTAAATGGGCAGGTCGAAACTGCTAACAAGAACATTATTAGTTTGATCAAGAGACATGTTAGAAAGAAGGAAAAAAATTGGCATCAAATGTTAGACAAAGTCCTATGGGTTTGTTGAACGTCTCAAAAAGAGGAAATTGCAACAACACTATTTTGATTGGCCTATGACCATGAAGTTGTGTTGCATGTGGAAATTTATTTACAATCATTCTGAATTCAGCGTCAAAACGAAATTCCATCCGACTAATATTGGAGGATGATGTTAGACAAAATTATTTATTTAGACAAAGAAAGGCTAGCAACATTAGATGCGTTAATACGACAAAAAGAGAGAATTGCTAAATCCTATAATAAGAAAGTCAAGTCCAAAATATTCTCAAGTGGAGATTATGTTTGAAAAGTGATTTTTCCTATGGATCAAAAGGTTCAAACTTTAGGCAAATGGTCCCCAAGTTGGAAAGGACCGTTTCGAATTCTTCAAGTATTTTCAAACAACACTTATGAAATCGAAGAATTTTCTATGGACAAACGAATTCTTAGAGTAAATGGTAAGTACCTAAAATGATATAGGCCTATTCTACAAGAGATTTGAATTAATTAAGAGTAATGCGATAACAAAACAGAGCTTCCACCATGATAGTAAAAAATTCCAAAATGGCAAAGTCGTTACAAGATGTTAAAACGCCAAAGATGGCTGAGTCATTACATAAGGTGGCCATAGCCACTACAAAATAAAAAATTAACAAAGATGTTGATCAGGCAGAAAACTGCGACTCATATTCTTCTAGTTTGGCCTTGGGGAAGTCGAGCTTGGTATGAAAACGATCATTAAGTCCTTCCAAAAAGTCAACTCAAGTCCGAAGTTGGATACAGGATAAACACGTTCGACCCCCTTGAGAGATGCGAATTGAAGGATACTTGTAGGGGTTACCTTCGGAGTAGCTATTTGGTTAAGGGTTATATCTTGATCATTGGTTGTGCCCAAATTCTCCTAAGTAAAAAAAGAACTACTGCAAAAAACAAGGAGTGCAAAATGCATACACCCCACAAGGTTACCACCGTTTAAGGGAAGCGTCCAAAAACGGTCTGTTTATGGTGATCAGACCAAACCTATCTTCCACAAGAAGGCTAAACCACTAAGAAAATCGATTTGAGGGCATAATTCCAGGGCTACAAACATGTCATTCCACAGGCTGTTAAGAGGTGCAAGAATTTTGAGATTGGTGGAAGCAACATTGAATAAGGTCGGCATCAGCATGTCACAAGGCAGCTGGAAAGTGTTGGTCGAACCTTCCCAAAAGAAGATCGACGCCAACAGTATGCACGGGTCGTACCTGGGGCCAGTTTTAGATACGTTGACCATGCCATAGTGTCGCTACTGCGAAAATCGGCGCCGGCTGAACAGAAGAGTTGCCACCGTGCGTTATTTATCCCACGGGAGGGAAAGGAAACGCTCAGAGTAAACCTCGCACAACACGGGAAAGGTATGGTCATCGCAACCAAAACCTGGGTTCGGGAGTCGGTTACGCAAGGGGAAGGTATTAGCACCCCTCACGTCCGTCGTACTCGACGGGATCCACGCTTGTTTTCGGGTATGGATTGTTATTCGATCTAAACTAAAGGTCGAGGGTTAAAAAGAAAATAAAATGAAAATAAAAATGACTCGGCAAAGTATCGCACTTTATGCCTACGTATTCCCGTCTGGAACGAGAAATCAGAGTCAACGTAGTTCGCCTACCTACGGGAAAGGAGGGGAAGGTTGCTCACTAGGATATCGCATCCTATGCCTACGTACTTCCACACAGCATGGAAGATCAGAGCAAACGTAGTTCGGGCCACGTACGACGCAAACTTGTCTTGGTTGATTTTAGTCCTTCTGAAAAGGTTTTCTTGATTAACAGTCCCGGCGGACAAAAATGACGCTTTGATGAGTTCACATTCTTTTACGGAAGAAGTGTCTTTTATTGTGTTTGAAATCTTTATGTGTTTTTCTGTTTGTTTTGAGAAAGAAAGAGACAGAACTCTAACCTACGGTTGCGAAGGGAATCAAACTATCCTAATGTTATCATGCATGGGTTAAGACCTAGTGTCTATCATGCTCCTCTCTTGCGCAGAGAGAAACAGAGATCCTACGGGATAGGCAGAAACAGAAACAATAACAGATATAATAAAGCAGTAAAATGCATGGATGCAACAGTACAAGCGAGGCAAGGGAGTCCCACTCAACCTCGAACCTAGAAAACAATAGGCAAAAGTGAACAGACTTCACTTTCAACCCAGCAGGGTAGACAGCAAACAATACAGTCAGGAAAACCAATCAATACATCAAGAAATGAAATACAGCAAAATAAACAGCCACAGCAGCTCTGCATCAATATCCATCTTCAAGTCATCTCCAATCAGCTACAAGCTTCAGTCAGCAGCAGTCTCTATCTTCATGGCCTTCAGGTAAGGGCTTTGATCATCAGTCTTCTATCTGCAATGGCTTTTCTTCAAGTTCAAAACTCCGGGATGAGGGATCAGTCACAAGAGTGAATTGGGTGTTAAGCAATCAGTTGACTACCAAAGGTGGTGAACAGACTGCTTCTAACACAAAAGACATTTTCTCTCAAGAGTTCTATCTCTTAGACACTATCACCAAGCCTTCCAAAGGAAGGGGGTGAGTGTCTTAGAGAGACTCTGAATCACAGAGAAGAATGGATGCAGACAAGGCAATCCATGTTTGAGAAACAAGCTTTCTAATCTAGAGCTCTGCCTAGCTCCTAAACCCTAGTCTCCTCAGCATCTGCTAGCAAGAATCTCTTCTTCAACTCTGGAAGTTGATCTTCAATCTCTGGATCTTCAATGGCTTTCATCTCCTCAAGTCTTCAGCTCTCCCAATCCCCAGACAATCCCAATACCCACACAAGCAAGCAATAATCCCCAGAGGGCACACCACACCAATCACTCAGATATACAGCATATTAATAGCAGTAGGGGAATCCTGACTTTTCTAAGGGGATCTAATAACTACCCATAGCCCCTATAGTCCCATAACTAATCTAGTTAAACCCTAAGTCCTAAGGGAAAGAATCAAACCTCCTAAGTCATCACCTAAAAAACCCTAATTTGTTCATGTTGTTCAAACCTACACTAAACACCTAAATTTAATTTCTAAAAATGGGAACTAAATTGAATCTATAAGTTCAAAGTCTAAACTAAACAACCTAAAAAAAATGGACAAAAAATATTGAAGCATTTAATAGAACAAAAAATAACAAAATCATGCATGAAATGAAACTATTTAAAATGCTCTTTATTTGAAAAATATGGGAAAAATATCAAATAAAAAATAACATGCAATTTTTATTTTTTATAATTTTCTAGACTCTTTTAAAGAAAATGATGCAAAAAGAATGAATTAAAAATATGCAATTTCTAATTTGTTATGAATTTTCAAAAATGAAATGTTGAAGTTCAAGTATACTACTTAAAAACCCTAATTAAACTATCCTAAGTTCAATTATCTAAACTAATCAAATTTTATTCTAAAAAATCTAGTAATAAATTCTGGGAATACTACAATTCAATATTAATCACCACAAAAAAGAATGGGCAAAAAATCTATTTCTAAGTGTAAGAACAAAAATCTACAAGATCATGTATGAAATAAAACCTTCAAAATATGCATTTATTTGTAAAATATGTGGAAAATGCGAAAAAAATATAAAATGCAATTCTTATATTTTTTTAATTTTCTAGACATGTTAAGGAAAATATTAAAAAAAGAATGAGTTAAAAATATGCATTTTCCATTTAGTTATGAATTTTTGAAGTTTAATAAAATCTAGGCCGCTGGATTGAGGGACAAAGTCAAATATCCCAACATGAATCAATGGTAGAGATTATCTCTTCTACCTTGGACACTTAGGGTTTCTAAAAAAAAAAGAACTCATGCAAGCAACTTCCACCCTCTCTAACTCTCTCATTTCTCCACCATTTTTCACGATCCAAAGATGAAAACTCATCTACTCTTCTCCCTCTACACAGCCATGGTACTAGAATTCTCTAACTCTCCCTCAAGAAAGAAATACGAAGGCTACAAAGGGGTGGTCACCATTTTCGCACCTTAGTTTGCATGGTAATCAAATGGTCTCATATTAACCTATCATGTACTACATCTTATGGGGATTATCCTAAGCCTAATACCTAAGATTATAGTACACTAAATCGTGAGTTCTTGATCATTAAAGAATTGACACCATGGAAGCAAACCTCACAAACAGCCCTTAAACTCATCATACAACATCCCTAATTGGTCTCTATTAGATTTCTCCTAACAACATGCTTGAACTATGGATAAATAGAGAGTTTCATGAGAAAATGCATACCTTGCAAGTGATGATGGTGATGATGGTTCTCCTCCAATTCAGACCTTGCCAATTGCTTTGTATGGTCTTTGATGAATGTTGAAGCCTCTGGTTGCAGTAGTTCTTGTTCTATCTTCTTGAATCAACCTATTCAACTCTTCATGCAAGTTGGAGTGAAGTTGGAGATCTCATAATCCAGCCACGAATTCTTGAGCCTTTCCTTTGCCAAATGCTCAATGTTGATTATAGATGATGATGATGATCAGAATTGTAGTGATTGATGGTGTTTTAATGGAGTTTGGAATGAAAATGCAATTTTGGAGTGAAGGAATCAAAGTGTAGCATGCAAGCTTTTAGAATCACCAACCAATGCATGGAGTCACTCTAGGGCTTATATAGATGAGAATAGAAATGTGTGGAAGTTTGTAGAACCTTCCATGAAGTTTCTAGAATGTATCACGTAATGAGATTTTGAATTTGTCATCTTGAGTGAATCTCATGCCATCTCATGATAAACCATGCAATCTTACTTAAATTCTCCTCATATGGTATTATGACATGAAAATAAGGTCTTACAAACCTTTATGTAGCATTTTCTCATCTTTCCTTTTGATGCCTTAAAGTGCAAATAACAAATTTACAAAGAAACTCCAATTTTTAAGCCTAAACTCAAAAATGTGGCTAAACCATTGTTCTCAAAATGATGTTTCCAATCAAAATCATCTATCATATGCCCCATTTTGGATTTGTAGATCTCTCAAACCAAAATTCAATTCCAACTTTTTCAACTTATAAGCCCTTTACAAACCATTTTGACCATTTTAAAATATCCATGCTCCATGCATTTTCAAACTCTCACAACATCTTATCTAGCCTTAAAATCCCATTTTGAGCAACTTTGATGTTGGGAAGTTTTCCATTTGAAGCTTCCTTGTATGAGTTTTAAGCATATGCTATGAATGACCTGTAATCACCAAATTACCAAAATACCCCTGTCTTGCACAAGCCATAAGTAGAGTTCCCTAAATCATATGAAGGCATACCATACCCTTTTGGAAAGGGGAGACAATGAGGAACACCTCTCTTGCTTGTTCAAAGTCCATTTGAATTATCCTTGAGGGCCAAAAGTTTGTCAGAAGACAGTCAACTTGCACAGACAAATTTCAGTGCCATCTGGTGACCCCTAACTTGCAAGAGCTATAACTTGAGTTCTAGAAATCTCCTTGATGTCTTCCACCACTCAAATTAAAGGTCTTGAGATCCTCTACAAGTTTCATGTTGGCCAAGGATCCATTTGAAGCTTGCATTTTGACTTATTTTGCTTGGAAGTTTGACCTAAACTAGGGAATTTTACCTAGAAACCCTAATTTAGAACCTCCTCTTCTCCTTGATTTCTCTTGATTTATTCTTAGCATAACAACATATCTTTATTCTCCATGTCAAATTATGAACCCCACATCTCTCCAATAGCCCTTAATGCCTTTCAATCAGTCAATTGACCTAGAGTTGACCCAGGGTTGACCCAGATGAAACCCTAGTTGACTGTCTTCAACTGCAATACTTGTGATCACACCAATGACTTGTCTCCTTCTCCAAATGACTTTCTAAGTCCTCCAAGATGTCTAGATACTCCCCGTGCCTTCAATTCACAGCTCATACTTTCCTTGATGATCCCCAGATACCCTCAGCCAGGAGATAGATTAACTGCTTGACCCATTGACTTGATAGCTTTCAAATTCTTTTCTGATGACTTGAATGAGATTGAATCAGGATAATAACCTCTTGATAGGCCTCTAGAGATGAGAATAATGATTGGTCCCCCTGTTGTATGACTTGCTATGCTTATGCTATGCCGATGAGTAACCTATGTACATGACTCTATATGCAAATGCTAATGACATTGAAACATAAACCAAGTGAATAAGGTTGGGCAAATTTTAGGGTGCAACACATAGATGCCTATTTTATCCCAATGATGTGACCTCTCTGAGGAATATGGCCCAACGATGGTGTAGAGTTGGTTGTCCATAGAGTATAGAATCAACATTTACTTTTGCTAGATAACAATCTTATTGCTGTCAGAAGAAGGCTCAAGAATGAAATCCTTAACCTCTTTGTATTCAGAAAGAAGAATCTCAAAGGCAAACAAATTATTTCAAGTGAAGGGTATGAAATAAACCTTGCTTTTGGCCATAGTGAAAAGGGGTTTTCTGAAACAAAAGAGGCGAAAAGGGTTTTGCATGTTTTTTGTGAAGAAAAAGGAAAATGCAGAAAGATGAAGTGAATGAGAAGAAAGGAAAAATCTGAGGGAAGATATTTATAGACTTCAATGCATGCATGAAATCCGACACCTAGAACTGGTGTGGGAGCAACCAAAGAGTTTGTGTTGGTTTTCGATGCAAGCATTAATGGTGAGTGCGAGCAGTTACAAAAAACGTGAAAATACACGTCTTCCTAAGAAGTAGGAGCAATGATGAGATTCTGAGCGAATCACTTGGAAATGACAATGCACTGCAAAGTGTAATGATGACATCAACAAAAATGAAATGGTGTCAAAAAATTGTGATAAAAAAGGCCATGTCTCTCTTATTTGATGCAAATCAAAACATGGCCTTTTTGGGGGTAATTTGTTACACTGAATTTTTCAACTTAACTATAAATGGAAAGTGTTCATGAGGCTAACCATAAATATGCCTCGTGGGAGATAAAAATAGAACGAGTCAACATGGCCAACATGACTCAAGGTTGGAAATCACCCAAGGTGATGATGGTCGAAGGTGGTATGGTCGAAGAACATGAAAAGCCTGGGGACTTAGTGAAATGGAGTATTATGATATACTAGCCACATAGTGAAACTGAACACTGTGTCACATTGGAAAAGAGTTCATCACTATAATGGACGATACGTTGAGACATGTTACCTTAACATGGTCGACATTGAAGGTTTCAACGAGGCCTTTAGTTCTTGGAGCCGGTAAAGCAATTAAAATATTCAAAATAAGGAACAAGGAAGGAACTACTACATCAACGTCGACGGTTACTTAGAACGTGGGGAACTTTGGGGAGAAAACCACTACATAATCTAAAGATGTGTCATCATGAAGATAATTTAGTAGTCTTGTATAGTTAATTGAGACATGTATATATATATATATATATATATATATATATATATATATATATATATATATATATATATATATATATATATATATATATATATATATATATATATATATATATATATATATATATATATATATATATATATATATATATATATATATATATATATATATATATATATATATATATATATATATATATATATATATATATATATATATATATATATATATATATATATATATATATATATATATATATATATATATATATAAACTTAGGTTTATTTTGTAAGGGGTCCGCAAATTATACACATTTCTGCAACACTCAAAGGCTTTCTTTGTATGCATTTAAACCTTTCTTTATTTTGAATGCCTTTATGTTTCCTCACACTTTATTTTGACTATCTTTATGTTTCCTCACACTTTACTTCTTCTGTATTTTAACTTCAAGTCATTTTAACTTCGAGCTTTTACTTTTCATATTACTTGCATTTTTTTCTTGTCTTTCCGAGAAATCACAACATCGTCCTAGGAGTTTGTGTTAACTTCGACAGTCACCCTTATTTTTAACAAAAAACAACACACAAATATGTCTGAGACATTTTCAAGTTTGATCCCTTAAGTATTAATATAAACCTGCATTTGTCTGCGAAATTACAGCACAAACACATAGGTAGACACATAAATTACTTAGATCGACATCCATGCCTCAATAATGAAGCATGTAGCCATTTCTAGATTGAAGAGAGACTATTTTGGTAGGAGAAATCTACCATTGGATGGTAAACTGTTTCATGTGAGATGTTGTGCACACATATTAAATTTTTTGGTTTGGGATGATCTTGATATGATTAAAGTGACTGTTAATAAGATTAGAAATGGTGTCAAATACTTGCTGAATTTTGAAACTAGATGCAAAGCATTCAAAAAAATTGTTAATGAGTTGCAACTTGAAGGCAAAATGCAAGTGTTGGATACTAAGACAAGGTGGAACTCAACTTGGTTAATATTGTCCACTAAATACCACTACAAACAAGTCTGGCCTAGATATGCTGAAGAAAATGGTGCATTTCTCACCTTTTTGCCTGATGCAAATGATTGGGAAGATGTTCATGATATTTGTAAGTTTTTGGAGGTTTTTACTGACGTTACATCAACTATTAGTGGCACCTCTTACCCTACTGCTAATTTTTTTTTGGTTGAGCTTTATAGGGTGAAGGTTCTACTTGATAAACCTTCAATCATCTCAAATAATCCTCAACTGCAAGCGCTTGCTAATGAAATGAAGTTGAAATATGACAAGTATTGGTCATAGTCTAATACATTGATTTTTATTGGTGCAGTTCTTGATCCAAGGTATGTACAACTTACAAGTATATATTTACTTAAGTTGTCATTGCATTGTACATTAGGTAGCTACTATTATACTTGGTATGTTGCCTTGTGATTAAACTTTGGCCTATGATGAATTTTGTTGCCCATGAAATAGTATTTGAGGCCACTTCTATCTGAACTGCTTATGAATTCTATTTGATCAATTGTTCATATGTTGCCTATGATGAATTTTGTTGCCTTGTTGTGAGTTGTGATGAAATTGTGCCTGTGATGAATTCTGTTTGATCTGAGGCCAACTCTGTTTGATCTGCTTGTGAAATGATTCAATTATCTTGCCTTGTGAGTTATGACTCAATTGTGCCTAGGATTAAATTATGTTTCCTTGTGAGTTGTGATTTAACTGTGCCTATGATGAATTATGTTTGATCTGATTGATATGATTATAGTAGTCTTTGAGGCCAATTATGCTACCTTCTTGTGACTTTAGTTGTGTCCAAGGGCAATTTTGTTACCTCCTTATGACTTTAGATGCCTATGATGAAATCAAATTCCGAGGCCAAACATGTTAAAAATAAATTATGCAAATAGGTATAGATGAATTTAAGTTGGTTGACAACTCTAGTTGTTCAAATAGGTATAAAATGATTTTCATCAAATGGGTATATCCCTTCTTGTATCCAAATTCTACTCAAGCCACTACCTATGAACAATAGTTGGCAACAAACTTAAAATCTCTCTTCCAATTCTATCAAGATACCTATGGAACCAATGATAAGAGTGTCCTTGTATATGAAACTCCAGAAGTATGATCTAGTTCTGCGTTGGAAAGGAGGAGTTTTGAGATGTTTTTAGAAACTGTTGTTTGTAATACTAATTCAAAATCGGATCTTGAATTATATCTTGAGGAGCCTCCCTTGAAAGTTCCCCTTAAAGCTAAGTTTGATGTTTTTATATGGTGGATGGGGAATGAAGCCAAGTATCCCATTCTTAGTAAATTGGCAAAGGATATCCTAACTGTTCCAGTTACAACTGTTGCTTTAGAAGCAACTTTTAGTGCTGGTAAAAGGATTATGGATTCGAAACGATCTTCTATGAAAATTATGACAGTTGAAATGGTACTTTGTAGGGGTGATTGAGTGAAGGAGAAGTATGGAATTAAAAAGGGTTACACTGCTAGTATTGTAAGTAACTTTTGCTTATGGTCTATTCTAATTTAATATTTATATGGCATTTGCTTTTATATTTGTGGTGTTTATGAAGTTATCCTTTTACTTTTGTAGCTTGAAGAACCACAATATGAACCTTTAACATATCATTTTGGTGAGGATCCAGCTGTCGCTTCTTCGACAATAGTAACTTGAACATATATAATTTCAATGCCAATGATGAGATTGTTCTGAGGCATCATTAACAAATGTAATGATAGTTTGTATTTTTTTGAAAACATAAGTTTCATAACTTATGTTTGAACATGGTTTAATTTTTTACATTAACTTCTGTTTGAATATGTGATGTGATTATGTGAATGGTATTTAAAATGTAATGTCAAATGCCAATGAGAATTTGGAAAATTAACGTAATGGAAATTTATTGTGACTTTTAAAATTAAAATATTTTATTTTATTTTTCCTCTCTAATTCGGGTGGTCTGGATACCAGGACCGAAAACTATTGGCCCGGTCTTGGTTCTCCATTAACAAATTATCCATTATCTGGTCAGGTCTCAGTTTACCAGAAGGTACCGGATCGGTTCTAGTCCAGAAAATTATCCAATATTGTTCTGGTCCGGTCCCAGTTTACCCGGTTAGGGTTTCGGTCCAACTCTCGGGACCCTGGATACCCGGGCCGGTCCGGACCGAAAACAACCCTACTTACAACGTAGAAAAGAGAATAACAATCCTAGAGAGGTTAGGACACCCATCCACATGTTATCATGCAAAAACCTATACGAAAGGAAATTTCACCCTTATCTTGGTATTCCTAGCGAAAATTCTGAATTAGAACCTCACTCTCCTTTCTTGATCACCTTCCTCTTACCTCTTCTTACCCTAACACTCTTTTTTCCTTTTCTCTAACTTTTTACGTGTTTTGACAGTTTCTCATTCTCTTCCCTTCTTTTCTTATTTTTATTATTTTATTTTTAATCAAATCTATTTCAATAAAATAATTATTATAACCATTAAATAATTATTTTATTATGTCACCACAACTATACTAATTAAAATAATTATTTAATTATTACTACTATTATTATTTATTTAATCAGCCTTAATTTAAATAATAGTAACAATAATTATTCTCCAACCACCCCCATATCTCAACATTTTTACTCAAACACTCAAATACCTTAAATTCAACATTTCTAAGGTTACTACCCTTCACCTAAGGGTCCCTCTAGCACTACAAATCATAAACAATCACATACACACAATTATATAATTATTTTACAAAAATTAATTAAAATAAACTGGGGCATTAGGGCGTTACAAATGGTATCGAGGCAGACCTCTCCCAATAAGATTTGGTTCGGGGACGAACCAAACGGAAGTTGGTAGGCATGTAACAGTTGAGGCTAAAGAAAGAGGAGAATGGTTACATGTAACACTTGAGGGCAAGGGAGTGATTGTAGATGCATGAGGCATGATAATGAGACATTCCTAGCAGCTTCTAAGGAAACACCAAATTCACATTAAAATAAGAGAGATCTTGAGGCTGTGCAGGTATGGGACTACATAGTTGAAGGAATACTTATAAGAACTAATTGGTACTACCTATACCAACAAGATGCATCTTCTTTTTGATAACCTATTCATTAAGAACTCCATAGTTAAGCGTGCTTAACTTGGAGCAATTTTGGGATGGGTGACCTTCTGGAAAGTTTCTTGGAAAGCACCTAAGTGAGCACAAAGAATGCTGAAAAGATCCGTGTTGATTTCTAGGGCCAGTCAATAATCCTGAAAATGGCCTTTATAAATTCTTTTGTTGAAATACTATACGGCGATATAGCTTGAGTGATCCTTCAGAATATTTTATTGTATTGCAATCGAGCGACATAAGTACATAAAATAATATTTTTTATACTAGGATGTCCATTATATAAAGACATCTAAAGGATTAGAGTCGAACATATATTGATAATCTCCATATTGTTATATCTTTAATTTGTAAGTATAAGCTCGTTTATTCTCTTAAACAATCCTTACGTTTCCATTTTAAAACCATACAAGTTTGAATTGTCAAAATATCTCCTAACTAATATTATGTACACTATTTATTTATTATTATAAATGAGATCACACATACAACACCCAACAATTAAATTGTAGGGAAATACATAATATTCAGAATTTTCATATATATTTTTTATTACAAATATAATCAAGACCAAATAATTTCTCTTACTAATTGAAGTATTCCCTAAAATTATTATATTTCATGTCAAATATCTAACGATTAAGAGTATTATGGCTCAAGTCCAAATGATATCAACGATCTCGACCCACTCTCTTACAAACAATTGAGGTGCACAAATAGGACTTAAATGGGTTTGATGAGGTTGAACGTGCACTAATTAGTCAAGAGAGCTCAATGTGTTCCATTATATCTATGGAGATGAATCACCCATCACACTTCCTAGATGGCGGGATTGTGCAAGTTATAATCAAGAATTTCTCTCTATATCTTAGAGGATGAGTCATCTACTGTGCTCCCTAGTTAAGTGGAGTCATACAACTCATAACAAAGATTATAGGTTAACAATTCAACACACTTCATTAGTGAAAGAGGCTATATATATCAATCTCAAAGGCTAGGCCATATCATCATTTTTCACATATAACAACCCCAAATAAATCTCGATCAGGATATCGCAAGCAAGGTCACCACTATTGTACTCCTCACAAGTTTAGTTGGCGCCCATTGCAGAGTCAGGTAAAATTGACCAAGATCGCACATTTTTCAAAATCTTTCGATTAACATAGCCTCCATTTCAAAATGGTTCCCATAAGAATTACATCATTTAGTGGCATCTAAGAGACCCTAGCAGAGACGAAGGGTATTATGGAGGAATTACATTGCCATAATCAAACATTGCAAATAAGAACTCGAAACATGCGCCAAAAACAATGAAGATGACGGACAAGCATTTTGAACATCCATCGACCCATCTCTTTTGAGATATGGAACGCCCAAATCCTAGAAAAATTCAAGGCGTCTCCTTTAATGAACTTTGACAAAAAGAGTGATCCTCGGATGTACATCTTCGCCAAAATGTATATATATATATATATATATATATATATATATATATATATATATATATATATATATATATATATATATATATATATATATATATATATATATATATATATATATATATATATATATGGTAATCATAGGAGTGATTAATTATTTTAAATGCAAGGTTCTCTTTGGAACCGTGAAGGAGGCAACCATGCAGTGATATATGTACTTCCCTTGGTTCTTAGTAACGAACTATTAATATTTGACACATAAACTATTCCATCATATCTCAGTAAGTAGGCATCGCAAAATGTCCACTACAAGATTATTTTTTACACATTTTGGGGACATTCTAGATCCTTATGCGAGTACCTAGCTTGTTTAAACTAAGAAACATCAAGGTAATAAAACTTAACCAAAGATGTTTGTAGACGAAATAACATTTTCTTTGATAGTATTTAAGAGCAAAGAAGAAATTTAAAAAATGGAACCTTAAACTCTCCCAATTTGTAGCATGAATCGTGCCAAGTTTAGAGATCATGATTCAACAAAAAAAGCATTGATCAAATATAACAATCAAGGTGAAATATCGAATATGTAATTATAATTAAGTAGACCTAGGTGTGTCACCTCCCTACCCTACGTGTGTGGGTGCACATGGAGGTATTTGCCATAGAAATGTTTTGTTTGCACAACGAGCATTATATGTGCATGTTCCCAATACCGGTTACCCCCACCCCCTTATTGGGCACCACAACAAAGCTCTTTCTTCCAGGGGAAACTCCTTAATGGGAAAACGCCTTTCAGTAAAACTTATCCTTGGAGCGGCTTCAATGAATTCTACATCAATATTCTTCACTTTATAGCCGATAGTAAGGACTTAAGGAAAGTGTTCCAAGCTGGCCATATAACCAATAAGAGAGGATGTGTTTCTCAGCTAGGGGAAAGTTCCTAAGCTAGTGACGAGTCACTCAGTTACGGGTGAGTCCTGAGTTAGGGATGAGGCACTCAATTCGGGGTGATTCATCGAGCCCCTTCCAGGTGTCTCCCGTGTAGCTTGTGTGTCAACTGAAGGATATGAAGCATCAATCATGTGATGGAAACGCTCGATTACATCTAATATAAGCAATGATGACTTGCCTTTGAGATGCTAAATAGACCTGGTCCATTCACATGTCAAAGGCATTTTTAGATTTTTTATGGAAAGTCTAAAAGTCTTCTGAGTATAGTTCAAACGCCCTAATAAAATGAGTATTTTTTTCCCCTTTTTTATTTTCTTTACTCAATTTGTTCATCCAACCTTCTATAAGCTTCTTCCAGCTTCTTACTATTCAAATCCCTTTCATTTATTTATTCCTTCCCTCTTTCCCCATTGTAATAACAATGGTTAGGGATTTAAGAAAAAGGACTTTTCGTAGGGCTCTAGACAGGCGTAAAGTTTTTAAATTTTGTGACATTAAGGGCTTTAGTAGTCCTTGTAGCGATTGCAATGGTGTTAGTGATTTATTTTTATCTTATGTGTTCCCTGGAAACAAAGAGATAATGGTTTCCCCTTAATAATGTATAAATAGGTCATAGATATTGGATCTTTTTATACTATTGAGGAAAAGATGATATACTTTAGGAAAGAGGTTGACGTACCTTCTATAGAAGACGAAGAATTGGTTGTCTTGAAGGCTTGTTCACCAACATAAAGGGTTAATATGGCCATCTCACCTAACTCCTCATCTTCTTACTTTTACTTTTGCAAAACCTAACCTAGAGAGAATTAGCTACTCATAATGAAAATTACAATACCAAATAAAAATAAGAGGGTTGGATAAGAGATCCCTTGGAGAATTAGCCTCATATGGCTCCAAATGTGCTCCAAA
Organism: Lathyrus sativus; assembly: GCA_963859935.3. Classification (NCBI taxonomy): domain Eukaryota; kingdom Viridiplantae; phylum Streptophyta; class Magnoliopsida; order Fabales; family Fabaceae; genus Lathyrus; species Lathyrus sativus. Next base: position 242,381,377 of record OZ012735.1, read on the forward strand.
CATGCCTTCCGATGTTGTAAATTGTCACTTGCACTGTAAAATGGCATAACCCTTAAAAAGAGGCAAAAAAATCCCTTTTATACCAGTCAAATCAGTTCAGAATGCATCAGAATAGGCCCAGAAAAACACCTATCGCGCATGTGATAACTTGTATCGCACGCACAATGCAGACTTTGTTTTTCTATTACACGCGCAATGTTGCGCGTGATTATTCTAGAAGCTACACATTTCCCCCCTTTTTAACCTGATTTTCACTAAGTCCTTATATCTTTAAACTTAGTCATTTTTGCATCTTTCTTTGGTTTTTCTTCTTCATTTTTTCCTCTTTAACTTGTTTTGATTCGCTTCTTTGAGTGAAAACGTGCAATGATAAAGTGTCATCAATATTCTTGCCTAAAAAAGGGCAGCGAAGATTCCTTCATGAGGGTCCAACATATTTGATCGCCTCGAAAGGCGAAGAGGATTCCTCCATGAGGGTCCAACGCATTTGATTGCCTCCAAGGGTGGCAAGGACCACTCGTAAGAATCCATCGTGTTGAGTTTTCTTTAAGGGCAACAAGAATCCTTCTATGAGGATCCATCATGTTTAAGAACTTCAAAGGGCGGAAAGAGTCTCTTGTAAGAGGATCCAAAGTGTGTTATTGCCTCAAAGAGCGACAAGGACTCCTCTATGATTATCTAACATGTTTGATCACCTCAAATGGTGGAAAAGATCCCACTACGAGGATCCAACGTGTTTGATCGCCTCGAAGGGCAGAAAGGATCCCTCATAAAAGGATCAGGTTTTATCTCGCCTCTAAGGGAAATTTCCTTCAGCTTCATGCAAAGAAATGGGAAGACAATAAATCAAAATAATAAAATGATAAACCTCATTAAAAAACATTACCCCTACACGAGGCATGGGGGAAAAGAGTGATTTCCCAAAAAAATAACATGTCCTTAAAAACGACAGAGATATAATACTCGCTTAAATAAATAATAATAATAATAATAATAATAATAATAATAATAATAATAATAATAATAATAATAATAATAATAATAATAATAATAATAATAATAATAATAATAATAGTAACAAAAAAAACAAACAACAGTAAGGTGAGAGTGCTTTGAGGGCCTTCTGTTGAGACTCCACTATATGCTCTTCTAAGGAGGAGCCTCTCATCTTTTAGGAGTCGCTTATGGTAGCTTATTTCCCAAACCAACCTTCTTGGTGTTCACACCTAGGGTTTGGAATCTTTTCAGCTTGAGAGTTTCAACATAGCATTTCTTGGCGACTTCTTAGTCTCCTTGGACGACTCAAACCCGCCTATTAAAGAGCGAGTACTTCATGCACAAGTATAATGTAGACAAGGCAATACCCAATTGATTGAAAGTTGGTCACCTTATGATCATATTTTAAGAAAATTGGGGCGTCTATAACCATATACCTAATCTTGGCCTGCTTGACTTGTTCCCCCACTCCAAAGGTGGTCGTCAGCATTATGTAGCCTTAAACTTCCACTTGCTCCGTAGAGAACTAAACTAGTGACTTGTTGAAAGTTTTTACGCCATCTGGGTCAAGGCATAGCCTTTAAAATACACCCCAATATAGGATATCTGTAAGGTTTCTGTAATACCCCTAATTTCAACCCTAATTTTAATTCAACATTTCAACGTAGAAATAGGAGTTTCAAAACTCCGCGTAAGCGTGTCCTTAAGATACGTTTATTCCCTATTGAAACCTTGACCATAGTCAAGACGTTTCTAACCTCCCTTTCGAGGGGAACTACGATTACTCTGATTTCATTCCCTATCCAGGATACTTAGGCACAAGATGCGAATCTTTTCGAGTAAACTTAGGACTAACCCTTAGGTCTCTTTTGGGTCACTCTATCCCTTAGCTCAATATATACATCAAACAGATAATAAAATAAAAAAGCATACAATAAACAAAAGGTTCATGTAGAGTACTACAGAGGTTTAGGGTGCTAGTACCTTCCCTAAGCTTAACCAACCCCTTACCTAGGTCTCTCCCCGCATTGTATTTACGATGCAAAAATAGGTTTTCCCTCTTTTGACCTTTTCCTTTGGAAAAATCAAAGAGCGGTTGTGAATCAAGAATTGTGATTTAAACTAATAAATAGTTTGATATCCTATTTCCACCGCAACAGAAAATGGCGACTTCAATGGGGAGACATCTTATTTTTCAAGGGTTATCCCTACCTCGTTTATTACATGTTATTTACTTTATTATTTGTTTGCTTGTATATAATATGTTCATGTTGTACCTTGCTTGGGGGGTATCTATTTTGTTGTGAGATAAGTCCTACTCCCGGATTTGAGGGACCTTATTATAGGAGGTGAGATATTCGACGAGGCTTATAGGGAGTGATTCCCGACCAAGCGACTTGAGAATCACCGCTCAGTTGAGACCCTTTCGAAAATGGTTCGGTTGAACGAGTATTCATGAAAAATTTTACTATTGTCGATTGGAGTCTATGATATTGAGGACCGTAGTACCTTAACACCACCTTGGCCTTATCTAGGACGTAGTGCGGGAACTATGTGGGAGTAGTCCTACAATAGTTGCTACGCGATACTACACTCAAAAGAGGTTCTCTTGAGAATATTATCGACCCCCGACTCAGTTGGAAGGTTGGTAATATCCAAAGGAAGGGCTGATGACTTTGGGAACTTCTTTAGAACCTTGTTCGACAGGTACAACGAACCCTAGTACATACCTTATTGGGAAGGGTAGACCCTAACTCCTTGCACATACCTTAACCTAGGACTTGTGAATATATGTGCATTGCATCCATAAAACATTACATTGCATCACATTTCATGGAATTCAAATCTTATTTATGGATATTGCAGGATAATATGGATTACAACAGAAGAAAAACTTTGAAGTATACTTTTAAAAGTCCTAAGCTAGATGACCTAAGGAAGCTAGGATCTTTAGTCCAAGACCGAGAAGGATTCTGTAACCGGTATGGAATGTTGTTACCTCTGTTGGAATTTAAAGTGAACGAAGGACTTCTTTCGGTTTTGCTACAGTTCTATGATCCTGACTATCATTGCTTTACATTTCCCGACTATCAGCTATTACCTACTTTGGAAGAATATTCTCAGCTTGTAGGGTTGTCTATGGTGGATAAGACTTTGTTCCCTTTCTTGGAGAAAGACCCTAAAGGACAAGACCGTTGTTAAAGCCATATGCTCGAAGTTATCCGACATCAAGGACACTAATTACCAACAATTATGAGTACTTTTCCAATGTACCCTTGCTTGGTTTTAATGAAGGATTTATTTTCCTCTAACTCTCGATTTACCTTTTGAAGATAGGCTCATCCTCAAAAAGGCCTAGCCCAAAGAGCAGAGCAAGGGGCAGAACAGGAAGCTTCCTTAGGGTCATTATTAGCTTTTATTTAGCTATTATGCCAAGACTTTTCTAAGAATGTTATTTGTAATCCGTTTTCAAACTAATAAATAAAGTTTTGGCATTCTAGGGTATTCGTAAATATTTGAATTCCATGAAATCATTTCATTCGCATTTCACATTTTTTGCATCATATTTTTGCATCACATGTGTCTCCTGGTTTCTTATTCTCGGTTTTCTCGCCTGCCAGTTTCGTCACCCTGGGTCATCCGCATCAGTACAATACTAGAGCCCAAGCTCGAAAAAGGATGGAAGGACAAGCTCAAGAGGTCGACCGTGTCAGCCATGAACTCGAAGATCTTCGAGGAAGTGTGGGGCAGATTATGGAGATGCTGCAAGCCCATAAGATGAAGATGGATAATCAACCTACTGTTGTTTCTGAGATTACCAACGCTGTTGTGGGTTCTCACTCAGCTGTTACTGTTGAGAACATACCTCCTCATGGTCTTCAACCCAGTTTGGTGCATCCTACCATTGCTCAACCAGTTCGACGAGTTACTCCTCCGAAGTGCAAAACTCTGAGCGTTGACCACCATAAAAAACCTACACGTCCGAGAAATCGCTCGATGGCTCCTCACCAACCTTGGCAACCTCAGCAGAATTATGTTCAAGGTTATCCAGTTCAGTATGCTCCACAACCCTATGTAGCTACTGTTGCACCTCCTTTCAGTAAGCAATTTTCTACCTATCAGCCTGGGCAACCGGCCCCGGTCTATCAGCATCCGATTTATCAACAACCTCCTGTTTGTCAGCCCGCACAAGCTCATATCAGCTGTCAACGAGCGCCCAATGCTCCTGCTTATCAACAACCTAAGAATCAGACATCTAGTCAGAATGCTCCTAGTAAGAGACAGTATAAGCCTTGTCCTCTGATTTCGATGACTTTCACCAAGTTGTATCCTTACTTAGTGCAACGAGGTTTGATTACCACTAGAGTTGTGGGTCCACCGCCTAATCCGTTGCCAGCCAACTACGACGACGCCACTCATTGTTTATTACATGAGGGTGCGCCCGGTCACGATTTGGAAGGTTGTTACGCGCTCAAGAACATTGTCAGAGATTTGTTGGAATAGAAGATATTGGCTTTCGATGATCCTCAGCCAAAAATCAAGACTCCCCTCAAGGTTTTCAACGCATCTCAGCCAGCTACTTCTCCTATGAATATGCCAAAGCCAGTAATTATTCAGAAGCCTAGCAGTCCGCAAGATGACGTGACCCTGATCGACCAAGAATCAGGGAAAGTTAGTCTGAAGGAAGATTCGAAGACTGATACTGAAGCAATGACAGACATAGTTGGGGCAAGCAAGACGACTCGCAGTGACCGTACTCCCTTTCATATTGAGACTCCTCCAGAGGAAACCACTACTATTGTGCTGGTCTCAGATATAAAGACTTCATAAATACATTTTGAAGGACTTTGAGACATTACCTTTTGCTTATTTATATGTTTTATTTTCTTTGATTAAGCATAATTAGCATGTATGAACTTGTTTATTTTGGAATAATTAATGCATAATGTTTGTCTTGAATTAATCCATTTGTTTCACCACAAAAATAATTTTTCATAAACTTATAATGCCAACTTTACCCGATCTCTTGCTTTGATAGAGAATTGGGAGGAGGATGATGAACGAAAAACATCAAATCTCTTGTCATATGCTTTCGATTGAAACCTGCTGATGATGTAAAGCATTGTTTCAAATCCCAAATAATGGAGATATAAGGACGATAATCCCTCTTTAACCCCTTCGAGCCTTGAAGTAGGAGTTTTCTTCTTTTCCAAATAAAAACCCTCATCTTAACCTGGGGCAAGGTAGTTTCAGTTAAATTGACCGAGCACTTAGACTTTCAAAAAGAATGAGCGAACCTTCGAGAACCTATCCTAACATCTTAGGAAGTTAGAATGCAATGACTATCCCTCTACTACTAAAAGAGTGGGGCAGTCACAAGCCTTTCAAAAGAGTCACATGACTTAGTCGACAAAAATATAAATATATATAAATATATATATATATATATATATATATATATATATATATATATATATATATATATATATATATATATATATATATATATATATATATATATATATATATATATATATATATATATATATATATATATATATATATATATATATATATATATATATATATAATATATATATATATATATATATATATATATATATATATATATATATATATATATATATAAATATATATAAATATATATATATATATATATATATATATATATATATATATATATATATATATATATATATATATATAAATATATATAAATAAATATATATATATATATATATATATATATATATATATATATATATATATATATATATATATATATATATATATATATATATATATATATATATATATATAATATATATATATATATATATATATATATATATATATATATATATATATATATATATATATATATATATATATATATATATATATATATATATATATATATATATATATATATATATATATATATATATATATATATATATATATATATATATATATATATATATATATATATATATATATATATATATATATATATATATATATATATATATATATATATATATATATATATATATATATATATATATATATATATATATATATATATATATATATATATATATATATATATATATATATAGCCCACTAAGTCAAAACCTGTGAAGGAGACTTAGGCAAAACTGGGGCATCCCGTTGGACTCCAAGGTCAAATCAAAAGACGTCGTCCAGGCAAAAGTTGGGGAAGAAAAAAATATAACAAGAGCAAGGGATTACCATAAAGAATCCCCAATAAAAGAGCAAAGTCGTGAGATTCAAAAAACTAAAAGAAAATAAGTGAGTGACTGCCATGTCCAAAGCCTTAATGAGTTCTCGACCATATCAAATCCAATTGAGATATGAGTGCCCGTATTCGGTTAACTGAATTAGGATTGGATAACATCACGAAGAATGGGTGGGTATCAATAAATTTGAGCCTTTATCCTTTGTTTCCTAAACCGTGAACCAAGCCACGATACAACCTTTCAAAGACCTAATTGAAGTAGGAATTATTTTGAAAGCATACTCGACGAGATAATGTTTCCTGACTCCTATGAGCTATGCTCAATTTAACGTTGGCATTAAAATTTAAATTCATATCCTAACTAGTGATTCAGTCATAAAATGTTGCGATATCTTTTTCAAAACAAAAACAAAATTTCAAGACAAATATACATGTTGCATTGATAGTTCAGGATTAGCATTTCATGCGTGTTAGTTTTGCCTGACGTCTCAGAAACATACATATGAATATCGAAGATCCTGCTAAACAGGGGCAGTTGGTTCCCAATTTACTTACGGATACAAGCCAGACAACTCAGTCGTAACACGGTTGATCTGTGCCAGTTACGTCTAGATCTGATCGACCCCTCCAAGAGTTTGAAAACATTGGGGCAATTGAACTCCATGTTCTCTGTAAAATTCTTTTGAGATGATTCTTCCTTGCAAAGTTAGTGCTCGGGGGTATATTGTTTTTCAAAATGGCGACTACTACAAACTCCATTAAGATCAAAACTAGCTTGTTTCACAACATTCTTCATGCACCCGATGGATCTTACTCCCGGCTCTTCGCTCCCCAGTAAATCTCATCGTTGCAGAATCTACATCTTAACCATTGCCTCAACACAGTCCCCAGAGAGACTTTAAACTAACATAGTCCCCAGCGAGACTATAAGCTGATGACATTATGGTCCGAGCCGGTAATCTCAAAGACTATAGAGATCATACTTGCATCTTCCCAGCGATAGTCCCCAGCGAGACTTTAAGCTGACAACACTTTTGGGATCCATCCGATAAATCCCCAGTGACTCTTAAGACTGCAGAGATATCCCCGGTATCCTCCAAGTGATATGTATTCTTGAAGACCCATTCTTAGTGGAAGCATCTGTTCCTCAGTGAATTTGCATTACCTTCCTCAAGAATATTCCCCGGGAGATTGCCATATTCTCCCAAGAAGTCAAGATATTGTCCTCAGGAATGTATGTTGATTTCTCCCCAGTAAGTTCGACGAACTCTCCTCAGGGAAGTTTGGTATCTTTTATCCCCAGTTGGATGTACCTTGTCCCCAGGAAGTCGAGGTATTATTTCCAGGAAGTTTCTACACTATCTCCATGAAACTTCCTAGCTCCTCATCTTCCCCACGAAGCGGATATTTATTTTATCCCTGGAAGTCTCTGATCCTAGGGTTTTCTTTGGCTTATTATGATTCATGATAGCGATCCCTCCCGTGAAGTCATGATGTCGTATCCTCATGCAGAGATCAAAGATCCCCAGTTGAAGTAAGGACATCATACTCTCCAGGTGAAGTCGTATCATACCCCCATGTGGAAGTCATGATATTTTTCTCCTCAGGGAAGTTAGAAATTTGAAGCAAGGTTTGGTTCTACTATCAGCTCTTCCTATCCTCGATATATGTACTGTTGCAGAGGTCACAGGGTATTCCTGTCGTGATGTTTAGTTCATCTCATGTCTCCTCTCTCATCTGTTTTGTCAACATATGCATGATCCTAAGCATTGCATGTTAGAACACAGATTGGTTCTTAATAATATTTCTATGTTTTGATGATAACTATTAGGAAATTTTGTATTTAAGAATTATATACTCTAAAATTTGCTTGAGAGTTTTTACTGCAGATAGTAAAGAAATTAATACTCCAGAAGCAAATCTGTATTGAATGCAAGAAATTAACTAGACTCTGAAGTGCCAGATGCACTCATTAGAAGATTCTGATTGCTGCCAACAGAAGATTCTGAGCGTAGCTTCCAGAAGATTCTGAAGCAGAAGCTCCAGAAGAATCTGAAGCAGAAGCTCCAGAAGAATCTGAAGCAGAAGCTCCAGAAGGATCTGAAGAAGTAGCTCCAGAAGAATCTGAAACAAGTCAGAAGCATCTGAAGCAAAGAAGAATTTTGTATGAAGAGTTTTTCAAAGCATAGATTCTACAGAAGTTTCTGAAAGTACTAAAGCTTCCAGTACTGAAGTTCTGTTCCAAATATGCTCTGATATTTAACACGGTGAAAGCACACCTGCTGCAGAAGACTTTGATCCAGCAAGCTCTGATCATCATCAGAAGACTCTGACACAATTAGACTCTGATGAACTTGCTGAAAACTGAAGAAGAAATATTCAAAGATTATATCCGTTGGAGTAAATCAAACGTCTCTTTCCTTATTTATGCTAGACACATGAACACAGACAAAAAGGATTTTTCTGTGCTTTCTTCTTCTAGAAAAGGTCACTTGATGTGAAGACAAATAGGCTCAGACCTTTTGGGACACTCTTCTCAACGTGCAGTTCGCTTGGATCAGCTGCCTATAAAAGCAAGTCTCCACCAAATTCTTCAGTGAGACGTTTTTCTAAAAAGAAATTAAAACATTCAAGCTCTCACACTTTCATATTCTTCTTAGAATTAATTTCATTGTACTTAAACTTAAGAGAAATATCATTGTTGTGATTAAAGCTTTTTAGAAGCATTCTTACTCTTGTATTAAGGATTCAGTTGGAATCAGTAGCTCTTGAGAAGACTAAGAACAATTGTTCTTAGGTGTTACTATTGTAATCTGTTTGATTAAATAGTGGATTAAGTCCTTGTTTGAGAAAGGCAAATCACTCTAGGAAGGGTGGACTATAGTAGTTGAGTTCAACGAACCAGGATAAAAATACTTGTGTTTTAATTCTAAGTTTTAATCTTTCATACTTATTCAACCCCCCTTCTAAGTATTATCTCACCTTCAGTTGGCATCAGAGCTCCGGTTCTGTGTGTGCTACCACTTAACAGTGTCAGTAAAGATCCAGAGAGAAATACTTTGATATATATTTAGTTGTTACTATGGCTGATAATACAATATCCAATGTTAACAATAAATATAAAGAAAGGGACAGAATCAGCACCAAACCCCCTATGTTTGATGGGGAGAAATTTGATTACTGGAAAGACAGAATTGAAAGTTTTTTCCTTGGATATGATGCTGGTTTATGGGATCTAGTCATAGATGGATATGTTCATCCCACAGATGGGAATGGCAAGATAGATAGAAAATCTATGACAGATGCTCAGAAGAAAGATTTTAGAAATCATCACAAGGCCAGAACAATATTATTGAATGCATTTTCTCATACTGAGTATGAAAAAATTACAAACAGGGAAACTGCTTTTGATATGTTTGAATCCTTAAACATGACTCATGAGGGAAACTCTCAAGTCAAGGAAACAAAAGCTCTGGCTCTGATCCAGAAGTATGAGGCCTTCAAGATGGAAGACTCTAAATCTGTTGAAGCTATGTTCTCCAGATTTCAAATCCTCACAGCTGGGCTAAAGGTTCTGGACAAGGGATACTCCACATCAGATCATGTAAAGAAAATCATCAGAAGTCTACCTACCAGATGGAGACTAATGGTGACTGCCTTGAATATGGCTAAAGATATGAACAAGATCTCTTTAGAAGAACCCATCAGCTCACTAAGAAGCCATGAAATTGAGCTTGAGGAAGATGAACCTCATAAGAAAGAAAAAGGTAAATCTGTTGCTTTAAAATCTAATAAATCTGCTAAAGCTTTGCAGGTTATTGAAGAAAGCTCTGAAGAATCTTCTTCTGAAGAAGAAGATGAATTATCCATGCTTTCCAGAAGGATCAACAGACTCTGGAAGCACAAGGGAAAGAAGTCCAACAACTTCAGAAGATCTGATCATAGAAAGGAATCTTCTGGGCACAAAAGATCTGGCAAGAAAGAAGTTGTATGCTATGAGTGCAAAGAACCTGGGTATTACAAGAATGATTGCCCCAAACTTCAAAAGAAAAACCCAAGAAGAAGTTTAACAAAAAGAAGAAGGTTCTGATGGCAACATGGGATGACTCAGATGAATCTGAATCATCTTCTGAATCAGAAGAAGAATGTGCTAATGTTGCCCTGATGGCCAGCACAGAAGATCAAGAGGAAGGAACCTCAGGATATGAATCAGATTCTGAATCTGATGATGACGCTGAAGAGGTAATGGCTAAACTTACTAAAGAAGAACTTATAAAAGTTTTATCAGAAGTTCTTAAAAGTTATAACAATATCAAACTCAAATACAAGAAGCTGAAAAGCAATCTTGAATCTGAGATTGATCTTCTAAAGAAAGAACTTGTTGAGCAAAAGGAAATTAATCTGAAAATCAAAAATGACTTTGAAATAACTCAACAAGAATCTGAATCTGAGACTAAGTCATGTGAAAACATTTTAGAAAAATATGACTCTAGCTTTCAGAGATTCCTTACTAAGAGCATAGACAGAAGCAAGATGGCTTCTATGATCTATGGTGTTAGTGGGAACAATAGAAGAGGTATTGGATATGAATCTTCATCTGGAGGTAATCCAAAATCTGTTGACAAACTTTTCATCAAGAAGACACCTTTGTATTCTCAATTTAAATTTGGTCACTTAAATGACATTAAACACACAAGCTCTGAGAAGAATACTTATGTGTTTAAACCCAAGGCAAGTCAAAATAAACATTATGTTGAAAAACAGAAGTTTAGACAAACCTACAAACCAACTAACCCCAAAGGACCCAAGAAGATCTGGGTACCTAAAAATAAAATAGTTCCTGTTGCAGATGTTCTTAGCAGCAAGGTCAGGACACCAATCATGGTACCTGGACTCTGGATGCTCACAACACATGACAGGCGAAAAGTCTATGTTCCAAAGCCTGCAACTTAGATCTGGAGGTGATGTGAAGTTTGGAGGGAACCAGAAGGGCAAGATCATTGGATCTGGCACCATTGGAAATGGTAAACTTCCCTTTATTACTAATGTTTTACTTGTTGAAGGGTTAAAGCATAACTTATTGTCCATAAGTCAATTAAGTGACAATGGTTATGATATTACCTTTAATCAAAAATGTTGTAAAGCTATTAGTCAAAAGGATGGCTCTATCCTATTTAGTGGTAAGAGGAAAAACAACATTTATAAAATAAATCTTTCAGAACTTAAAGTTCAAAATGTTAAATGCCTCTTGTCTGTTAATGAAGAGCAATGGGTCTGACACAGAAGATTGGGCCATATTAATATGAGACGTATATCTCAGATTAATAAACTTAATCTTGTCAGAGGACTCCCTAATCTGAAGTTCACTTCAGATGCTCTTTGTGAAGCATGCCAAAAAGGGAAGTTTTCAAAATCATCTTTTAAATCAAAAAATGTTGTTTCTACTTCCAAACCACTAGAATTACTTCATATTGATCTATTTGGACCAGTGAAAACTGCATCCATCAGAGGCAAGAAGTATGGATTAGTCATTGTTGATGACTATAGTAGATGGACATGGGTAAAGTTCTTAAAACACAAGGATGAGTCACATTCTGTGTTCTTTGACTTCTGCAAGCAAGTCCAGAATGAAAAGGAATTCAAAATTATAAAAGTCAGAAGTGATCATGGTGGTGAATTTGAAAATAAAAATTTTTAAAAATATTTTTCTGAAAATGGCATTGCTCATGATTTTTCCTGTCCTAGAACTCCACAACAAAATGGGGTTGTAGAGAGGAAAAACAGAACTCTGCAAGAAATGGCCAGAACCATGATCAATGAGACAAATCTGGCAAAACACTTTTGGGCAGAAGCAATCAACACAGCCTGTTACATTCAGAACAGAGTGTCTGTAAGACCTCTTCTGAAAAAGACTCCTTATGAACTGTGGAAGAACAGAAAGCCCAACATTTCATATTTTCATCCTTTTGGATGTATTTGCTATATGTTAAATACTAAGGAAAATCTGAACAAGTTTGATTCCAAAGCACATAAGTGTTTCATGCTTGGATATTCTGAACGCTCTAAAGGCTACAGAGTATACAACACTGAGACACAGATTGTGGAAGAATCCATTCATGTCAGATTTGATGATAAGCTTGGCTCTGAAAAGCCAAAGCAGTCTGAAAACTATGTAGATAGAGAAGTAGTCTTCATTGACTCTGAAGTCCCAGAAGCAGACAAAATTCTAGTGAAGGAACCAGAAGCAATGCCAGATGCTATTCCTTTAACTTCTCAGATGAACAATCTAAACATTTCTGAAGAATCAACTATTAGAGGATCATCATCCAGAATTAAAGCTTCTCATTCAGAAAATGTCATTATTGGAAAGAAAGATGATCCCATCAGAACAAGATCCTTTCTAAGATCATCTGAAGCATCACTATTTGGACTGGTGTCAGAAATTGAACCATCTTCTGTAGATGAAGCTCTGCAAGAAAATGATTGGATTATTGCCATGCAAGAAGAGCTAAATCAATTCACCAGAAATGATGTATGAGATCTAGTTCAAAGACCACAAGGATTCAATATAATTGGTACAAAATGGGTCTTCAGAAATAAACTGAATGAGAAAGGAGAAGTTGAAAGAAATAAGGCAAGGCTAGTTGCTCAAGGGTACAGTCAACAAGAAGGTATTGATTACACTGAAACTTATGCTCCGGTGGCAAGGTTAGAATCTATACGCCTTCTTATTTCATTTGCTGCACAAAATAACATCACTCTGTATCAGATGGATGTTAAAAGTGCCTTTCTTAATGGTATTATAGAAGAAGAAGTTTATGTCCACCAACCTCCTGGTTTTGAAAATGAAAAGTTTCCAGATCATGTTTTCAAACTAAAGAAATCTCTATATGGTTTAAACAAGCTCCCAGAGCTTGGTATGAGAGATTGAGCAATTTTCTTCTGGAGAAAAATTTCATCAGAGGCAAAGTGGATACAACACTCTTTTGTAAATCAATTAAGAAAGATCTTCTAATTTGTCAAATTTATGTAGATGATATTATTTTTGGATCAACAAATATTATGCTTGGAAAGGAGTTTGCTACATGTATGCAGGCAAAATTTGAAATGAGCATGATGGGAGAACTCAGATTCTTTCTAGGAATCCAAGTCAATCAAACTCCAGAGTGCACTTACATATATCAGACCAAATATGTTAAAGAACTTCTGAAGAAATTTAACATGGCTGATAGTAAGCTGACAAAGACTCCCATGCATCCTACTAGCTCACTTGGCAAGGAAGAGGTAAGTAAGAAAGTAGACCAGAAGCTCTACAGAGGTATGATTGGTTCTCTTCTTTATCTAACTGCTTCTAGACCTGACATATTGTTCAGTGTATGCTTGTGTGCTAGATTCTAATCAGATCCTAGAGAGTCACACTTGACAGCTGTCAAGAGGATTCTAAGGTATCTGAAAGGTACTTCTAATGTGGGTTTGTGTTACAGAAAATCTGATAATTTCAAATTAGTTGCATTCTGTGATGCTGACTATGCTGGAGACAGAGTGGAAAGAAAAAGTACTTCTGGAAGTTGTCAATTTCTAGGAAGAAATCTAATCTCCTGGTACAACAAGAAGCAACCCACAATTGCACTTTCAACCACAGAGGCAGAATATATTGCTGCTGCTGGATGTAGCACGCAGATGCTCTGGATGAAAAGTCAACTAGAAGATTATCAAAATTTTGAAAGTAACATCTCTATCTTTTATGATAATACTTCTGCTATATGTTTGTCTAAAAACCCCATTTTACATTCTAAGGCAAAACATATAAAAATTAAGCATCATTTCATCAGAGACTATGTTCAAAAGGGAATAATAAATTTAGCCTTTGTTGATATAGATCATCAATGGGCAGATATTTTTACAAAACCCCTTGTTGAAGATAGATTTAAATATATTCTGAAAAATATTGGTATGGATTTTTGTCCAGAATAATATTTGTCAGAAGCAAAGTTTTACAGATGCAAAAATGCCTAAAGCTCTGAAGTATTACTTCTGATTGCTTACTTAATCTGCTTTATATTTTTTGTGAAACTCTGAACTAACAATCCTTAGAGGATCTGAACGTTGGTTAACGTTTCATTTCTCAAGAGAATTCAGAACACATACAAGCAAACACGTGTCACACCAAATCTGCAAAGGTGGCGTGTACATAACTGAAGAGATGTTTGAGGTGAAGTTTGAATAGTGAAAATCTTGATTTTCCCCCCAATTTGTCAGAAGCAATAAATGTTTGAAATGATTATTATTCTTTTCATTTAATGCTTGTTCAAACGTGCAAAAAGTTCTGACTGATGGTATGCCTAATTGTTTTAGTATAAATACATGACCTATCTTCACTTTCACACTTTTCACAATCTCAGAAAATTTTATGCATTTTCATCTTCTCTTCTCTCTACATAAAAACCCTAAACCTAAGCGTGTGACAAAGCAATCTTCAATGGCTACTTCATCATCAACAGTTGCTCAATTCCAATCTTCAATGGCTGCAGTTACTTCTATAAGCATGGGTGTTGCTCCTTACTCTCCTCCTAAAAGAACTCTATTGACCCCTGTTGAAAAGTTGGAGGTTTTGTGTGAATCCATGGTAGAATTTGATTCACTTGCAGAAAATGGCTTTGAATTTCATTCTATCATTGGTGCTCAAGGATGGGTAAAGTACTTTGATAAACTCTTTGGACCAGTTTACCCCCTCCTTGTGAAAGAGTTCTGGATCCATGCATCAGTTTACCCTAAATTCATCCTATCTTCTGTACTGGGAAAAGAAATCATTATAACAGAAGATCTGATCAGAAAGCTAATTGGATATGAAGAAACAGATGGTGTTTCACACTTGCCAGCTGGGCGTGTGGATATGGATGAAGTGTATGAAGAAGTGATGACTGCTGGTCAAGCTTCTAACAAGTTCAAGGATCTGAAGCCTGACTACAAGATCTGGGCTATGATCTTCATGGGATGCATCCATCATAGGAAGTTAACAAACTCTCCAGACTATGTCAATAATGAACAGCTCTATTTCATGTATTGCCTCAGTCAGAGCACCAAGGTAGATCTTCCATATATTCTCTTTATGCATCTGTGGAACCATATAAATGCCTCTAGAGAGTATGTGAAAGAAAAAGGACAGAAGATCAGAACCTGGATCCCTTTTGGAAGGTTGATCTCAGATCTTCTAACTGAGAATGGATTGGTCTCTATTATGTACGCCGCTGGAGTTACAGAGGAATTGGAATTCATAATGGGAAAGCCTTTGAATGCCAAAAGTATTCAGAGACTTAAAATAGTGGATGAACTCACAACAGCTCCCAAGAAGTTGAATGTTTCTGAAATGAGTAAGAAGAGGATTCCTGTAGATGATTTTCCATTATTCTTTGCTGAAGAACCAAGGCACATTGTTGTGATGTACATTGATGAATGTAAGAAAGAAGGAAAGCATGTTCCTGCAAACATAATACAACTAGCAAGACAACCTCTACCTGAAGCAGAAGAAGAAGAAGAAGCACAACTCCAAAGAAAGAGGACTCAGCCAGCAGCAGAAGCTGCACCTGTTCAGAAGAAGGTCAAGATTGCTGAGAAGCCACAAAAGCTCTTGAAGAGAAAAGATTCTAGAGACACTTCTTCTGTACCAGCCAAGAGAATCAAGATAAAAGGTACTAAATCTTCTGTATCTTCTGCAAGTAATGTTGTTTTAAATGATTCAAATATTAAGTCTATTCCTAAACCACCCTCTACACAAACTACTTCTGTTACTGCTCCTAGTTCTAAATCACCACAAAAACAAACTTTTGTTCCAACACCAACAACAACAAAAACAATTCCAACACCAAAAGTCTCTGTACCACAATAATCTCAACCAAAAATCCAAATCAAACAGTTTGTTCCATAAAAACAATCTTCACAGAAACAACCATCAGAACAATAACCTACAGAACAACAATCACAACCTTCTGTACAACAAAAATCCTCTAAACCACTTAAACAAAATCCATCTGAACAACAACAGCACCCACAAGAAAAACAACCTGAAAAACCACAAGAACCTCCATCAGAAAAAGCCTCTGAACATCAACCACCATCATATAATCCACCATCAAAATCATATGAACCCACTGCATCTGAACCTACAAAAATAACACCTGTTCAAGTCTCATCTGAACCAATCACAATCCCATCTGATAAACCCATATCAGAACAACCATCAAAACCCTCTGAAATTCCTTCAGAACCAACCAACACTTCTGAACCCAACATTCCTGAGACAGAAGTTCTTGATGTCACACCCTTAAAAACTGTGTTTCAAGTATCTTCTACTTCCTGCACACCAACCACCTCTTCAAACTCCTCAGAATCAGACATCCATCCAGACTTTCTAGTCTCTCCATCTCACAGAGCCTCTGAGGTAAACCAACCAGAACCCATTATACCTTCTAAAGCTCCCATTCCAGATCCTATTCCCACACCTGCACCATCATCTGAAATACTGATTCCAAGTTCCAACCCAAGAACATCTATTTCTTGTGCCCAAGTTTCATCACTGTTCCACAATTTGGCATATGGTTTCAAACTCAAAGATTTTTATGACAGAGTTGAACCATCTGACCCTATCAACCCTCTGAAACCCAAACTCATAATGACCCTTTCATCTGTGATTCTTGACTATATAAAATCTAAGTCAGATGTAGATTCATTAGCAACTATATCATGTTCTGCTAAAACTGATAAAGTTGTTGCCTCAACTATACCAATTTCCTCTGATAACAATGTTGCTTCTGATGAACCCCCCAAATTTGCCTTCCAAACCTACTCAAATGAACCTTTTGATGTAGTTACC
This sequence comes from Lathyrus sativus, assembly GCA_963859935.3. NCBI lineage: Eukaryota > Viridiplantae > Streptophyta > Magnoliopsida > Fabales > Fabaceae > Lathyrus > Lathyrus sativus. The sequence continues at coordinate 242,398,527 of OZ012735.1, forward strand.
CTTCACACCAGAGCAAAACCTCATTTGTTAAATGCCTTAAACAGATCAAAAGAAAAAGCTCTTGAAATTCCCTTCATTCCATATTATCCTCCTCCTCTAATCTCTATTCAGAAATCTCTTTTTCCACCAACTCCCCAACCAAAACCAATAACTCTGGAAACTCTGCTACATCCTAAGCCCAGACTTAATGTTAATCCTTTATTTCAATCATTTTTGCAAGAAATACAGTTGTATTTAGGTACTGTACAGAAGAAATGCTCAACAACAATGGATGCCAAAGAATCTGATATCATCTGGAATGGATTCATCAACAGATTCAACTCTGTGGCCTCAAATCTGAAGAACATTTCTTCTGATGATGCGAAGCTCGGATTTGCTGAGGCTGCAAGAACTCTATTCTGGACTGTCAAGAAATCTGAACCTCTGCTCCTTACAGATGCTCCTCCCTCATCAGAAGACACTACTGAAGTTGCACCTGAAGAAAATCAATTGGCCATGACTCTGGTAGACCCTCCTTCTAGCTCTAATGCTCCAGACTCTATAGAACCCATGGAAATTTACTCTGTTCAAGCTCCAGAACCTGATCATACTTCTTCATCTGAGTTAAAGAAAGAACATCCAGATTTTGAAGATAAGATTGCTGCTCTGGAAGCTGGTCAATCTGAGATCAAGTCTTGGATGGCAAAACAGGATAAGAAGTCTGAGGACATGACATAATGGATGTCTAAGCAGGATCAAAAGAATGAAACAATGGCTAAGTAGATGTCCAAGCAAGAGCAGTCCTCCTCTGAGATTACAGATCTATTGAAGATGCTTTTGTCCAAACACTCTTAGATTTTCATTTTTCATTCTTCTGTTTTTGCATCTGATGTTTGCTATGTATTTTTTATATCTTCTGATGCATGTACTTTTGATCTGATCTTATTGAATGAATCAAAGTTTTCTCCATTAAATTATCTCATTTACTGTTTCCTCTTATTTGTCTTTTTAAAGTGCTTACTTTTTGCTTATGACAAAAAAGGGGGAGAAAATATAGATCTGAACTGCTTAATATAACTTCACCAGAATGAAACTTCAGACATATTTATTCTATCTAACATTTAATCTGAGTATTTCAGAACTTTTGATAAGTACATTCTGTAAAAGAAACTCTGAGTCTCTCAGATCATTTGACTATTATCAAACTCTGAATCTTAAATCTGCAAGACATTCTGATTTCAAATGTTAAAAGAACAAACAAGATCTAACTCTGAAGATTACTCAAGAAAAAAGGGAAGTTTCTATTCCTTATATGTATTTATCTCAGGGGGAGATTCAACATCTCAGGGGGAGTTATAATTTTAATATTTTCAACTAAACAAAATTTCTGATGTTTTTGTCATCATCAAAAAGGGGGAGATTGTTAGAACACAGATTGGTTCTTAATAATATTTCTATGTTTTGATGATAACTATTAGGAAATTTTGTATTTAAGAATTATATACTCTAAAATTTGCTTGAGAGTTTTTACTGCAGATAGTAAAGAAATTAATACTCCAGAAGCAAATCTGTATTGAATGCAAGAAATTAACTAGACTCTGAAGCGCCAGATGCACTCATTAGAAGATTCTGATTGCTGCCAACAGAAGATTCTGAGCGTAGCCTTCAGAAGATTCTGAAGCAGAAGCTCCAGAAGAATCTGAAGCAGAAGCTCTAGAAGGATCTGAAGAAGTAGCTCCAGAAGAATCTGAAGCAAGTCAGAAGCAAAGAAGAATTTTGTATGAAGAGTTTTTCAAAGCATAGATTCTACAGATGTTTCTGAAAGTACTAAAGCTGCCAAATATGCTCTGATATTTAACACGCTGAAAGCACACTTGCTGCAGAAGACTCTGATCCAGCAAGCTCTGATCATCATTAGAAGACTCTGACTCAATTAGACTCTGATGAACTTGCTGAAAGCTGAAGAAGAAATATTCAAATATTATATCCGTTGGAGTAAATCAAACGTCTCTTTCCTTATTTATGCTAGACACAAGAACACAGACAAAAAGGATTTTTCTGTGCTTTCTTCTTCTAGGAAAGGTCACTTGATGTGAAGACAAAAAGGCTCAGACCTTTTGGGACACTCTTCTCAACGTGCAGTTCCCTTGGATCAACTGCCTATAAAAGCAAGTCTCCACCAAACTCTTCAGTGAGACGTTTTGCTAAAAAGAAATTAAAACATTCAAGCTCTCACACTTTCATATTCTTCTTAGAATTAATTTCATTGTACTTAAACTTAAGAGAAATATCACTGTTGTGATTAAAGCTTTTTAGAAGCATTCTTACTCTTGTATTAGATTTACATTGATTGTAAAGGATTTCCTTAAGAGGATTCAGTTGGAATCAGTAGCGCTTGAGAAGACTAAGAACAGTTGTTCTTAGGTGTTACTACTGTAATCTGTTTGATTAAATAATGGATTAAGTCCTTGTTTGAGAAAGGCAAATCACTCTAGGAAGGGTGGACTGGAGTAGTTGAGTTCAACGAACCAGGGTAAAAATACTTGTGTTTTAATTCTAAGTTTTAATCTTTCATACTTATTCAACCCCCTTCTAAGTATTATCTCACCTTCATTACATACTCATTGCATGACATTTTCATACACATTAACATACACATTAGTATATACTTTGGCATGCGCATTAGCATCTACATTGTTTTGCTATTCGTGTCATCCTTTGTTGTTACCACTGAGTAACTGGGTTGTTCGCTCTCTCCAAGTGGATCGTCAGCCTTAAGCATAAAGTATTATTTATTTCCAGCTAGTCCCCACAGAGTTCAACCCTCGTGGACGATGGTTATTCCAGTTACCTTTCCGCGCTAGGATAAGGTAGTCCCCATTTGAGTTTGTTTCCTTAATGGAGTCTTGTTCGTTATTTCTTTCTAGCCCAGTTCTATATCAAACTTCAGTCCCGTCGGTCACCGAACCTACTTACGTGCATTTATTTTGCACTATCTTTCAAGGAAAGCATTTACAATCCTTTGCAGACAAGCAACAGTTCCCAACCGAGGAGCTTGTCACCTACATTAAACCTTAAGACGTTGAGCCGCCACACTCATTCTTGGGCGTCCTGCCGTGGACATATCATTTAAACCTTGAGACGTTGAGTCACCGCACTCATTCTTGGGCGTCCCGCCGTGGATATATCCTTTCCTAAACCTTGAGAAGTTGAGTCGCCGCACTCATTCTTGGGCGTCCCGCCGTGGACATATCACTTAAACCTTAAGACGTTGAGTCGCCACACTCATGCTTGGGTGTCCCACCGTGGACATATCTTTTCCTAAACTTTAAGACGTTGAGTCGCCGTACTCATGCTTAGGCCTCCCGCCGTGGACCATTTTACCCTTTAGTAAAAGAAGGAGCTGAATCATATTCAGGGAGCCGACCTTGAGATATGAAGAAGTTCATTTTATCCTTTAGTAAAAGAAGGAGTTGAATCGTATTCAGGGTGCCGACCTTGAAGTATGAAGAAGTTCGTTTTATCCTTTAGTAAAAGAAGGAGCTAAATTGTATTCAGGGCGCCGACCTTGAAGTAGGAGGAAGTTCATTTTATCCTTTAGTAAAAGAAGGAGCTGAATCATATTCAGGGCGCCGACCTTGAAGTATGAAGAAGTTCATTTTATCCTTTAGTAAAAGAAAGAGTTGAATCGGGTTCAGGGCGCCGACCTTGAAGTGTGAGGAAGTTCATTTTATCCTTTAGTAAAAGAAGAATCTGAATCGTATTCCGGGCGCCGACCTTAAATATGAAGAGGTTTATTTATCAGATGAGTGACAATCCCTCCAGCGGAGCTCATTAATCAATCAATTTTTCATCTATTATTCACTGATAAGCAGCAGACTCTTTATTTGAGAGTTTTATCCAGTTTGGCATATAAGTCCCTTCCGACGATAAGTGGCAGTTCTTTCTCAGGGCGTTTCCCCTTAAAGTCCATTTATTTTGGCATACAGCCGATTTTACCCTGTATATTTTCTGCGGATTCCTGAAAATCCCGTCCGATCCTGTCACGAGGGAGAGTTTCCAGAAGCTCGGATGTTATTCTTTGCTTAATGCTCTAGCATCTTGTTAATTGATCCTACAGTTGTGCAGATCCATTTTTATCTTTTACCATAGAGTATCAGCCGGTAACTCCTGAACCTGTTGAGCAATTACTCTTAGATATTCCCCAGCGGAGGCCGTCTCACCGGTGCCATCTCCATTGAGGATCCCGTTCTTACTATTTCCTTTCTAAAAGTGACAATTGGTCGTGCTCGCACCAGTTGACCATCATCTTTAGAATTCCTCGTGTCGCGCTGTTTTCCCAGTGCGTCATATTCCCCAGTGTGGTTCGTTCATCGTGTCTGCCCAATCTGTCGTCGTGTCGTTTGCGTCTTTGCATTTACCATTCCATTGTATGCATCATACTACATTCATGGCATTGTAGCATTATCTCTTGTTTTGTTTTGTCCATTGCATCGCATATCACTGCATCTAAGAGCAAAATTTTCGGTTAACTATATTTAAATCTCTTTCACCATGATTTCTCGAGCCTACGTCGCTCCAATCATTAGGTGAAGCTATTGAAATAGGGGCAACTGTAATACCCCTAACTTCAACCCTAATTTTAATTCAACATTTCAACTTAGAAATAGGAGTTTCAAAACTCCGCGTAAGCGTGTCCTTAAGATACGTTTATTCCCCATTGAAACCTTGACCATAGTCAAGACGTTTCTAACCTCCCTTTCATGGGGAACTACGATTACTCTGATTCCATTCCCTATCCAGGATACGTAGGCACAAGATGCGAATCTTGCCGAGTAAACTTAGGACTAACCCTTAGGTCTATTTTGGGTCACTCTATCCCTTAGCTCAATATATACATCAAACAGATAATAAAATAAAAAAGCATACAATAAACAAAAGGTTCCTGTAGAGTACTACAGAGGTTTAGGGTGCTAGTACCTTCCCTAAGCTTAACCAACCCCTTACCTAGGTCTCTCCCCGCATTGTGTTTACGATGCAAAAATAGGTTTTTCCTCTTTTGACCTTTTCGTTCGGATAAATCAAAGAGCGGTTGTGAATCAAGAATTGTGATTCAAACTAATAAATAGTTTGATATCCTATTTCCACCGCAATAGTTTCCTTGATCTACTAAGACTTTTCTAATTTCCCAAACATCACAACTCATAGTGATGACCATGGGGTCGTTGTTATGGGGATGTATATCTGCTGCATCTTTCTCTGAAAAAGAAATCTCAACCTCTGGTATCTTGGTCTCGCCTTCCTTCGGATCAGTGAACAGGTCCTCTATATTTAATATTTGGCGAGCATGTCTTCTTTGAGCAGAACTGGTCTCTCCAACCCCAAAATATTATCCTGTAATAGTTTTAAGTATATGGCGTACTGGATTTTTCTCTTTTCTTTGGATGACTATTTTCCTTACTGGGTCTGGGACTTCCCGTATCATCACGTATGCAGTAATTAGACCTGTATGACACTTGAAAGGAGTCACCTTTGATGCATTTCTTAAGGTGGCCCTCCAGGATCAGACGCTATATCTATTTCTTAAGTTAGAAGTAGTCTTTTTGTGTGGCGCTCGTTAACCTTGTGGAGCTAACACCATCTTCTAGGCTCATGTCACATGACATCCGCTTTTGGAGTTTGAGGTGCATGAATATCATGCAAATGGAGAAACTCCTTCCATATCTTATCGTGACGATTGTTTTGGGGCGTGAAGCTCTCCACGACCTTTCAACCTAGCTTAAAGGTTGTCTTTACCCTAATGGGCGAGATATAGTTGTTCTTCCGCAAGTTTTGTGAGCCTTCGGCTCTATGAATGTACTCTTTTATGTCATGTGCCTTCTTCTCAACATTACTCTCCTCACCCTTTGTATAGCATTCCGCTATTGTGACCACCTTTGCTAACATAGATGTTAGCCTTTGGGCGAGTGACTCATTAAGTGCTCTACTTTGAGGCTATTATGAAATGTTCCTATGAACATTTCTTGGTTCGGATGGACAACGTTTATGGTGGATTTGTTTAAATGGGAGATGTATTCCCTTAGTGACTCTGAGGGGCCTTACCTGATGTTAAACAGGTTGAGAATGGACATCTTTCTATGTTAACTGACTGCGAACTGGTGCATGAGTTTCTTCACTAGCTTCTAACAAAAGCTTGCACTTTAGAGAGTCAAGAACTCCGGTGATGGCCATCTGTGTGTTAATGGAGGCGATGCGCTTGTAAGGGTTGTTACACACATCAAACATTGCCAAGGAGAGAAACTTGGAACCTTTGGTAACAAGTATTATCCATGTCTCTTCTGATAGTGGATAGGGGTCCAACCCTTCGATCTCTTTTGTAGAGGTTGTAACACCCTTTTCTACCCCATAATTAAAAGGCACATTTATTCAAAGTCATCAGAGTAAAATGTTAAACTCAACAATAAATCACCTCAAAGGGCGTACATTTCTCAAAGCTCAAAATAAATCAATGCTCCGTGTATAACGGGTCTTCGCAAAAGATATCAGAATTTGCTCAAAGGAAGCGGAACTCACAAGGCATATTCCAAAGTTTTCCTTATACAGAAAGGTAATCAAAATAACTCAATAAAATATAGCTCGACTCAAAGACCCCAACTCGATGTTACACTATCAGAGCAAGACCCTCTAAGTTGACCAAAGGCCAACAACTCAAAACTTCAAAAGTCCTCATCGGCATCCACGGCTAAACCTGGTCATCTGCATGTTACCCACGTGGAGGTAACATTCAAACAGGCAGGGTGAGTAAAATGATTCATAATAATCAATGTATGAAAATTAACGTATAAAATGGCGTCATAGTCATATTCAACATCATCATATTCATCAATAGGCCTCCAAGGCGACAACATCATATTATTCCAAATCACTCATAAATGCAAATGTAACAAGACTCAATGCATGTGGTACCAATCATCACAGTGCGATGGACACTGGGCCATCAACTCTCCATAGATCCCCATCAATAGGATCGATTCTACTAGAGAACCGGAGCACATCAAAACACTTCACATCTGCACAATGGGATTGAAGCCAAAGTAATCGAGGTCCTGAACCGAAGTCCAGATGCACATGAATGCATGATGCACACGTCACAAATCATCCTCATAATAACATCATAGGTGCATCATCATTCATCATAATCATCATCATCAAAATCATATCAGCATAGCTCATCATCATGTCATCATAGCTCATCATAATAATCATCATCATACATGATGTCATCATAGCTCATCATAATAATCATCATCATACATCATGTCATCATAGTTCATCATAATAATCATCATCGTCAAAATCATCATCATCATCATCATCATATACACATCACATAGAATTCACAGTCATACTCATGTTAATTCATCATATTATCACATATTAATCACATAGAATTCATAATTATACTCATGGTAATCATCATATTATCACATATTAATCACATGGAATTCTCAGTTATACTCATGATAATTCATCACAGAAATCACAGAATCAAACATCAAGGCATCGCTGCACGCAATCATCATTCGCGAACCTCTGCTACGTTCGCTGGCATGTTCGCTAGACGAGTCTGGGGCGAGTTTTTTCGCTGTGCGAAGGATTCTTCGCTAGGCGAGTCTGGGGCGAGTTTTTTCGCTGTGCGAAGGATTCTTCGCTAGGCGATTCTGGGAACAACATTGTTCGCTGTGCGAAGCATTCTTCGCTAGGCGAACAGTGCGATGACAGCAAATTCTGCTACGCATCAGAACTTAATTCAACCTAAAAGTCCACACGATTCACTTCCCCAATGCCCCCAAAACATCCCTAAATCATCCCTAAGGTCTTACGGCGATAAAGGCACAAAACCTACGGTTCATTACGCCAATCCCGTATCATATTCATGCCCTAAATCACAAATTCCTTACAATTACCCTGCAGGCATCAGAGTTACTCACTATCTAATATTCCTATCCCTTTAGGGTTATACAAATAAAAAATCAAGGTTTTGGCCACGAAGGCCTAACTTTCCCTTTTCCCTAATGAATTTCACAGTTAGATTCACAATAATAGATTTAGGTCACGAAGGCCGAAGATCACTAATTCTCATATCCACCCTCAAAACCCTTAAACCTTAAATACATTGAAAGTTACACATGGAAAATCATGAAGGTAATACTCCACATACCTTAATTGTCGATCAAGGTCTTCTCAAATATTTCAGGGAACCTTTCGAAGCTCTTGCCTCCAATCTTCCTCCTCATAGCTCTGGCCTCAATTCTTTTCACGGTCTAACCAATGAATCATAATCTCTTCACAATTTCCTTTTTGTTAAACCTAGTCTTGGGCCTCACAATTAGGCTTTTCCCAACTTACCCTCACTAACTCCTCTTAAATATCTAATTTTCCCTTAGTCAACTTGTATTTATTTTATTTAATAATAATATTAATATATTTATATTATATACTATTATTCAAAATAAATAACCCAAATTCCATTAATTTTCAATATTCCACAAAACCACCGAAAATCATCGAAATGTGAATATTCTTATATAAATCAATTAAATAAATATTCCAATTAAATTTGGAGTGTTACAGAGATAGTCTCCTGTTGATGTTGTTGGATGTTAAGGACGTTGTCCTCCCGATTTTGATTTTGGTGGAGTAGTTTGTCATGGTGGCGCATATCTCTACTATGGTGTTGGAACCGCTGTTACCTCTGATATCCTTTTGTGTGAGAGACTGTGCCTTCGTAACAACCATAATTGGGAGTTGAGATTTTGGTGAGTGTCGAAGTCATGGAATAATGGAAGGTGTGGTCTAGGTTGGTTTTACCAAGTCCCCACGGTGGGGTCCAATATACTTGCTAAAAACGTACAAATGCATGGCACCCTAATGCTAATTGGGGTGTCCTGGGGCTTTTAAGTTTTATGGTGCTATAGGGAAAACTTAAAGTTGTGAGAAACCCTGTTTTGTAATGTTTTCTATGAAGTGAGAGCAAACTCACGAGGGTGAAAAGCTCTGTATTTAAGGGTATTTCGCGTGAATTTAGAATATCTCCTAATTCTAGGAACATGATATTTATATAGGCCTTTTGTGTCTGGATTTGAGGACTCCTGAGAAGTAATAATTGTTCCACCTTGATTGAGGAAGTTGTTGATTACATACTTCTTAGGGAATCGTGACCAAGACTTATTGCACGTGCAATTATAGACTATGTACATGTCACCATTCATGTTTCTCATCAAGGCGAACCACCTATTGAGTGAAGGTTATGCCTGAGTGATTTATTCTGGGATGGACGTCTGATAAGGCTTAACTCAATATCGCCATATTGTGAGCATTCACAAATATATATATATATATATATATATATATATATATATATATATATATATATATATATATATATATATATATATATATATATATATATATATATATATATATATATATATATATATATATATATATATATATATATATATATATATATATATATATATATATATATATCTTTTTCGAACAATTAATTATTAATCAAAACATAATTGATTATTCAAACTATATCGATTATATTTAGCTAAGGATTAGCTCTACAAGAAGTTCACAATATTACCTATCTAGTGGTATGTAATATAAATGAGTTAATATTTGTTCAAGCATTAGGTGAGGAATGCATTGACTATTAATGATACCCTTTGACTTTATGTTTTATATATATATATATATATATATATATATATATATATATATATATATATATATATATATATATATATATATATATATATATATATATATATATATATATATATATATATATATATATATATATATATATATATATATATATATATATATATATATATATATATATATATATATATATATATATATATATATATATATATATATATATATATATATATATATATATATATATATATATATATATATATATATATATATATATATATATATATATATATATATATATATATATATATATATATATATATATATTATATAGAGCTTTCTCGAACAATTAATTATTAATCAAAACATAATTGATTATTCAAACTATATCGATGATATTTAGTTAAGGATTACATCTACAAGAAGTTCACAATATTACCTATCTAGTGGTATGTAATATAAATGAGTTATATTTGTTCAAGCATTAGGTGAGGAATGCATTGACTATTAATGATACCCTTTGACTTTATGTTATGTTAACTTTGAAAAGATTGAGCTTTTGGGAATCAAAACTTGAAACTCATAAAGAGGAGAAAACGTATAAGAAATGCTAGCTAATAACTTGGCGTCTGGGAATACTTACTCAGAATGAACATAGTATTTGAATTATGCTTGATTCCTGAAATTCTATAATTTTACATAGAAATTTGTCTTAGGCTATGTTGATAAGGTCCATTTTCGAGTTTATAATTTATAAGCTGATATGATAATTTATATAACAATTTAAATTTGTTTAGTAACAGTTTTTTTAATCACAAATTTATAATTTATTTTACTAATTTATAGTTTATTTTCAGACGCAATTTCAAATAGCATTTTAACTTATAATATATAGTGTATCATATTTTTTTTCATTTTTATTCTTATTATTTTAACACAAATCATTTTTTTATCTTTTATAATTTATTTTAGTTTAAAATAAAATAAATATATATTAAATATTTTTTATGTTATTTTACAATTGAACCGTTAATTTTACTAAACACTTTAATTAGCTTACCAGCTATCAGTCATCAAACATCCATTATAAACTATAAACTATTAATCATCAACTATCAACCATAAACTAAACTCACTGATCAGTCAACCACTATTTTTACTATATAAAACCATAGTTTTAAATTCAAAATAATACTAACCGCAACAAATAGAATAGGATAATAATAACTTAGTTTCTAAGAAAACATATTAAGAAATTTACAAATAGAAAATTTATATCGAATATAAAAAAATTTGCCTAAAAGTTGTACATTGATATTTGTTTATTTATTTTATAACCCAAAATCTTTTATTGAAGTTTTCTTTAACATGTTTATTTTTATAACCCAATTTTTTTTATTTAAATTTTTTTAACATGTATCACTACAAGAAAACATTGAATTAGCTAGGGGCATGGGTTAGGGGGAAAACCCCTCACTAAAATAAAACCATTTGTTTGGAGTTAAACCCCTCGCAAACTGCAAAATAGGGGTGAAAAAAATATAAACATTTAGCTAGGGGATACCCCTCGCAATGAAGGAGGGAAAAAATTTTGAATTTTGAAATGCACTTTTACTAGGGTTCAACGCATTTTTTGATGGAAAAGCTGATCAATTTGCGAGGGGGTAGCCCCTCACCACGTTACGTTCCCATTTTGCGAGGGGCAGCCCCTCACCAAATGTCCTACTTTAATCAAATCCCACTGAAAAAACATTTATTCCTCTGCATTACTCTGCAAAATGGTCTGCCACACGCAAAACGTGGCTAGGGGATGCCCCTCGCAAATTGCATGCTAGTAGCCTGCATGGAGTGGCCCCTCGCAAATGCTGCCACGTCATGTGACCGTTGAGCATTGCGTGGAGTATCCCCTCGCAAAATAAAATATTAAATGCGAAATTTATTTCGCAACCCACACATTTATTCCTCTGTCTTCTCCATTTCTCCTCCCACATTCTTCTTCTTTCCCATTTCATTCTCAGGTTTTCTTCTCTGTTCTTCTTCCTCCTTCATGTTCCAACATTTATATTTCATTTGATAAAAGTAAGTTATTTTATTTATGTATATTATTTTCGCATTTATAGTTTATTTATTATTTAGATTTATTAATTAATTTTGTTTATTTATTTGTCTGTTGCATGTATTGTGGATAATAGAAGTTATCAAATTTTTGTCAAGAGGAACTAGAAATTTGGAAGAAGATCAAAAGGTACACGTTTTTGTTATTTCTTAAAATTTTAGATGAATATTTATTTCGAAAATTATGTGTGTGGTGGTTGTTGATAAAATAAATTTTTACATAACATATTTATGTATAGTTTTACATAGCAGATTTTAATATTTAGATTATAAAATAAATTTTAATTAAAATATTAATATTATGGCAATGCATATGAATCAAGGTGTGGGAGGAAGAAATGAGGAAGATGAGGAGGATGAGGGGGATGATGAAGAAGTTGACTAAATGTGTTATGAATTATATATATTTTTATATTTTATTTTAATTTTGTCATGAATTATTTTTATTTTAATGATGGATTTGAATATTTACTTTTATTATACTTTTAGTTCTAAATTATTATTTTACAAAATATATATTTTTATTTATTATATAATTATATTAAAATATGTTTTTATTTATTATATAATTATATTATTTTAATTATAATAATATAATTATAAAATGTAATAAAAATTTATTATATAATATATTATTATTCTAATATATATTTTTTTATTATATAATTATATTATTCTAATTATAATAATATAATTATAAAATGTAATAAAAATTTATTATATATATTATTATTCTAATATAATTATTTCAATATAGTTGTTAATTTTAAAAATATATATATAATTACTGGCTAGGGGCTAACCCCTCGCAAATCCCAAAATGTGGGACACCTGGCTAGGGGCTTAACCCCTCGCAAATGTATTACACAGCTGGCTAGGGGATTCGCCCCTCACTAATTTAAGGAATCACGTGACTTAGCTAGGGGCTTAACCCCTCGCAATATGTTGTGACAGGTCTGAACCCCTCTCTGGCTCTAGTCTGTGGCTACGTCTGTGGTGCAGAAGGGGGATTTTTTTTTTAATTACATTTTGCGAGGGGCTTATCCCCTCACCAATTTTGCGAGGTGCTTAACCCCTCACCAATGATTTGCGATGCCCTGATTAGTTAGGGGCTCTGTCCCCTCGCAAATCTTGGTTTTGTGATGGGTTTTTTGACTTAGTGAGGGGTTTAACCCCTAGCTAATTCTGATTTTTCTTGTAGTGTATTTTTACGGTACAAAGTTAGTATTTCTCATAAAATATTTAAGTTCGCATGAATAAATAAACTCTAAAAAAGAAGTCTTACATAATTAAAGTTAAAAGAATATATTTGAGTTTAAAGATGTAAAAAGAAGAGCACAAATGATAAATAATTTCAAACGATTTAGATAAAACTTTTACGAATTTACTTTTTATTTTCAATAAAAATTTATTAAAAAATTCTTTAAGGCAGTTCAGTTGGAAATTAGACTATTTTAACAAAAAAATATTATCGAAAATACTTATGTAAATAGAAATTTTAATCATCTGCAAGATCTTTTTTTAATTTAAACTATGTGAATTATTTTTTATTTACAATTAATATTTTGAAGGTCCGAAAAAAACTAAAGAGAAAAAGACCAACAAAAAAATCTAACAAGTTTAAGAAATGAGAATCTAGATTTATCAACAACTAAAATATTTGCAGGAGATTTGTAAGAATGAAGAGTTCATTTTTATTAATATTAGAGTTTGGTCTAACACTACCCTACAAAACCGGTTGGTAAGATAAGGGGTGTCACTCTATATATGCTCTATCTCCAACCAATGTGGGACTCTAGGATCTTCCTAATACAGCCCCTCACGCCCAACACTCTTTTTTTGGGCTTGGTGCATGGATTTAAACGGTAGATTGCCCAAGGTCCGATCGATAGGCTTTGATACCATATTAGAGTTTGGCCTAACATTGCCATACAAAATCGGTTGGTAAGGTGAGGGGTGTCACTCTATATAAACTATTTCAATGCTCTATCTCCAACCAATGTGGGACTTTAGGATCTTCCTAATAATTAAAAGTAAGATTATGATTAACTAGTCAATCTGCACAACAATTTTCTTTATGTCAATAATAGTTGAATTTGATGTGTCAATTATTTTGAATTATTTTTCTAATTTTACGGACTAAGGTTCATAAGTTATGGTCATCCTCAAGAATACTATTTAGATTTTAGACTCACTGTTGACCACTAAATTTGTAATCCTCTCTTGCCCAATTAGCTCTATCAAATGCAACATCACTCACATATATGTAATGAATTCATCACACAAACCAATTTTTATTGCTTAGCCTCTCACCTAGTTTCTCGAGAATCCTTAGATAAGCATTTGTATCCTATAGTGGATGTAGACTTCATGAAATCACCATTACAATTGAGATTAATTCAATTGCTATCTGAGCGATACCAACAAATATGTTTGTTCTTTGGTTTTAAGAGCCTAACGTTGTTCTGCATACAATTGATTCTCTCAATCTTCTTCACTAGATTTATGATTGTTTATGTTTGGTTGTCAGATCACTAGACTTCTTCAAAAATTCTTTATTTGTCCACCTCTATAAGTACCAACATGAGATCATAAAGATTCACCTTTGTTGTACTTTGTGAAAATCCATAATATTTTCTATGAGATTATAAGATATCTAATCTATGTGGAAAAAAAAAAGTAAAACTAAGTCATTTTGTTAGAAGAAACGAGTCTAATTCATACATGTGTTGCATAAGAGCAATGATGGAGCACGTAAACCAATGTATTTTGAGTGTCTCTACACCAAATACAGTCAATAAGGATTGTTGCGTTTCACTTGTGGCATTTATAGTTTGTCAAAATTATTTTATGTAACATACGGAAAGTGAACATTTGGATTTGATGGAAACTTTTTCACTTCCAAATGATATTCTACTATATATTTGTATCAATAATAGTAAAAAAAAAAAAAAGACAAAGAAAGCTATTTATATGTAATGCCAACATAAAATTCATGATTTTTAACACCAATACACCATAACTTATCAATATCATGAGGATTATCTATAATGTGATTAACCATCTCAATAGTGATCAGTTTTGAAGTAGCCCAAAATTCTACTTCTCTTTCCTATTAACAATGTCTTTAATTTTCAAGTGGATTTTGTTAACTGGTGTTTTAATTTTTTTCAAAAGATGATTTTAAGTTGATTGAGCTTTTACACAGGATCAATCCAACAATCTTCCTAACACCAAACTTTTTACCATGTTTGGCTTGCAACTTTAAAGTCACCTAAAAATGCACAAAAGTACTAAGTTTTTATATTACAATATCAACACAATAATAGGAATCCATAACTCTGAATATAATTTTTTTCACTCTCTCAGCACTAATGCAAAGTATAGAGAATAAAATTGATTTTAAAAGAACAGTGAGTGATATAGGAGAGTAGATTGTTCAAAATATTTGTGTTTTTTAAAGTGATCACATCAATTATTTATATTAAAAAATGATTTTAGATAAGAAGAGTACATAACCCATGGGTCTAACCGCTGTCTAAACGATTAGGTATTTGCATTAATCGATTTTTCTTAGCCAGAATGGGAAGTCTTAAATTAGGTTTTCTCCTTCATTGATTAATTTCTTCCTATTCAATTAGGAGGTGAAGTCTATCCTTGATCGATTAGAAGAAAGATCTAATCAATTATACAACAAGTTTTGCTTTCCTAATTAGTCAGAGTTGATTCTTAATCAATTCATCATTTTCTAAGATTGATTTTTAGAATAAATATAAAATATATGAAGTGTTTAAGTATATTTTTGTGTGTGTGTTCATATCCTTAGAAATTCAAGACCTACTCTTGCTTAGTTTACATATTGTTTAGCCAAAAAGACTAAAACACTAAAGTGTGAGACCATGTGAGCATTAATATCTTTAATCCTATGAAGTTGATCTTTACGAACTTGATTTTAATTTTTTTGTTCTCGTAATTGGAACTTGATTAACTTTGTTTGATAGGTTATTTTTTTATAATGCTTATAGTTAACTTTGCCATGTTTTATTGTCATTGTCAAAATCTTATAATGCGTTAACCTAGGCAGCTCATAAAACGATATTCTCACTCTTTTTAATAATGACAACACATCTTTTAAGGAGGTGGTAATCTAGAAAAAGATAGATGAAAATAATGGAGTAGTTAATTCTCCCTCAAAGATAAATAGAGTATACTCTACTCTCTAAAATTATACTTCTCCCCTTTTATCATTATCAAAAAGTAGAAAATAGAAGAAAAAGGTGTGAAGTAACACATTGAACATATATATTACTTTGAGAAAGGAAATAAGAAGAAGGATAAGAAGCACATAACATATTAATCTATGCATTATTTAATTAAAAATTCATAACTCAATTCTTATAGAAAAAACATTCTGTAGGAAGACATTTTGCAAAATTGTCTACAAGTTGATTAGATGAAGAAAAAAAACTCTATTATGAAATTTCCTTTTTCAACATGATCCCTAATAAAATGGTGCCTAATCTCAATGTATTTCTTCTGAGAGTGATGTGTCAAAATATTTATAAGGTTTATGACACTATTTGTTTTACATTTTATTGGGAAAATTTTGAGATTAACTTCATAATCACTTAATTATTGATTCATACAAATAACTTGCACATAACAACTATAAGAAGTAATGTATTCTACTTCGGCTGTGGATAATCCAAACACTTCCTTATTTCTTGCTATGCTAGGACACATGTGAGTTACCAAGCAAGTTTTGTGTATCTTTGGTACTTTTCCCATCCAATTTGCAACCAATAAAATTCGAAATTGAGTACCAAACTAAATCAAAATCATTCCTTTTGGGGTACCATAAACTCATAAGTGCGTGTTAGTAAGATACCTCATAATATGTTTTACCATAACGAGATGTGATTTTTTTGGGGTTTACTTGGATATGTGCTCAAATATAAACATAAAACATAATATTATGATGAGATGTAGTAAGATAAATAAGGGAACTGAATATACCTTGATATTTGATTTCTTCAACTGCTTTTCCTCCTTGGTCTTTATACACACTGCACAAAATGCTCATGGGAGTTGATTAATGAAGATGCCTTCCTTAGATTGATATATTTAAAAACCAAGAAAGTATAAAATCTCCCCCATCATAGGCAATTCGAATTCACTCTGCATCATATTAGAAAAATCCTTGTACAATGACTCGTTAGTAGCACTAAATATAGTATCATCAACATATATTTATGCAAGTGTTGTATGAATCTTCCTTGTTTGAATTTTTTTTTCAAGAAGAAACTTTTTGAAATGGTCGTACCAAGCTCTAGTAATTTTTTTTACCTCTAGAGAGTATTTTTAGCTTGAAGACATAATTAGGAGAAGATAGGTTTAGAAATCTGGGAGGTTGATCAACGTACACTTCCTCTTGAATGTAAACGTTTACGAACTCGCTCTTTACATCATTTTCAAAAAATTTAAAATTTAAAACTTATGAAAAAGATAAAAGCACCTTATGGCTTATTATCTATCTATAGGGGCATATGTTTCATTGAAATCTATGTCTACCATTTAATTGTACCCTTTCACAATAAGTCTTGCTTTGTTTCTTAAAACACTGTCATTCTTGTCATGTTTTTTTCAAAAGATCCATTTGGTTCTGTGAGATATTGGATCGAACTCTAGTATAGTCGAAGGGTAGCTTCTAGTTTGACAGGAATTAAGCATGAGATCGAAGTTTGTTCTCATGCTGCTGTCAGAGTAATGCGTGTTATAGTCGAAGTTTATTCTAACATGCATTAGTCAATATTGCTAAGTTTGTTAGCCTGTTGAATTGGGCCTTTCTTGTAAGCCTAATTGTTTAAGTTAGCTTGTACCCTAAGTTAGCTTGTAATGGATAATTGTTAAAAATTCCATTAGGTTAGTGTGTTATTTCTCTTATAAATAGCATGTTAGTCTCTCATTTTGGCATAAGGGAAAATAGGAAGATAAAATCCTAATTTCAAGAGAGAGAGGGGTTATTTTGTTATTCTTGTATACTTGTAATTTTGTTTCTAAGAGAAAGGAAAGAATATCAGTTTATAACCAATCCTTGTTGTTCCTTGTTGTTTTACCTTGTTTTCTTTGTTAAGCCTAACCCTTGTGTGTTTCTTGATCATAAAGAAACTGTTTATATTTTGTTTCAAGACATCTGATTCACAACAAATTCTAATAACTAGTTTAGATAGAGGTTTGGGAACAAGTTCTTTAATATTTTTTCTTTCAAATTGAATTAACTCTTCTTTCTTAGCAGAGACCAATGTTCATCAATGAGAGCTTCATTAACATTCTTTGGCTCTAGTTGTGAAAAAACCATAAAGTTACATACATGTTTAAGGAAGTGTCAAGTGGTAACTCCCTTAGAAATATCCATTATGATGTTCTAGATTGGATGGTCTTTTGTTGCCATCAATTACTTGGGTAAGTCTTGATGAACATTTCTTATTTCTTTGGCTTGATTAGTTTTAGTTTGATTTTTATTTTAATCTTGACTTTGATCTTTATATTAATATTGATTTTTATCTATATCTTGGTTGTTATCTTGATCTTGATCTTCTATAATAGTGTTCTTCATAATACATTTACAAATACAATCAAACATTTCTTCTTGAACTGACCTGGGGTCAGTTTTATCAAAGGTAACATCGTCTCGCTTTGCTTAGCCATTCGTACTCGCTTTGCTTACGTGTACTCACTTTGCTTACGTGAACTCTTCAATACATAATGTCATCCGAACATAATCACGGTTTTCCATTTTGATAAAATGTTTACATTGTTTTGATTACAAAGAACTATCACACGATAACTCCCTTTGATGATGTCAACACTAAACTGCTAAAAAAAATAAAAGACCCCTCAAGATCTTGATCCAATAACCTTGTTATCCATAATAACCTGCTTCAAGTATTCATGTGTGGTGATCTCATTGATTTCTTGTCTGAGCGTTTGTCATTAACAGATCGTATAATAGACAACTCCCAAATTTGTTGTAAGCAATATTTCTCCAACGCCACCAAATAATGACAACTTCCTACTCTTCCTTACAGACCGTTGATACTTGATCTTGTCAAAGTCTTCCTTGGAGTATAATGGAAACTCTCATCTTGATAGATAACAACTCAATGCCAAACTGCACTCAAGAAATGATGCATGCGTCTGTTACAATAAAAAAACCAGTTGCACACAAAAATAATTAGATACTCTAATTTACCATTAATCTCCCTTACACTCAACCTTTAGAGGAGGGTCTAGAGTTAGAAAAAATATTAAGGATGAAGATGGTGAACAAGCCAAATAATCTCAACAACCACTGACATTATGAGTTGTTAGTCAAGTATTTTAGTTTTGATGAATGATGAACACACACACAGACACACACAAAAGGTTCAATAAATTTTTAGGTGAGTGAGTATTGGTTCTTGATTGTTATCAAGAGCTTGATCAACACTCAACAAGATTGATCAACTCATACTCAAATTCACACATGAACAACAACCAAATTGTACACAACAAGATGCAACGAAAAAGATAAAGAAATCACATGGGTTCAATATCAAAAGGTTGGTGTTTAGAGAAGAAGAGAGAAATATGGTGTAAATATGAACACGCTAAGAAGAGGAGACAAAATTCATGATTTTTGTCTCTATGGATCATCATAGGTTTCCCACAGTTGTTACTTTCACCATAAGAAACAATCATATAAATAAGTGGTAGAAATTTGAATTTTTTGAGGTTTGATTCAAATCAAAAAGGATTTGTGATTCGAATCAATCTGGACAGCTCCAAAAAGTGCACTTTTTAAAGCTAATGATTTGAATCATTATTTGCACTTGATTTGAATCAAATGAGGTTATGCTTCGAATCATGTTCAATTCTTTATCTGAATCGTTTGATCCAGAATGGTTCTCCAATTTTCAACAAGTGAGTGATTCGAATCAAATATAACACATGATTCAAATCAAATACCATAACATTCAAATTCAAATGTTCTAACTTGTGATTCAAACTATTCATGTAGAAATGACATAATAGTAATTTTCATAGGCTCAAAAAGAAATTTCTAACATGGATCAAATGAATATAATCATGAAATGTATAGGGCTCTCAGTGGTACAATTTAGTAGCCGAAGCAATTATAATCAAATGGGAATAATAGTACAATTACACGGAAAAAAAAATGTGATAACATACAAATTACAAACACACAAATGAAATAATAATTGAATTCTAAAACATCAAAACACAAATCAATATTAAATCATGTAAATGATACCAAATAAAATTATGTGCTTTAAGAAATAATTAAAATAATTAGTTTGATAAAATAATTATTTAATAAACTAAATAATTAAAATATTAATGGTTGAAATATCAAATACATGAAATATTTAATAAAATAATTATTTAATAAACTAAATGCTAAAATATTAATATTTCAAATATTGAATAGTTGAAATAAACTAAATATTTAATAGACTAAATATTTTATAGATTAAATATTTAATATTTAATAAATAGTTATTTAATAGACCAAATATTTAATAAACTACATAGTTGAAATATTATTAGTTAAACTATTAAAAGTTGAAATATTAAATAGTTGAAATAATATGTCATAACTATCAAAATATATAACAGTTGAAATATTTAATAAACTATTTAATAATATTAATACTATTTCATAATATATATATATATATATATATATATATATATATATATATATATATATATATATATATATATATATATATATATATATATATATATAATTAAAATATAATATGAATTAATTATTTGATAGTATGAATTAAAAATTAGTTAATTAAAACAGTTGTTTCAACCAAAATTATGAATATGACATAAAAATTAGTTTATTAAATAATATAAAATATTAATATTATATATTGTTTCAACATTAATAAATTATTTAGTTGAATCCTCAAACATTTAGTGGAAATATTAAATCATTTATAATTAAAGAAAATTTATTTATCATTAATAGTTTGAAATATTAAATAATTTACTAAATACCAAAGAATTTCCGTAGTATATATTCTTATTGTAATGTTTTTATTAAATGAAATGATTAGCCTAGGGGAAAGATAGTTTGTTGTAATTGTAAATGTTATTAGTTGAATTTGCAATATCTTATATTTTTTTAAATGTTTAATTGGGTGTCAATTAAGATCAACTGAGATCTTATGTACTATATTTTGTTAGTTAGAACAATTAAAACTCCTAAGTACTCTAAATATTATTAGTTAGGACCAATAAAATAACTAGTCAACTCTGAAGAGAGAGCAATTATTAATGAAAGAGACAGACAAATATTAATAAATATAAGATAGAACATTTGGTAACTCTAATATTTGGTGAACTTGTGTTAGATGACTATATAAATATATATATATATATATATATATATATATATATATATATATATATATATATATATATATATATATATATATATATATATATATATATATATATATATATATATATATATATATATATATATATATATATATATATATATATATATATATATATATATATATATATATATATATATATATATATATATATATATATATATATATATATATATATATATATATATATATATATATATATATATATATATATATATATATATATATATTGGTGGAAAGAAAATAGAAAGGAAAAAAAGAAGAAAATTGGTAAAAAGAGGAAAAGAGAAAGAAGATAGAAAGAAAGAAGAAACTCTTGGAAGAGAAGAAGAAGAGCTTAAATTCATCATCATCATCAACTTCATCTCATTTTCTTCATATCCAAGGTGATTTCCATTAGATAGTGTAGCTTTGTGAGGGAAGAAATGCATGTTTGAGGATTTAGGTTTTGTGTGCAAATAAGTCTAATTGTGAATTAAATGTTGATATATGATGAAACTCATACTTAATAATGTTATAAAATGCTTAAGTGAGTGTTTGGATGTCTTTTGGATTGTTGGGTGTTGAGGAATTGGGATTTTGGCCCTAAAAGACCTTCCCTTCACGCTGTCGGGATTCTGGTTTTCGTATGAGTCGTCGTGCGAGCTTAGGCGAGCTCTAGGCGACCTGAGTTTTCTGCTACAGCCACTGTGAGAGGTCCAGCGAACATAAAGCGAAACCTTGCTTTGAGTTCGCTAAACGACCATAAGGCAATTTTAGTTCTACCTGTCCCTCACTTTGCAGTAGTTGTGCGACCATGACCAGGTGCAGTTTTTTTGTTTCTTGCTTTCTTCATATCTTATGAACCGACTTGGATTGAGGCGCGGTTGAAAGCGTTGGAAAGCTATTCCAATGCTCTATGTGGAATATAGGTGTTTGATTAATCAAATAGTATTGAATTGAAATGAATGTGGAATAATATGTGAATGGTTTGATATTTTAGTGAGGGGTTTAGCTCGCAAAGTCCTATTTATTATGATGATCATATGCCTTGTGTGCATTATACATACTTGACTTTTTATGTCACTGTACGTGTTTTACATATGATATATGTGTATGTTCATATGTTTGATTGTGTGATAACATACTTAAAACAATATGAAGATAAGTGAGAAAACCTAGGCTTAAAACTAGGAAATGGATTAAAAAGATAAATAAGTTGCAAGTATGACTTAGATAACACTAGAGGGTGACATTCATGCTATAAAACCTATGTGTGTGTCATGGGTGAATGGTTACCATAGTTGTGAGTGAGATGCATTGTATGGAACATGTATAGTTAGTGTGTTTCTTTATGATTAAGGTGAATGTGATCACCTTGTAATTATCGAATGCGATCACACTTTATTATTCATCACGTAGTCGAAAACAAACCCTTGAGATGTGTCGTCCCGAAAGTTGATGCTTATGTAGAACTCCTTTGGGATGTAAGTATTATTACTTTGGTAGAAATTATCTTAAGAGAATGGATCCTACGGGTAAAAAGCCTGAGATGGGTAGAGTCCCATGGTAAACGACGATTCGTAAGGTCGATTATATGTTTCTTAGAATTCAAAATCCATTCGTTTGAGTCTCATGTGTATGAATAGAGCCTACGGATAAAAGGATTTAGATGGGTAGGGTCCCATGGGAGGCGATGATTCATGTGAGAAACACCTTGAATCTGAATCCATTTCGTATTTCAAAGTATGATACATGAATCCGTGACCTACACTAAAAGTTCTAGACGTAGGTAAGGCGACAGAGAAGTTTACTTTGGTATGGTTTTCGATTAGTGATTGTTTGAGTTGGTGAACTCAAGAGGCATGTTTCCATACATTGCAAGTTGTGTGAACTCAAGTCTTATTTCCCTTTCTCCCTTGACTGGAATTAGAATTTGATTAGAACCCTGTAGAGTCGAGTGAACCCATAAGATAGTGAAACTCACTGAGATTATCATCTCACGCCATTATTGTTATTGTTTTTCAGGTATTTTTGCAGGTTTAGTTTACAAATGGAGCTATGCATGGATGTTTCAAGGGAAGCTTAGCTTATGATTATTCCGTTGTGTTCTGTGTATATTGTACAATGAAGGATATTGTACTTAGATCTTAGATTTTATTGTTTGGCATTTTCCATATTTTGTACCATAGGTTGCTTCATTGTTTTAGAAATGGTCAAATATGTAAATGTTGTCAATAGACACTTATGATGGTGTCATTACCAAATAATAACACTTGTATGATATTATTCTAGATATATATTATACAGGGCATTACATTAATTCCTCTTGAGACTTAGTTTTTAATTTTTTTTCCTTTTTAAGATTTAAGAGTGAAACAAAAAAAATACTTATATGGAATTAATGGAGCTTAAAATAAATGGAAAAAAAGTCTGTCATGTTAACCACATCATCTTTTTTAACGAGAGTTTAATGTCAGAGACTAATCCTAAAAGAAAATTAATTATCTAAAAAATTTTAGAGATCAAAATAAATAAAAAAGACTAACTTATATGAACGAAAATACTATTGAAAGCAAAATATTAATAACATCTACTTAATAAGTGTTTGGAACTGTTGTGGATATCCTATCCATTATGCGTCTCGCCAAAAATCCAAAGTTTTGTCACTTTCACATTTTTGAGTCATTTAATTGTATTTTCTATAATAATTGTAGAACCAAACATTGTATTATTCAAAGAACAATTATTGTTAATGTTAGTGTAATTTTGATTTTGCGTTGAAAAAAAATTGAATTTGAATACATTGATTCGATTTAAAGTGACTTGAAAATAAAGTGATTTATGTTTTAATAAATTTTGGCTTAAATAGTGTTATGTTCCCTGTAAGTTAGCGAGTTTTTGCGTTTAATCCCTATATCTTTTTTTTCAGGTCTGAGTCCTTTTATCTCATGCTTGTGTTGATTTTCGTCTCTGACGTTAGTAGTTTGTTAAAAATATGATGAGTTGGCTAACGGTGCTGACGTGGAATGACATTTTATTTTTATTTTCTTTAATATTTTGAAGACGTGGCTTCAATGCTTTGGATGTCATTTAAAGGAGGACTAAATAAAAAAAAATTACCATTTGCTTCATCTTCTTCCTCTTCAAATATTTTTATGAACTTTTTCTTCTCTTATCTATAATAGGTGTTGCGTCAGAAACAAAGAGGGTCAATTTGTTTAGGATTTTGTTTATTTAGCATTTACGAAAGGAATAAATATTTAGAATTTTTCTTCTCTTCAAATATTTTACGAAAGGAAGAAGGCCAATTTGTTTAGGATGTTGTTGATTTTGTCATGGGTCTTGTTCTTTACTTACCATAAATTGTAGTGAGTTCCATGTTCATGGCGTCTATAATTTTTTTTATGGTTTACTCCCTATAAGATGGCTATTTGTTGAATTTCATCTCTATATTGGTTAATTAGTTAAGAATTTCATCCCTTAAATGTTTCAGCATTTTGTATTTCGTCCCTGTTTCATACTGTATTGTTTGTATGTCATCCCTTAATCATACTGTCCATGTTTCTCATGCTTATGTTAGTGGGTTGTATTTATAGTTTTTCTAAAAGGCATACCTAGTTGTGTAAAAATTTCATAAAGCCAAAAGGCATAAGGTTGCAAAATACACAATAAATTATCTCAAAAACATAATTTATCTTAGAATTACATAAAGATAACATAATTTGTCTAAAAAAATAACTTGTTGTTGAATTACACAAACAAAATATAAGGCATCTTTATTTATGTTAGTAGGAATGACAAAAAAATCCGTACCCGTGGATATCCGCAGAAAAAATCTGTCACAGATATGGGGCAGGTAGCTTAATGGATATCCACGGATAAAATAAATGGATATTTAAATACCCGTTTGTTAATGGATATGGATACGGGTTTAACGATATCCATTCTTGTGGATATCCATATCCATTAAAAAATTATAAAAATAATTTAAATATCATTATTTTATTATACCTAATCTTTTCATCTTCTAAAAAAATTAGTATATTTTTGAAATTTTCTTTGAAGAAAATCTTTCACATTTCATTATGTTCAGACTGGTCTAATGGCTAGGCATGACCCAATCCACTTCTGCTCCCAGAACGGCCCAATTTCCATAGCCCACCCAATTTAGGGAGCATTTATCTTTCTACCCCTCCAACAGGGGAGGCTAACGAATTTACCGTTGATCACAACACTTCTCCTCGGCAGTCCTTACCCGTTACGCACGTTTCAACCATCCACAAATAGCCAAGACGCTTGTGTCTGTAACTGCACCCTTGCCCGTAACAACGACTAGTTATGAGCACCTCTTCCTGTTCCAACGGCTAGTTCTGGAAGTTACCTATTCTTCAGGAAATGATTATCTCGCCCCGAAAATAGGGACCAATGGACAAGCGCTGGGGGCACTATAAAAACCCTCTCACTTGAGATGGTCCGGTATCCAATATTCACCCTGATATATTCATATTTTGTACTTGCTCTTTTTCTTACCCGATTCTTACTTTAGCATCGGAGTACCTTGCAGGTACACCCCTCCTCCTCTCTCACACCCATCATCACAGGCGTTTGTCTCTGGCCCACTTTAGATTCTTATCAGCCATCAAGATCAGTAACGCCGTCTGTGGGAAACTTGTTATCCTCGTCTTTTCTCTGTTAGTAGACACGAGACCAAAATAATTCTTCAAAATCCCAATCATGGCCAGTCGTGACAACACTCTTGATGCTCACAACTTTGCTTTTCTCCCCGTTAGAAAGACTGATCCTGACGCAGTAACCACCTCTCGCGGCGGCAAAGTCCTATGACAAATAGACGAAGCCACAACTTCTCAATCCCCTATTCGCGCAGATCACAACAAGTCCCACTCGTCCCAGAGCACCATCCAGTTCTAGTTTCGCCCAGCGCCGACCCGGCCATGGCCGGCCTCCTCGAGGTTCTCAACAAGGACAACCTCTTAATCCTCAATCAGAGCGCGAGAATTGGAGCCTTAGAAGAATCCATTCGTCCAAGATCCCCTCAACCGAAAAAAGAACGTCAACGACCATATAATCTTCCTCCTCGACACGAAAGATACCGCTGAGCACCTCCAGAGCCAGAAACCAAGACTGTCGGAAAGCGCGATCACATCTCTCCTTGGAACCAGCATTCCCCGCAACACAAGAGGACCAGAAGAGATAACTGGGCAGAATCCCTACGTTCGCCTCCGCCCAGATCCAAGGGCCGAGCACGAACCTCGTCTTCCCATCGAGACCGCCATCCTACATACAGACGGGACATCCGCTCCCCGTCTTGGACCAGCAACAGTAATGACGAGCCTCGTGGCCCGTTGTCCTAGGATATTATGGCCATGCACCTTCCGAAGGGACTGGAAAAACCCCTTTCTCTGGGCACATACCACGATAAAATGGACCCTGGCGAGCACATCAAAAATATCGATGCGCTACTCGATTACCGCAGCGCCTGGGGTGCCATCAAATGCAGGTTATTCCTGACCACACTCAGGAAGGGGGCGATGACCTGGTATAAAAGACTCCCCGATGATTCCATCACCTCATGGAGGAAACTGGGGAGAATGTTCTCCAGACACTTCATGGCCTCCCACCGCCATCCGAAGACCGAAGTCTCCATTGAGGCCATCATTCAAGGGAGAGTTGAACCCCTGTGAGCCTACATCGAAAGGTTCAATAAGGAGGCCGTTCAGGTATCTACAACCGATAACATGAAAAAGTTTATGCTCGAGCGCGGGCTCCGTCCCTGCACTGAATTTCCTAAAGCTGTGGGCATCTGACCCCTAACAACGCTGAATGCTTTCCTCCTTAAGGCACAAGCGTACATTCAGTATGAAGAGAAGGAGGCTGCCAATTCTGCCCGATATTCGAGGCACCGAGAGAAGGCCCGGACCTCCAGGTCCGACGAGCCCTCAACATCTCGTCAGGGAGAGAAGATGAGAAGACCATCCCAAAGAGCCCCGGGACAACAAAGGGCCTTCTGACCAGTTCCACGAGTACACTCCCCTAACAGTTTCGAGGGAAAAGATCTTTTCTAAATGTGCCAACTCAAAACTCCGGCAGACGGGGGTCCAATTTCCGAAGCAGATACCATTCAAACCAAGCACAGATAAGTCGAAATATTGTCGGTTCCACAATAGCCACGCCCATATGATTGACGATTGCATCCACTTGAAGTATGCCATAGAAATACTCATCAGAGATGGATATTTGAAGCAGTTCGCCAAACGGAAGAATGTTCCTCGACAAGACGCCCAGAAATCCAAGAAGGTCGAGGAAGAGGTATCTTCCCCCGAGAAAGCCAGCCTTCAGGTCGCTATGAGCATCTTGTGGCCTGAAGAATTCTACATCCCCGAGGGGCTTAGCGCCCCTCCATATTTCGTCGCACACTACCTGTGGGACATTTTCCCCTCCGCCGTGGTCATCTCCGGAGGAGGCTTCAACAAATTCATGGTAGGGTCCGTCAAAAGAAAATTTGAGCATCTTATCAACAATAGCTCGAATCGGAACTCCACCCTCAATAGGGTCTAGGGAGATTTTGTTCCCATCTGCTTCTACCACAAGGAGCTCCTTCGTAGATCCCCTAACGCCAACATCTCTCTGCTCGTGAGAGCCCATATGGCAAATTTTCACGTCCAACGAATCCTCGTTGACCAAGGCAGCTCGGTTGATATTATGTATTCCCAACTTTTTTCCACCCTCCAGCTGGAAGAATCGTATCTGACACCCTACGTAGGCTCCGATCTACAGGGTTTCAATGGGTCAGTGATGAAGCCTTAGGTTACGTAGAGATGATCGTAACTTTCGGGTCCGCTGAAACGGCCAGGTCAATCAAGGTCCAATTCCTGGTCATTGATTTCCCGTCGTTATATCAGTACATCTATGGCCGACCAACTCTAGGCGATGACCCCCAGTGGGGAATGAAGATTGGGACCGGTCTCCCTAATCTTGCGAGGAAACAACTAAGAGCCCGCCTCTGGTAGAATGCAGATCTGTTCGCGTGGAGCGCCACGAAGATTCCTAAGCTAGACCCTGATGTGGTCTGTCACCACTGTCGCAACCGCGAAAAGGGCCTGCAGAAACAAACTGAAGAGTCGCCACCAAACTTTATTTATTCCAAAGAGAGGGAAAGGGAATAGTCGAAGAAAACCTAAAAGAAAGGAGAAGACAAGGTCGTCGCAACTAAATCTTAGTGTTGTGGTGAAAATAGGATATCAAATTATTGATTAATTTGAATCACAATCTTGATTGAACCCGGTCTTTAATTTATCCAAAGGAAAGGTTAAAGAAAGGAAAAACCTATTCTGCATCGTAAACACAATGTGGGGAGAGATTTAGGGTTCAGAG
This sequence comes from Lathyrus sativus, assembly GCA_963859935.3. NCBI lineage: Eukaryota > Viridiplantae > Streptophyta > Magnoliopsida > Fabales > Fabaceae > Lathyrus > Lathyrus sativus. Next base: position 242,427,209 of record OZ012735.1, read on the forward strand.
GTTGGTTAAGCCTAAGGAAGGTATTAACATCCTAAACTTCTGTAGTACTCTACAGGAACCTCTTGTTTAAAATGTGATATTGCTAAGTTATTTGCTTAAGGGTAATGTTAAGGGTTAAATGTAAAGAGAAGGACCTAAAGGGTTAGTCCTAAGTTTACTTGACAAGAATCGCATCTTGTGCCTACATATCCGAGGTAGGGGATGGAATTAGAGTAATCGTAGTTCCCTTCACAGAAGGAGGAAGAGGAACTTCTTGACTATGGTCAAGATTCCAAGGGGAAGTAAACGTTCATAGGGAAGCGCTAACATTGGAGTGCGGCGACTCCTATCTCTACGTTGTAAAGTTGAATTGAAGGGGGTGAGGAGTAAGTATTCCACGGCGGGAACCTACATGGAATGCGGCGACTTCTAATCCTAAGGCTAGGATAAGAGGTAAAGTTGTACACTGCGGGACGCCTAAGCATGAGTACGGCGACTCAAAGTCTTAAGGTTAGGGAAGAGTTAATTGTGTGTCTACGGCGTGACGCCTAAGCACGAGTACAACGACTCAGTTCTAAGGCTAGGAAAGGGAAAGGGCAAAGGACTATTGACACGACGGTCAAACAGTTAGACCTTTCCTTCGGAGGGGAATAACGGTAAACGAAAAATGTAATTGAAAGTGTAAGCAATGGGTATACTTGATAAGCGTGGATCATAATTGATGAAAGTAATGTGATATGCAACATATGAGTTAGCGAAATACGAGTTATGAGATGGCAAGGTAATTATATGAATGTGATTAGAGATGAAGATGCATAATTGGGAGGTTAGATGGTGAAGTTGCTTTTAATTTAAGGAATTAGAAATTATGGTTAATTGTTTTTGAGAAATTAGTAAGAATTAGAAATTGAATTGAGTGGTAAAATTGTCTTGTTAAGAAGTTCGAAATTAGTTGTTTTTATTTATTTTGAAATTTTGTTAAGTGAAAAGTTAAGCAAGAGTTAGAATTAATTAAGTCATGTTAGGACCTTTCTCTGAAATTTTATTAAGAAATAGGAATTAATTATTTTTGATCACTTTGAGAAATTATGAATTAATTTAAAGGAGGTGCTAGGCTAAATGATTTTTAATTTTAAAAAAGTTAATTACTTTAAAAAACTCTAAAAAAAATTTAGAAAAAACTAAGACAATTAGATTAGCAAACTATTTTTGTTTTTAACATGAATATTTATTTTTTTTATTGATTTTTTATTTGTTAATAAAAATTGAAATTAAATTAAACCATCAAAATAAACATTTTTGGAATTTTAATATATTGGAACAAATGAACCAAATTTTAATATAACTAAATGCATTTTGTCCCTTTTTTTATTGTTATTACAAAAAAAGAAAGTCAATTTTATTATTTTTATTGTTAAATTTCGTTTTTTAATTTATTTTTAATATTAAATACTTTCTCAGATTTTTTTTAGAAAGGTTAGTGGTTAGTTGTTAATGGTTAGTTTGTTTAATATTAATAAATAAAAAAAACTAAAAAAGAATAAATCAAAAAAAAAAAAAAAAGAAAACCGGGTGGGCTGGGTCATCAAGTCCCAGACCCGACCCGTTATGAATAAAAGGGAAGAGGTGGGTTGTAAAAACCCTAATCCTCTTAGAGGGCCAGCGGTGGATCCCCTTGTGTGGGTTTCCCTACACTTTTCTTCTTCTTTCAAAATCTCTCGCCTCTGGTTTTTCTGAACTTTCTCTTCTCTCCCATGGCCATCGTGAGACTCTTTCTTCTTCTTTCTTGCATGCTCACGATCTTCTTTCTATTCTTCTTGCTACAAAAAAAACCACAAAAAGTAATGGTTAAGAGGCAACATGGGTCTTACGGGTTTGTGGTCGGATTTTTGTGATGACAACTTGATGGAGTTCTTGGTAATGTTCTTGCAGTTTTGATTCGAGGGCGATGATGACGATGTTCTGAGCCCGTGAGTTTTCGGATCCGTTGGAATCTTCAATTAATGATTCCAGGATTTTCTTTGAGACTTTCCGTAACGATATTTCAGATTTTTGGATGATTTGTGAATGATTTTCGATTTATGTTTTGGACAGATTTTGGGGGTTCGACGGTTTGCATGCGATTTATGGCTGATGATGAGAGTTCTGAGGCCTCTAGGTTTTTGGACTCATGATTTTCCGGCTGTTTGGTGATGGTTTCGAATGTGATCCCCCCTTTTTGTTTATTCTTCTTTTCTTCTTATACTATTCTTCTTTTGAACGATTTTGGAGGCAGTTAATTGGTTCCCTTTTTTGGAGAAACATGTTTTAACATGTTTCTGATCTTTTCCATGTTCGTTTTTGTGTTATTTGTCTTCTTACCATCTTGAATTTTTATTAATGGTGATGGTTGTAATATTCTGTTGTCTGTTGTGTTAATGGTGGTGATTTTCTACCATTTCGAGCTATCCTCTCATTGATGGTGAAATCCACTTTCGATAATACTGTGGGTTGTTTGGATTTAATTTTTGGAATGCTTCTTAAGGCTTGTTTGGATTTTCGGATCTTTGTCCCTTGTTGGATTTTCAGATTTTTCTTAAGGCTTGTTTGGACCCAAAATCACTTTTTTCGAAAAACTTTATTCTCTCTCGGAACAAGAACATAAATTGTCGGGTCTTGGCTGAGGCTCATTGAAAATAAAACGCGGGGCTCGGTAGCATTTGATTGTTTCCCCTCCCGGACCCGATGATGAATATACTCTGAGGGTTTCGAATCAAAGTCTTTAAAATTCGTTCATGATTCAAGTTTTTTTTAACACTGTCTTGTGGTTTTTGCAAGTCTTGTTTGAAACTCGAAGTAGGAATCTTGAAGATACTCTCTTCGTAGATAGCACTAGGATTAGGATAGTTAGAAATTTTCCAACTTGTAAAAATAACAATCATGTACTTAAACATTGCATGTAATTCCAAACTTCTATGAATAATATTGAACTTTCAAATACTCTCATTTTCTGATAGCTTATAATTTAAGCTTTAACTCTTTCATTTTGAACCTCAATAAAATAAAATGAATCTTGTAGCATCGAGTCTTCACGATCTTGCAATTTTATATTAAAATGAACTTAAATTGTAAGAACAACCAAAAATCTTGTATTGGGCTTTAATCGCATGAACTCGCACTTTGACATTAATCCATGAATTCATCAAGATATTTCCGATCCCTTCTTTCAAAATCTCTCGCCTCTGGTTTTTTTGAACTTTCTCTTCTCTCCCATGGCCGTCGCGAGACTCTTTCTTCTTCTTTCTTGCATGCTCGCGATCTTATTTCTATTTTTCTTGCTACAAAAAAACAACAAAAAGTAATGGTTAAGAGGCAACATGGGTCTTACGGGTTTGTGGTCGGATTTTTGTGATGACGGCTTGATGGAGTTCTTGGTAATGTTCTTGCAGTTTTGATTCGAGGGCGATGATGACGATGTTCTGAGCCCGTGAGTTTTCGGATCCGTTGGAATCTTCAATTGATGATTCCAGGATTTTCGTTGAGACTCTCCGTAACGATATTTCAGATGTTTGGATGATTTGTGAATGATTTTCGATTTATGTTTTGGACGAATTTTGGGGGTTCGACGGTTTGCATTCGGTTTATGGCTGATGATGAGAGTTCTGAGGCCTCTGGGTTTTTGGACTCATGATTTTCCGGCTGTTCGGTGATGGTTTCGAATGTGATCCCCTCTTTTTGTTTATTCTTCTTTTCTTCTTATATTATTCTTCTTTTGAACGATTTTGGAGGCAGTTAATTGTTTCCATTTTTTGGAGAAACATGTTTTAACATGTTTCTGATCTTTTCCATGTTCGTTTTTGTGTTGTTTGTCTTCTTACCATCTTGAATTTTTATTAATGGTGATGGTTGTGATACTCTGTTGTCTGTTGTGTTAATGGTGGTGATATTCTACCATTTCGAGCTATCCTCTAATTGATGGTGAAATCGACTTTCGACAATACTGTGGGCTATTTGGATTTAATTTTTGGAATGCTTCTTAAGGCTTGTTTGGATTTTCGGATATTTGTCCCTTGTTGGATTTTCAGATTTTTCTTAAGACTTGTTTGGACCCAAAATCACTTTTTTCGAAAAAATTTTTTTCTCTCTCGGAACAAGAACATAAATTGTCGGGTCTTGGCTGAGGCTCGTTGAAAATAAAACGCGGAGTTCGGTAGCATTCGATTGTTGCCCCTCCCGCACCCGATGATGAATATACTCTGAGGGTTTCGAATAAAGTCTTTAAAATTCGTTCATGATTCATGTTTTTTTTAACACTATTTTGTGGTTTTTGTAAGTCTTGTTTGAAACTCGAAGTAGGAATCTTGAAGATACTCTCTTTGTAGATAGCACTAGGATTAGGATAGTTAGAAATTTTCCAACTTGTAAAAATAACAATCATGTACTTAAACATTGCATGTAATTCCAAACTTCTATGAATAATATTGAACTTTCAAATACTCTCATTTTGTGATAGCTTCTAATTTAAGCTTTAGCTCTTTCATTTTGAACCTCAATAAAATAAAATGAATCTTGTAGCGTCGAGTCTTCACGGTCTTGCAAGTTTATATTAAAATGAACTTAAATTGTAAGAACAACCAAAAATCTTGTATTGGGCTCTAATCGCATGAACTCGCACTTTGACATTAATCCATGAATTCATCAAGATATTTCCGATCCCTTCTTTTAAAATCCACCTCTCATAGTAACTCAAACCTCTCAACAAGCCGTATTATACATGACTCTTTGGATTAATCGTTCCAATAAACCACATAATTTGAACTGATGAATTTTTGACTCGTACAACCAAAGACTCATCCTTTTATATATTTTCTTGAATACAAAGTACGTGATCTTGTCGCCACCAACCAAAACACCATGTCTTTTAAATAACCTTGCCTTAAATCCGAACATAAACTTTTTGGCAAACCTCAAGTATATTTTGGAGAGAATTTCGTCATCAGCCTTGAGTTTGTTGCCGCAAACCTGACTTTACAAAACAAGACAAACTGGTTTAAATAGTTAGTCAAAAATAAATAAATAAATAAAAATGAATTAAGATGACACGCGGATGACCACTAAATCTAAGGGTACAATTTGGGGTGCAACAGTTTCCCCTATTTAAATAGCTTCACTGGATGATTTGAGCAACGAAGGCTCGGGAAATCATGGTGAAAGGGATTTAAATACAGATAACCAAAAATTTTGCCCTTAGATGCAGTGGTATGCAATGCTTTGGACAAAACGACAATGTTGACGATGCCATGAATCTAAAATGATGCATATGATGGAAATGATAAATGCAAGGATGCAGACGAAACGACGACACAGGGGACAGACGCAACGAGCAACCACACACTGGGGAAGATGACGCACTAGGGAAATAACACGGAACAGGGGAAATCTAAAGTGATGGACCAACAGGTTCAAGCATGACCAGATGTCACTTTAGAAAGAAAGGTAAGGAGAGATCCTCAATGGAGATGGCACGGCGAGATAGCCTCCACTGGGGAAAATATCCAAGAGTAGCTGCTCAACAGGTTCAGGCATGACCAATTGACACTCTAGGATAGAAAGGATAAAACGGGATCCTTGATGGAGATGGCACCGGCAAGACGGCCTCCACTAGGGAAATATCCCGAGTAGCTGCTCAACAGGTTCAAGCATGATCGGTTGACACTCTAGGATAAAAAGATAAGCTCCCATGATCAAAATATGATTTAGCTTCTTCTTTGACTGAATGATTCATTTAGAAAGGGTAAATAAACCTCCCCACGCCTCCAAGGTTTGTGTGCCATTGAACGTGTCTCAGTTTCTTCTTTTACTTGAAAAGGGTAAAATTATTCACGACGGGATGCCTAAGCATGAGTACAGCGACTCAACGTCTTAAGGTTTAGGGCAATGGAAATAAGCTTCTCGAGGGAGATGGCCACTTGTTTCTAGTCATAATGAAGATAGGAATAAGCTTCTCAGGCAAGAACTGCCGCTTATTGGTGGTGATAAGCTTCTTGGATGAGACGGTCGCTTAACTGGGGTTGTAAGATGTAGTGATAAGCTTCTTGGACGAGAATTATCGCTTGTCGAATATAAGGATAAGCTTCTCGGGCGAGAACTGTCGCTTGTCAGATATAATGATAAGCTTCCCGGGCGAGAACTGTCGCTTGTCTGTGTTGTAAAGGTACCATGATAAGCTTCTCAGAATGAAACTGCCGCTTATTTGCAAATGTAGTTGTAAAAGGCTTTTCTTGAAAGATAGTGCAAAATAAATGCACGTCTAGGTAGGTTCGACGACCGACAGGGCCGAAGTTCAATCTAGAGTCGAGCTAGAAAGAAAATGTCAAACAAGACTCCATTGAGGGAATGAACTCAAATGGGAATTATCTATTCTTGGCATAGAAAAGATAACTGAAATAACCGTCATCCACGAGGGTTGAGCTCTGTGGGGAAACTAGAAAATATTAGGTATTTTATGCTTAAGGTTGACGATCTACTGGGAGAGAACGGACGAACCCAATCACTTGGCGGTAACCACAGCCAAATTGACGACAAAAGACAACGAACGATAGCAAACATGCAGATGCTAATGTGTATGTCAATGAAAATGCAATGCGTATGCCAATGCTCATGCTTATGCTCATGCACATGCTGATAAACAGACGAGCGGCGGAGCAAACAGGAGATGAAATAAACATCTCGACGAGGATACCCAGCGACCTCTGCAAAAAGTACATCTATCAAGGGATTGGAAAGTTGATGGCGGAACCAAATCTTGCTTCAAAGTTCCAAATTCTCTGGGAACACAATTTCACTTGGGGATATGATATCATGACTTCACTGGAGGGATTTCCGTCATGAATCTGAATTCGATCAAAGAAGACTTGTTCGTTGGGAGAGTCATCTCAGGATTGGAGACTTCCGGGGATAAAATAAATATTCGCTTCATGGGGAAGTGTGGAGTTAGGCAGCTTCTTGGAGAAAAGTGTAGCAACTTCCTAGGAAAAGTACATCAACTTCCTGGGGAAAGTACATCAGCTTCCTTGGGGAAAAACATCTCAACTTCTTGGGGAGAATATGGCAATCTCCTGGGGAAATTTTCCTGAGGAAAGTATAGCAACTTCAGTGAGGAAAAGATGATTCCACTAGGAGTGGGTTCTCAAATAATAGGCATCACTTAGAAGATACTAGGGAGATCTCTGCAGTCCAAAAGGTCACTGGAGATTACTGGATTAGTCCAAAAGTGTTGTCAGCTTATAGTCTCGCTGGGGACTTACACTGGGGTAATGGTTTAAAAATGCTTCTGCAACATTGAGACTTACTGGGGAATGAAGATAGATGTCCTTCCGATATTTCCACAAGTTAAAGCAACTTTATATTTTTCAAAAGCATTTTCAAAAACAGTTTTAAGTTTAAAAAACTTTTCACTTTCAAAATTATTATTAACAAATAACAATTTGCATAACAAAAATGAAATAGAGATAGCGTAAATGGAAAAAATTGAATAGCAAAAGGTTTAATTTATTTCAGAATGGTAGCTTGCTAATGGCATAGCTCCATGGAAAGTGACATTTAAAATTGGCAATAGGGAAAGGTTACATTGAATCCAACGACCTCTACTGGCCCTAATAACTAAGACTACCCAAAATCCTACTTCTGACAAGAGCGATTGGACTGGAGTTGATCCTATATGATATGTATCTGCAGTGATTGGCGCCATCTGATGCAGTGAAATGCCTTTTGTCCCTAACTTTTGCTTGGATCGCCCTTTAGGGTTTTCAATCCACCGGGACGCTTATTTTTTCCTACGCCGCCTTTCTAGGTTTTCAGCTTAGCGAGCTATGTATTTTTTGTATTTTCATCCCTAATTTTTTCCTGGATCTCCTTCATAGGTTATGATCCACCGGGATACCCATTGTTGCCTAAGTCTCCTTTCCAAGTTTTCGACTTAGCGGGTCATTTTAGGCATAGTATTTTCTGACTGCATTAGAGTTCACAGGATGTGCAAGCTCTTTACCATCCATGGTTGTGAGAATTAGTGATCCTTCGGAGAAGACTGTCTTCACAACAAGTGGGCCTTCGTAGTTGGGCATCCATTTCCCACGCATGTCTTTATGAACTGGCAAGATTTTCTTGAGTACAAGTTCTCCTTTATGGAACTCACGGATTCGAACTTTCTTGTCAAAGGCTCACTTCATCCGTTTCTGATATAACTGACCATGGCACAATGTTGTCATGCACTTCTCGTCAATGAGATTCAGCTGATCAAGTTTGTCTTGAACCCATTCGGCTTCATCAAGTTTGGTTTCCATCAGTACCCGTAAGGAAGGTAACTCAACTTCGATGGGGAGGACGGCGTCCATTCCATATACCAAGGAGAAAGGGGTTTCCCCTTTTAAAGTTTGCACTGAAGTTCTGTATCCGTGCAAAGCAAATGGTAGCATTTCATGCTAATCCTTGTAAGTCTTGACCATCTTTTGCAGGATTTTCTTGATATTTTTGTTCGCAGCTTCAAAAGCTCCATTCATTTTAGGATGGTAAGGAGAATAATTGTGATGTGCAATCTTGAAACTTTCACACAACTCCTTCATGGTCTTATTGTTTAGATTGATACTGTTGTCTGTTATGATTCGACTTGGAATTCCATAACGGCAGATAATTTCCTTCCTGATGAAGCGGGCAACTACTTGCTTGGTCACGTTGGCATAAAAAGCAGCTTCTTCCCATTTGGTGAAGTAGTTCATGGCGACTAGAATGAATCGGTGACCGTTGGAAGCTTTCGGCTCAATTTCCCCAATCATGTTAATGCCCCACATTGAGAAAGGCCACGGTGAAGATAAAACATTCAACGAAGTTGGAGGTACGTGGACCTTGTCAGCATAGATTTAGCATTTATGGCGTATCCTGGCATATTGGATGCAATCAGATTCCATGGTTAACCAGTAATATCCAGCTCTCAGAATTTTCTTGGACATAGCATAACCGTTGGCATGAGATCCAAAGGTTCCTTCACGAATCTCTTGAAGTAACATGTCTGCTTCACGTCTGTCAACACATCTTAGCAGAACCATGTCGTAGTTTCTCTTGTATAGCACATCATTGCTGACGAAGAACTTGGATGCCAATATTCTCAGAGTCTTCTTGTCAAGATTAGTAGCATCAGATGGATACTCTTGCTTGAGCAGATAATTCTTAATGTCATGAAACCAAGGCATGTCATCAGTTTCTTCTTCAACCATCTGACAGTAGGCGGGCTAAGTATTGCGTTCAATTCAAATGAGAGTAGCATCATTGAAATATCTTACTCTCCATATTGAGGCTAACATGGCTAGAGCATCGACAATGTGGTTTTCAGATCTCGGAACATGTTTGAAAGTGATTTCATCGAAATATTCAATCATTTCAACAATGTAGGCTCTGTAAGGGATTAACTTCTCGTGTATGGTTTCCCATTCACTTGTAACTTAATGAATAACCAAAGCTGAATCTCCACTCACTTCAAGAATTTTGATTCTAAGGTCAATTTCTGCTTCAAGGTTAAGAATGCATGCCTCAGATTCGGCGATGTTGTTTGTGTTAGAACACAGATTGGTTCTTAATATATCTCTATGTTTTGATGATAACATTAATGAAATTTTGTATGAAGTAAATATATACTCTAATCGTATTCAAGTGTTTTTGTTTCAGATATTAAAATTAATAGTCCTCTGGAAGAAAAAACTCCTCTAAAAGTTAAGAATCAGAAGACTCTGAACGAAGCTACAGAAGACTCTGGGCAAAGCATCAAAAGACTCTGAGCGAAAAAGCATATGTAAAGAATCAGAAGACTCTGGAAGTACTTAACGCTGCAAGTACAGAGCCTCTGATATTCAAGTCTGATCTGATAAAGATCATTCAAGCTAAAGCACATGGCTGCAAATACTCTGAATAGAGTAACTCTGATATGAAGAACAAGGAACATCATCAGAGGATCTGATGCAAGACTGTTCCAAATTTGTTGAAGAAGATGTTGTTGAAATAAAGATCCGTTGGCATATTCCTTGTCTTTATCCAAACGGCTCTTTCCTCATTCGTGTATGTCACAAGAATTCAGACAAAAAGGATTTATCTGAACATTCCTCTTCTGAGAAAGAAAAGTCAAAGAAGACAGAATGCCAGCTGCACGCCCTTTAAGAAATGAAAGTGAATTTCTATTTAAACAAGACTTCTACATCCTTTCTAAGTTGACGGACGAATTACTGAACAATCAAAGAAAAATATTCAAACATCTCTCAACTTCATTCTAGATTTAATTCGTTCTTCATTTATGTAAAATCACAGTTGTGATATAGCTTTTTAGAAGCAACTCTTAAACACATTGTATTTTACTTATTTGTAAAAGTTCCTTAAGAGACCAAGTTGTGGTCAGATTTCTTGAGAAGACTAAGAGTGTTTGTCTTAGTGGTTAACACTATAGTCAGTTTGATTTAGTGGATTAAGTCCTTGTTGAGAAAGGCAAATCACCTTGGTAGGGTGGACTGGAGTAGTTTGAGTTCAAACGAACCAGGATAAAAATACCTTGTTATTTTTACTATTGTCATAGTTGTTATTTAAAACCCTTATTCACCCCCCCCCCTTCTATGTGTTTTTCCTACCTTCAGTTGGTATCAGAGCTCCGGATCTGTAGTGCTATCACTTAACAGTGAAAGAGAAAGATCCAGTTGGGAAAAACTCTTGATTTATCATGGCTGAAACTTCAACTTCAAACAACAATAAATATGATGATAGAGATAGAATCAGCACCAAACCTCCCATGTTTGATGGAGAGAAATTTGACTATTGGAAAGATAGAATAGAAAGTTTCTTTCTAGGCTATGATGCTGACCTATGGATTTGGTCACTGATGGTTATATTCACCCCACTGATGGTGAGGGCAAAAAGGTTGACAGAAAGTCAATGACTGACCAACAGAAAAAGGATTTCATAAATCATCACAAAGCTAGAACCATTCTGTTAAATGCTATATCTCATACTGAGTATGAGAAAATTACAAATAGAGAAACAACATTTAACATGTTTGAGTCATTAAAGATGACACATGAAGGGAACTCTTAAGTAAAGGAGACAAAGGCCTTGGCGCTTATCCAGAAGTACGAAGCTTTCAAAATGGAGGAGTCTGAATCTATGGAAACTATGTTCTCATGATTCCAGATCCTAACTGCTGGTTTGAAGGTTCTGGATAAAGGTTACTCCACTTCTGACCATGTCAAGAAAATAATCAGAAGCTTACCATCAAGGTGGAGACCAATGGTTACAACGCTGAAGCTGTCAAAAGATCTGAATAAGATCACTCTGGAGGAACTTATCAGTTCCTTAAGAAGTCACGAGATTTAGCTGGAAGAAGACGAGCCTTAGAAGAAAGGTAAGTCTATTGCGTTAAAATCTAACAAATCTGCTAAAGGTTTGCAGGTAATTGAAGAAAGCTCTGAAGAATCTTCCTCATAAGAAGATGAATTGTCTTTGTTGTCCAGAAGGATAAATCAACTCTGGAAGCATAAACAAAAGAAGTTCAAAAACTTCAAGAGAGCTTACCAACATAGAAAATCTTCTGGACACAAGAAATCTGGCAAGAAAGAAGTTGTATGCTATGAGTGCAAGGAGCCAGGTCATTACAAAAATGAATGTCCCAAACTTCAGAAGGACAGACCCAGAAAGAAGTTTGAAAAGAAGAAGAAAGTTCTGATGGCCACGCGGGATGGCTCAGATGCTTCTGAATCATCATCAGAGTCAGAGGAAGAATGTGCAAATATGGCACTGATGGATGACGTGGAGGACTACGAAGAAACAGCTGAATCTGGATCAGAATCAGATTTAGAAGAGGTATTTTCTGAACTTACCAGAGCTGAACTTATTGAAAGTTTATTTGAAATGCTTGGAAACTATAGTAAGATCAAACTCAAATACAAGAAGCTTCAGAGCTATCTTACATATGAGACTGATCAGCTGAGATCAGAAGTTGCTGAGCTAAAAGAAAATAATCTTAAAATAAAAACTGATTTAGAAAAAGCTCAACAAATGTCTGACTCAGATACTAGGTCATGCTCTAAAAACATTTTAGAAGAGTATGATTATAGTTTTCAGAGGTTTCTGTCTAGAGGCCTAGATAGAAGCAAAATGGCTTCCATGATCTATGGCGTAAGCAGAAACAATAGAAAAGGAATTGGATATGAATCACCCTCTGGGAAGGATTTAAATCCAAAACCTGCTGATAAGTTGATCATCAAGTATTCTCCTATGTACACCCATTTTAAATATGGTCACCTGAATGATATAAATCACACACGTACAGATCAGAACACTAAAGCTTTTGTTAAACCAAAATTTCGTCAGAACAAAGATGCTTTTAAGGGAAAGAAGTTCAGACAGAATTTCAAACCAACTAACCCCAGAGGACCCAAGAAAATATGGGTACCTAAAGATAAAATAATCTTTGTTGCAGATGTCCTTAGCAGCAAAGTTAAGACACCAGTCATGGTACCTGGACTCTGGCTGCTCACGACATATGACGGGAAGAAAGTCTATGTTCCAAAGCCTGGAACTTAGATCTGGAGGTGATGTGAAGTTTGGAGGGAACCAGAAGGGCAAAAGCATTGGCTCTGGAACTATTGGTAATGGTAACCTCCCTTCCATATCTAATGTTTTACTTGTTGAAGGATTAACACATAATCTATTGTCCATAAGTCAATTAAGTGACAATGGTTATGATATAATCTTCAATCAAAAATGTTGTAAAGCTGTGAGTCAAAAAGATGGTTCAATCCTCTTTAATGGAAAACGGAAGAACAACATTTACAAAATTAATCTTTGAGAACTAAAAGTTCAAAATGTAAAATGCCTTATGTCTGTTAACGATGAGCAATGGGTCTGGCACAGAAGAATGGGTCATATTAGTATGAGACGCATATCTCAGATTAATAAGCTCAATCTGGTCAGAGGACTTCCTCAGTTGAAGTTCAACTCAGATGCTTTTTGTGAAGCATGTCAGAAAGAAAAATTTTCAAAATCCTCTTTCAAAGCTAAAAATGTTGTTTCTACCTCTAGACCATTAGAGCTACTTCATATTGATATGTTTGGACCAGTGAAAACTGCATCCATCAGAGGCAAGAAGTATGGATTAGTCATAGTTGATGACTACAACAGATGGACATGGGTAAAATTCCTGAAACATAAGGATGAGTCACATTCTGTATTCTTTGACTTCTGCAAACAAGTCCAAGGAGAAGTTGTCAGAAACAAAGCAAGATTGGTTGCTCATGGATATAGTCAGCAAGAAGGAATTGATTACACAAAGATATATGCTCTTGTAGCAAGGTTAGAATCTATTCGTTTATTAATTTCTTTTTCTATACAGATTAACATCACTTTGTATCAGATGGATGTTAAAAGTGCTTTCTTAAATGGTTTAATTGAAGAAGAAGTTTATGTTCATCAACCTCTTGGTTTTGAAAATGAAAGATTTCCAGAACATGTTTTTAAACTAAAGAAATCACTCTATGGTATAAAATAAGCTCCCAGAGCTTGGTATGAGAGGCTGAGTAATTTCCTTCTGGAAATCAATTTTATCAGAGGAAAGGTGGATACAACTCTATTTCATAAATCAATTAAGAAAGACGTTTTAATCTGTCAGATTTATGTAGATCATATTATTTTTGGTACAACAAATATTACGCTTGGAAAGGAGTTTGCTCGATCTATGTAGGCAGAATTTGAGATGAGCATGATGGGAAAACTCAGATTCTTTCTAGGAATTCAAGTCAATCAAACTCCAGAAGGCATCTACATGCATCAGACAAAGTATGTAAAGGAGCTTCTGAAGAAATTCAACATGACAGAAAGTAAACTAGCAAAGACTCCAATGCATCCAACAAGCACTCGGGGAAAAGAAGAGGTAAGTAACAAGGTAGATCAACAACTCTACAGAGGTATGATTGGATCTCTTATGTATTTGACTGCTTCTAGACCTGATATTCTTTTCAGTGTTTGTCTGTGTGCTAGATTCCAATCAGATCCTAGAGAATCTCACTTAACAGCTGTTAAGAAGATTCTAAGGTATCTGAAAGGTACTACTAACGTGGGTTTGTATTACAGAAGATCTGATGAATACAAATTAGTAGGATTATGTAATGCTGATTATGCTGGAGACAGAGTAGAGCGTAAAAGTACTTCTAGAAGCTGCCAGTTTCTGGGAAGTCATCTGATCTCATGGTTCAGCAAGAAGCAACCCACAATAGCACTTTCAACAACAGAAGCAGAATATATTGTTGCTTCTAGTTGTAGTACACAGATGCTCTAGATGAAGAGTCAGCTAGAAGATTATTAGATATATGAGAGTAACATTTCTGTTTTCTGTGATAATACTTCTGCTATTTGCCTATCTAAGAACCCTATTTTACATTCTAAGGCAAAGCATATAGAAATTAAGCATCATTTCATCAGAGACTATGTTCAGAAGGGAATTATAAATTTAAACTTTGTTGATACAGACCATCAATGGGCTGACATTTTTACAAAACCCCTTGCTGAAGATAGGTTTAAATTTATTATGAAGAATATTAGTATGGATTTTTGTCCAGAATAACATTATTATTCAGAAGCAAATTTACTCAGATGAAAATTGATTAATGTCTATACTCTGGAGTGTTTTCATCTGTATTTCATTTGTTATCTTATTTCTTTTGAAACTCTGAACTAACAACCTTCAGAGGATCTGAACGCTGCTAACGTTTCATTTCCTTAAGAAGTTTTAGAGACACCCAAACATTAAACACGTGTCACATAGAATCTGAAAAGGTGGAATGTAAACAATGAGACGTCATTTAGAGGTATTGTTTTAACAATTAACTTTCTCGTTTTCCTCCCCACGCTTGTCAGAATCATTAAATACTTTTTAATCATTATTCTTTTTGATGTGATTTAATGTTTTAATTAATTGTGAGTAAATGCTGAACGTGTGATTGTGTGCCCTAATTCTTTGCCCCTATATATTCCACAACACAACACTTTTCACATTTTTCACTCTCATTCACAACCTTTATGCATTTTTTCTTGCTTCATTGTCTTCATCTCCTCAAACCCAAATCTTCAAGAAGATCGAGTTATCTCTCAAGTTCTTCAATGGCAACCTCATCATCATCAACTCAAAAGCTTGCATCTACAATGGTTGGATCTACATCTAAAATGGGTAACGTCACTTACAAAGAACCTGAAAGAACCCTTCTCACTCCTGTTGAAGATTTGGAAGTTCTTTGTGAAATCATGGTTGATTTTGACTGCATTGCAAAGAATGGGTTTGATTTGCAACCAATTGTTTCTGCACAAGGATGGACTAAGTACTTTAATAAACTTTTTGGTCCAGTCTTCCCTCTTTTGGTGAAAGAATTTTGGGTTCATGCAAAGGTATACCCAAAGTTCATTGTTTCGTATGTGTTGGGTAAAGAGATAATCATATCTGAAGACTTGATTCGCAAATTAATTGGATATGAAGAAGTAGATGGTGTTCACAATCTCTCTGCTGGACGTATAGACATGGATGATGTCTACAGAGAAGTTTTTACATCTGGGTTGGCCTCAAGCAAAATCAAAGATCTGAAAGTGAACTACAAGATCTGGGCGAAGATCTTTCTGGGATGTATTCACCATAGGAAATCAACCAACTCTCCAGATTACATCAACGCAGAATAATTGTACTTTCTGTACTGCTTGGGAACTAACATCAAGGTGGATCTGCCACACTTGTTATTTACTCATCTGTGGAGCTATATAATACAGTCCATAGAGGAAATCAGAACAAAGCATCAGAAGATCAGAAACTGGATCCTAATGGGCAGATTGATTTTTGATAGAAAATGGTTTAGTTGCACATCTGACAGAGGCAGGTCAGATAGAAGAATTGGTTCCAATTCTGGGAAAGCCTCTAAATGGGAAAAGTCTGCAGAGAATGAGACTTGTAGAGGAACTTCAATCAGAGCCAGTCAAGATGGACTCTGATGCTGTACACAGAAGAAGAATTCCTATGGATGATTTTCCTCTCTTTACTGCTAAATAACCAAGGGAAATTCTTCTGAGCTACATTGCTGCATGCATAGTAGATGGAACCCCCATGCCACCAGACTTGATAAAAAGAGCAAATGAACCTGGACCAGATTTCTTTGCGGAGAACAAGAGAAAGAAGAGAAAGGTCTCAGAGGAAGGATCTACAAAGCCTAAGAGGAAAGCTTCTGGAGAAGCATCTTCTATAAATCCCAAATGCTTAAAGAAGAAAGGTAACCCTTCTGCAAATTTATCTACTATTTTGGAACAAGTAACAGAACCACCAACATCTAGATCTCCTCCTCCCTATGACCCCATACCTACTCCCTCTCCAACACACACTACCTCTAAACACTTCTCATCTGAAAATGTTCATGAATTTGTTCCCCTTTCTCACCATCAGCCACAAAATAACTCCCTTCAACAGAACCAAGAACCTTCATCTGATCAACACACCACTTTTGAACCAAACCCCTCTATAAACCAACCATCTGAACCACAATAAGCACAATCATTTGAACACACCACATCTGTACCATCCACACCTTCCTTCAACATCCATCAGCAAACAACCTCTGCTAAAACCCCATCATCTATTCCACAACTAGATGAACCAAACCCCTCTGAACCAAACTATTCAGAACCTCAACCTTCTGACCCTAAACCAGAGATACTTAACATTCAACCTTTGATGACCGTACACCCTATATCATCTAGATCACTTAGCTCATCTGATTCCTCAGACTCATCTAACTCTGACTCATTAGAAGCCACCTCACCACTTCATAACTCCCTAATCCATTCTTTTGATATCCCTGAAACAACCCAACCAGATATTCCCTCTAAACCTAAGTTTGTTACTACCTCGTCTGTCCTTATTCCATCTTCACCATATCCTCCTGTAATCATTATTCCTACTTTTTCTATACCTTCAACCTCTGCTCCCATTAAAACATCACCTTTATAAGCCTACCTGAAACCCAAATCTAGGCTAGATGTTGGTGCACTGTTTTTTGGTTTTGAAAAAGAGATGAATATGTGGTTGTCTTCTATTAAGAAGGAGCGTCTCACAAGCATAAATCCTGCTGATTCTGAAGCCATCTGGACAAGATTCAGAACTAGATTCAACTTTGTGGCTTCAAAGCTTCAAGATATTTGCTCTAATGATGCGAAGGTGAGGTTTGCTGAAGCTGTCAGACCCACTCTTCTAAGAGTTAGCAGAACTCCAACTCTACTTATGGAAAATACACCTCCAGAGGTTGTGTGTTCTTCTTCTGAAGAAGCTGCTACACTTCATATGACTGAGGTTTCTCAGACTGAGAAAGTCATCACAGAAGCTTCCATTCCTGAAGACGTTTCTGCATCTGCTCAACCTTCTCCTATGGAAATAGAGAATGAATTTTCAATGGTTATTGATAATGCATCTACTTCTGTGAGTGTTCTAGAATCTTCGAAGTTGAAGACAGAAGAAGTTGAAGATCTGAAGATTAAGGTTGAAAAGCAAGAAGCTGAAAACGCTGAGTTCAAGACATGGATGATTAAATAAGAGAAAACAACAGATGAAATAAAAGACTGGATGGCTAAGCAAGAGGAATCTACATCTCAGATCAAGACTTGGATGGCGAAGCAAGAAGAGTCAACCTCTGAGATAACGAATCTTCTGAAGATTTTGGCTTCTCGTTCTTCTTCTTAGTTGTTTTGTTATTTGTGCACTTTTGTGTTGTTTTGCTTATCTTGATTATCTTCTAAATTTCTTATCAATGCATCTGTGACTATTTAGTTTTTCCATCTGATTATATAATATGCTTTATGTTTTTCCTCTGTTATTGTTTCATGTCTTCAAAAGTTTTTTTTTCTTTTTGATATGACAAAAGGGGGGAGAAAGAGAAAATGGAAATTCTAATTGTTAACATAAACAGTTACCAAAATGGAACTCAGACATGTTAAAATTTAACTAACTTTGAATTCAGTATTTCAGAGCTCAAATTTTTCATCATATAAATTGATTAGAGTAACTCTGAACAAACTCTGAGAGTCTCCAAAGTTTGCTCTGACTCTGGAAAGAATACTTGTGCTGAAAGGGAAGTAATTATTTTTTTCTATCAGTATTCAATTCAGGGGGAGATTCATAATCTCAGGGGGAGATATATATATCTTTCTTTGTTTTGAACAAAATTTCCTATTGTTTTTGTCATCATCAAAAAGGGGGAGATTGTTAGAACACAGATTGGTTCTTAATATATCTCTATGTTTTGATGATAACATTAATGAAATTTTGTATGAAGTAAATATATACTCTAATTGTATTCAAGTGTTTTTGTTTCAGATATTAAAATTAATATTCCTCTGGAAGCAAAAACTCCTCTGAAAGTTAAGAATCAGAAGACTCTGAGCGAAGCTGCAGAAGACTCTGAGCGAAAAAGCATATGTAAAGAATCAGAAGACTCTGGAAGTACTCAATGATGCAAGTACAGAGGCTCTGATATTCAAGTCTGATCTGATAAAGATCATTCACGCTAAAGCACATGGCTGCAAATACTCTGAATAGAGTAACTCTGATCTAAAGAACAAGGAACATCATCAGAGGATCTGATGCAAGACTGTTCCAAATTTGTTGAAGAAGATGTTGTTGAAATAAAGATCCGTTGGCATATTCCTTGCCTTTATCGAAATGACTCTTTCCTCATTCGTGTATGTCACAAGAATTCAGACAAAAAGGATTTATCTGAACATTCCTCTTCTGAGAAAGAAAACTCAAAGAAGACAGAATGTCAGCTGCACGCCCTTTAAGAAATGAAAGTGAAGTTCTATTTAAACAAAACTTCTACATCATTTCTAAGTTGACGGACGAATTACTGAACAATCAAAGAACAATATTCAAACATCTCTCAACTTCATTCTAGATTTAATTTGTTCTTCATTTGTGTAAAATCACATTTGTGATATAGCTTTTTAGAAGCAACTCTTAAACACATTGTATTTTACTTATTTGTAAAAGTTCCTTATGAGACCAAGTTGTGGTCATATTTCTTTAGAAGACTAAGATTGTTTGTCTTAGTGGTTAACACTGTAATCAGTTTGATTTAGTGGATTAAGTCCTTGTTGAGAAAGGTAAATCACCTTGGTAGGATGGACTGGAGTAGTTTGAGTTCAAACGAACCAGGATAAAAATACCTTGTTATTTTTACTATTGTCATAGTTGTTATTTAAAACCCTTATTCACCCCCCCCCCCCCCCCCTTATAAGTGTTTTTCCTACCTTCAGTTTGTACATTCAAAGTCTAACCTTGCTGTAAGTGGGGTATAACCACCTTTCAGATTCATCAGAACGGCGCCTATGCCATGTCCACTGTAATTAGAGGAACCATCAAACATCATCTTCCAATGGATACCCGGCTCAGGACCTTCATCAGGACCTGGCTCTTCATAATCCTTCACTAACATAATGTCTTCATCAGAAAAATCAAACTTGAGAGGCTTATAATCTTCAACTAGATGGTCTGCAAGATAATCTGACAGGATACTTCCTTTGATAGCTTTCTGAGTCACATACTGGATGTCATATTCTGATAATAACATGTGCCAACATGCAAGTCTTCTAGTCTGAGCAGGTTTTTCAAAAATGTACTTTATTGGATCCATTTTCGAGATCAACAAAGTAGTGTGACGAATCATGTATTGCCTGAGACGTCTAGTAGCCCATGCTAGCGCACAACAAGTCTTCTCCAAAGGTGAATATCTGCTTTCACAATCAGTAAACTTCTTGCTCAAATAGTAGATGGCATGCTCTTTTCTTCCAATCTCATCATGTTGACCAAGTACGCAACCCATAGACTTCTCAAGAACAGTAAGATACACGAAGAGTGGTCTTCCAGGAACAGGAGGAATCAAGATAGGAGGCTCTTGTAAATAACCCTTGATCTTCTCAAATGCTTGCTGACAATCAGAATTCCAATCAATAACCCGACCTTTGCAAAGTAACTTGAATATTGGCTCCCAGGTAGCGGTCATATGGGAAATGAATTTGTAGATATAGTTCAGTTGTCCAAGAAAACATCTGACTTGTGTTTCAGTTTGCGGAGCTGGCATGTCTTGAACGGCTCGGACTTTATCAGGATCTACTTCAATTCCTCGTTGGCTACAATAAAACCAAGTAATTTTCCAAATCTAACACCAAAGGTACACTTAGCAGGATTCAGTTTCAATTGGTACTTCCTGAGTTGTTCAAACAGTTTCAGTAAATGATCTAAATGGTCCTCTTTATTTTGTGATTTGGCAATCATATCATCAACATAAACTTCAATCTCTTTATGCAGCATGTCATGAAAGAGAGCGGCCATAGCTCTTTGATATGTAGTCCTTGTGTTCTTTAAGCCGAAGGGCATAACTTTGTAACAGAAGGTTCCCCAAGGAGTAATGAATGTAGTCTTTTCTCTGTCAGCAGGATCCATCTTGATCTGGTTGTAACCGGAGAAACCATCCATAAACAAGAAAAATGCAAAACTGGGTGTATTATCCACAAGTGTATCAATATGTGGCGGAGGGAAATCGTCTTTTGGGCTTGCTTTGTTCAAATCCCTATAGTCTACACACATTCTGACTTTACCGTCCTTTTTGGGCACTGGTACAATGTTGGCTACCCAATTAGGATACTTCGTAAATGTAAGGAAACCTGCATCAAGTTGTTTCTTAATCTCATCTCGAATCTTCAGAGCCATGTCAGGTCTTGTTCTTCGAAGTTTCTTCTTGATAGGCGGACATTCTGGCTTAAGCGGCAGCTTGTGAACAACAATATCAGCATCTAAACCGGACATATCTTGATATGACCATGCAAACACATCAATATATTCCTCTAGAAGCTTGACCAATTCCTGCTTGACCTCGGCCCCGAGTGTTGTACCAATCTTGACCTCTTTCTTATCTTCATCAGTGCCAAGATTAATCAAATCTACCTGCTCTTTGTACGGTTGAAGCTCAGTGTACTCATACTCAACCAATTTTTCCAGTTAAGTGGGTACTTCAAAATCTTCCTCACCCTCATATTCAGCTTGATAAATGGGTGAATCCCAGTCAGGAGTGAAAGCAGAGTCACTGGATTCAACATGGTTTGGGATAGCACTGTATGTTGGAAGGCTTATTTTATTAAAATGCACAAAGAGAAATGCAAGAGAACAGAAAATGCTTTTTTTTTTTGTAGTTTTTGAAAAGATTGTCAATTTCATTTTAAATGGTAAAAACAAAAAAAATGCAAATGAAACAAATAGAATTTAACAAAATGCATTTATTAAATATCCTTTTAAGAAAGTGAAAAGGTGGCCCTACAAAATAATCCAGTATATTTGGGCATAGCTATGGAATTTTGAAAACAACAATGAAAACAAAAATTACTTTGAAATGGGAAAAATCACAGGGATCTCTATAGCTTCCCAGTTGCTCAAAGTTGCATCGCTCTTGAATACCAGGTTGCTCAGGTCTTCATCATCATCATCACCGTTGATAACATTGATATGGAAACCTCCACTGACAAACACTTCTTGGACAGTTTTCGGACGTCCTTTGACATATGTAGAAGCTTCATCATGAGTTGGTTTGTAACCCAACCCGTGGCGATCCTCTTGGTCTTGATGTCGATCACTTCTCCCCAACCTTCAGGTATGCCCCTGACGATTGTTGATCTGGTACTCTTGAACGATGCAAAAGATGGATTACTCTGGCCCACTATTTCTTCGGCTTCCAATAGGATAACATTGGCGATCTCAAGTGCTTGGAAAGAAGTTTCCAAAGCGTCTTCATCAGCCTCAATGTCATGAAAAGAATATAGGTTGTTGATCATTAAATCCTCCTCACCATGTATAATAACCAACTTTTCATCGACCACAAACTTCATCTTCTGATGTAGAGTTGAAGTTACAGCTCCATCGGTGTGGATCCAAGGTCTTCCAAGTAAACAACTGTAGTTAGGATTAATGTCCATTACTTGGAAAGTGATGTTAAAAACATGCGGTCCAATCAAAATTGGAAGCTCCACTTCTCCAATCACGGCTCTGCGAGAACCATCAAAAGTTTTGACAATCAAGGAAGTAGGCTTCATCACTGTCTCTTTGCAAGCCAACTTGGTGAGAACTCTCTTGGCAGGACGTTCAAAGATGAACCGGTTTCCACAAGCACCCTCGATAAGTTATCCTCTTGACATTTAACTGATATATGTAAAGCTCGGTTGTGATTCTGACCTTCTCTTGGTAGCTCCTCGTTGCTGAAGCTAAGAGTATTGCAGGCAGTAATGTTGGCAATCACACTGTCAAATTGTCCGGTAGTAATGTCCTGAGTGACACGAGCTTGAGCCAACACCTTCTGTAAAGCAGTTCGATGAGTGGGTGAACTCATCAACAGAGATAAAATAGAGATCTTGGAAGGAGTCTGATGAAGTTGGTCGACGAATTTGTAATCACTCTTTTAATAATCCTTAAAAATTTGGAATCTTCATCATTTGTAACTGCTTCTTTACCTTTGTCTTTGGCCGACACAGTAGTAATAGTTTTGTTAGGCGGAGCCTCACTAAACCGGGGAGTATAAATACGATCACTGCGAGTCATCCTGCTTGCCCCAACTATGTCTGTCACATTTTCACTATCAGTCGCCAATTCTTCCCTCGGAATAACTTTCCCAGATTCTTTGTCAATCATGGTCACATCATACTTCCAGGGTACAACTTTAGGATCACTGAAATGAAATGGACTTGACTTCTGAATAATTACCGGCCCTGGATGATTCACCGTAGGAGTAACAAGCTTCAATATGTTGAATATAGGCTTTGCAGATTTTGATCTCGGAAAATTAAAGTCAGGCACTTTAACCTTCGGCTCTGGTAAGTTGAAGACGGGCTCAATCACAGCAACTTCGTCCTTCTTTACTTTATTAATCACTTGTAAGAAACCATTGTTGATCAATTTCTGAATATTGTTTCGAACCAATAAACAGCCCTTGGTACTGACATCACAACTTGTACAAACAACATGAGATGTAGACACTAAACCGACTTCAAATAACTTCGAATGGAAAACCCGGAGAGGAGTCTTGATCTGAGGAACATCAAGAATAAGGCTTTCAACAGATATATTATTAATAACATTAACAACCCCATGGTTAGGAAATGGGTTGTTTTTGACATTCGGCTGAGGATCGTCGAAAGACAAGATTTTTTTTCCATTAAATCTCAGACAAGGTTCTTGAGAGCATAGCAGCTTTCTAGATCATGGCCAGGCGTACCCTCATGATATAAACAACGAGCAGGGACATTGTAATTGGCTGATAAAGGATTAGGAGGTGAACCCAAAGCTCTAGTAGTAATAAGGCCTTGTTGCACTAGTGAAGGGTACAACTCAGTAAAGGTCATTGGAATAGGAGGACAAGGCTTGTACTGTCTCCTGTTGGGAACATTCTGACGAGGAGCCTGATTCTTCGGCTGTTGATAAGCAGGGGCGTTGGGCACTCGTTGATAATTGGATGGAGCTTATGTACGCTGATAACTAGGAGGTTGTTGATAGACCAGAGGTTGATAGACAGGAGTCGGTTGCACAGGCTGGTATGTAGTTGTTTGTTGATTGAAAGCAAAGGTAACAACAACTACATGTGGTTGTTGAGCATACTAAAACGGATAACCCTGTTGTTGAACATAATTTTGCTGATGTTGCCAAGGTTGATTTCTTCATCGGCTTGCAGATACAGCATTAGTTTCACCCTTTTTCTTCTTCTGAGAACTGAATGAAGGTTTCTTCGCATGATCTTTAGAGCTTGAACTACCAGCAGCACTTGACATTTTACCACTTTTCAGACCCAATTCAACTTTTACACCAACAACAACGATGTCATAAAAATTAGCAGTCACACTACCAACCATTCTTTCGTAGAATTCTGGACGAACAGTGACAACAAACCAATTGGCTAGCTCTTTATCGTTCAAAGGAGGTTCTACTTGCGAAGCAATCTCTCTCCACCTCTGAGCATACTGTTTGAATGATTCTGAACTTTTCTGCAACATACTCAACATTTGTCTTTGATCAAGAGCCAGATCCATGTTATATTTATAGTGTTTGATGAAGGCATCAGATAAATCCTGGAAGCACTTGATACAAGACTGATCCAAAGTTAAATACCACTTTGAGGCAACACCTTTCAGACTGTCTTGGAAACAATGTATCATCAACTTGTCGTTCTCAACATGAGAAGACATCTTACGGTAATACATAATCAAGTGGTTCTTTGGACAAGTATCACCTTCATAACAGTCGAAGCTTGGAGTCTTGAACTTCGGAGGAATAACCAGACCAGATACCAGACATATATCTCTGGCAGCAGCACCAAAGATTTGATCACCTTCTATCATTCTCAGCCTTTTATCAATAGTTTCTACATTCTCACGGAGCCTTTCATGTCGCTCATCTTCGTCATCCTTCACATCAGGAATGTCATAAACCGGATCATTGAAATAAGGTTGCACACGAGTATGAACAGCAGCTGGTGCAAAAGTCGGAATCACTTGAGGAGCTTTAGAAACCAGAGGGACAGCTTGAGGAACCGGTTGAGCAATAGAAACCGCAGCAGGAGGAGGCACAAACCCAAACGGAAGACCATAAGGAGGTACACTTGCAGTAGTAACGGAAGGTTAAGGATCCACAACAGTATTGGTAATCTCAGACACAACAGTGGGTTGAGTATCCATCCTTGCATTGATGACCTGTAGCATCTCCATAATCTGCCCAACACTTCCCCGAAGGTCTTCGAGTTCATTGCTGGCACGATCAAGCTCTTGATTTTGTTCCGCCATCTTTTTCTGAGCTCGAGCTATGGTGTTATACTGATGTAGAGGACTCAGGGTGACAGAACTGGAAGCGAGATAACTAAGAATGAGAAACCGGAAGGAAAATGCAAATGCAAAAACTGGATGCCAATGCAATGCAATGGTTTCAAGGATTCCAACTGTCGATTGTAAATATTTTCTAGGAAAAGCTGAAAAAGTTTTTAGACTTTGAATTCAAGATTTTTGAATTTGAAAAGGACAATTGGATTCCTTGAAACCAGGAATGATACGATGTGAGATGCAATGCACAAGGACACAAGCAAACAAAAGGTCCTAGGTTAAAGGAACATGAGCGGAGCCAAGGTTTACCTATCCCGAAAGGTATGTACTAGGGGTTAATTGTACCTACAGAACAAGGTTCTAAAGAGGTACCCAAAGTTATTAGTTCATCTTTCGGATATTATCAATTTCCTGACTACTTGGTGGTTAATAATATTCTCAAGAGAACCTCTTTTGAGTGTAGCATCGCGTAGCAACTATTTTGGGAATACTCCTTCATAGTCATCGCACTACGTCCTAGATAAGGCCAAAGTTGTGTTTAGGTAACTACGGTCCTCAGTATCACAGGCTCCAATCGAAAATAGTGAATGTTTTCACGATTAACTCGTTCAACAGTACTACTTTTCAAAAGGGCCTCAACTGAGCGGTGATTCTCAAGTCAGCTTGGTCGGGATTCAACTCCATATAAGCCTCGTCAAATATATCACCTTCCTATAATAATTTGCACTCAAGTCCGGGTGTAGGACTTATTTCACAACAATGATACCCCAAGCAAGGTACAACATAATATAAGCAAATAATATAGCAAATAGCAAAATAAACAAGATAGGGATAACCCTCAAAAATATACATTCGTCCCCAGTGAAGTCGCCATTTTCTGTTGCAGTGAGAATAGGATATCAAATTATTGATTAATTTGAATCACAATCTTGATTCATAACCGGTCTTTAATTTATCCGAAGGAAAGGTTAAAGAAAGTAAAAACCTATTATGCATCGTAAACACAACGCGAGGAGAGATCTAGGGTTCAGAGGTTGGTTAAGCCTAGGGAAGGTATTAGCATCCTAAACTTTTGTAGTACTCTACAAGAACCTCTTGTTTAAAATGTGATATTGCTAAGTTATCTGATTAAGGGTAATGCTAAGGGTTAAAGGTAAAGAGAAGGACCTAAAGGGTTAGTCCTAAGTTTACTCGCCAAGAATCGCATCTTGTGCCTACGTATCCGAGGTAGGGGATGGAATCAGAGTAATCGTAGTTCCCCTTATAGAGGGAGGAAAAGGAACATCTTGACTGTGGTCAAGGTTCCAGGGGGAAGTAAACGTTCATAGGGAAGCGCTTACATTGGAGTGCGGTGACTCCTATCTCTATGTTGTAAAGTTGAATTGAAAGGGGTGAGGAGTAAGTATTCCACGGAGGAAACCTACATGGAGTGCGGCGACTCCTAATCCTAAGGATAGGATAAGAGGTAAAGTTGTCTATGACGGGACACCTAAGCATGAGCACGGCGACTCAAAGTCTTAAGGTTAGGGAACAGGTATGGGTGTGTCCACGGTGGGACGCCTAAGCACGAGTACAGCGACTCGGATCTTAAGGCTAGGAAAGGGCAAGGGCACCTTTCTTTCGGAGGGAAATAACGGTAAACTAAAAATGTAATTGAAAGTGTAAGCAATGGGTAAAATTGATAAGCGTGGACCATAATTGATAAAAGTAATGTGATATGCAACATATGTGTTAGCGAAATACGAGTGATGAGATGGAAAGGTAATTATATGAACATGATTAGAGATGAAGATGCATAATTGGGAGGTTAGATGGTGAAGTTGCTTTTAATTTAAGGAATTATAAATTATGGTTAATTGGTTTTTGAGAAATTAGTAAGAATTAGAAATTGAATAGAGCGGTGAAATTGTCTTGTTAAGAAGTTAGAAATTAGTTATTTTTATTTATTTTGAGATTTTGTTAAGTGAAAAGTTAAGCAAGAGTTAGAATTAATTAAGTTATGTTAGGACCTTTCTCTGAAATTTTATTAAGAAATAGGAATTAATCATTTTTGATCACTTTGAGAAATTACGAATTAAGTTAAAGGAGGTGCTAGGCTAAATAATTTTTAATTTTAAAAAAGTTAATTACTTTAAAAACTCTTAAAAAAAATTTAGAATAAAATAAGGCAATTAGATTAGTAAACTATTTTTGTTTTTAACATGAATATTTATTTTTTTATTGATTTTTTATTTGTTAAGAAAATTGAAATTAAATTAAACCACCAAAATAAACATTTTTTGAATTTTATTATATTGAAACAAATGAACCAAATTTTAATTTAACTAAATACATTTTGTCCCTTTTTTTATTGTTATTACAAAATTTTAAATATAAAGCAAGTCAATTTTATTTTTTGTATTGTTAAATTTCGTTTATTTATTTAATTTTAATATGAAATACTTTCTCAGATTTTTTTTAGAAAGGTTAGTGGTTAGTTGTTAATGGTTAGTTTGTTTAATATTAATAAATAATAAATAATAAATAATAAAAAACTAAAAAAAAACTAAAAAAGAATAAAACAAAACAAAAAAAATAAAAAGAAAACCAGGCGGGCTGGGTCATCTAGTCCCAAACCCGACCCGTTATGAATAAAAGGGAAGAGGTGGGTTGTAAAAACCCTAATCCTCTTAGAGGGCCAGCGACAGATCCCCTTGTGTGGGTTTCCCTGCACTTTTCTTCTTCTTTCAAAATTTCACGCCTCTGGTTTTTCTGAACTTTCTCTTCTCTCTCATGGCTGCCACGAGACTCTTTCTTCTTCTTCCTTGCATGCTCGCGATCTTCTTTCTATTCTTCTTGCTACAAAAAAAACAACGAAACTTAATGGTTAAGAGGCAACATGGGTCTTACGGGTTTGTGGTCGGATATTTGTGATGACGGCTTGATGGAGTTCTTGGTAATGTTCTTGCAATTTTGATTCGAGGGCGATGATGACGATGTTCTGAGCCCATGAGTTTCCGGATCCGTTGGAATCTTCAATTGATGATTCCTGGATTTTCGTTGAGACTCTCCGTGATGATATTTTAGATTTTTGGATGATTTGTGAATGATTTTCGATTTATGTTTTGGACGGATTTTGGGGGTTTGACGGTTTGCATGTGGTTTACGGCCGATGATGAGAGTTCTGAGGCCTCTGGGTTTTCATCTCATGATTTTCCAGCTGTTTGGTGATGGTTTTGAATGTGATCCCCCCTTTTTGTTAATTCTTCTTTTCTTCTTATACTATTCTTCTTTTGAACGATTTTGGACGCAATTAATTGTTCCCTTTTTGGAGAAACATGTTTTAACATGTTTCTGATCTTTTCCATGATCGTTTTTGTGTTGTTTGTCTTCTTACCATCTTGGATTTTTATTAATGGTGATGGTTGTGATATTCTGTTGTCTGTTGTGTTAATGGTGGTGATATTCTAACATTTCGAGAATGCCTCCCATTGATGGTGAAATCCACTTTCGGCAATACTGTGGGCTGTTTGGATTTAATTTTCGGAATGCTTCTTAAGGCTTGTTTGGATTTTCGGATCTTTGTCCCTTGTTGGATTTTCGGATTTTTCTTAAGGCTTGTTTGGACCCAAAATCACTTTTTTCGAAAAACTCTTTTTCTCTCTCGGAACAAGAACAGAAATTGTCGGGTCTTGGCTGAAGCTCGTTGAAAATAAAACGGGGGGTTCGATAGCATTCAATTGTTGCCTCTCCCGGACCCGGCGATGAACACACTCTGAGGGTTTCGAATCAAAGTCTTTAAAATTCGTTCATGATTCAAGTTTTTTTTTAACACTGTTTTGTGGTGTTTGCAAGTCTTGTTTGTAGGAATCTTGAAGATAGTCTCTTTGTATATAGCACTAGGATTAGGATAGTTAGAAATTTTCCAACTTGTAAAAATAACAATCATGTACTTAAACATTGCTTGTAATTCCAAACTTCTATGAATAATATTGAACTTTCAAATACTCTCATTTTGTGATAGCTTCTAATTTAAGCTTTAATTCTTTCATTTTGAACCTCAATAAAATAAAATGAATATTGTAGCATTGAGTCTTCACGGTCTTGCAATTTAATATTAAAATGAACTTAAATCGTAAGAACAACCAAAAATCTTGTATTGGGCTTTAATCGCATGAACTCGCACTTTGACATTAATATATTAATTCATCAAGATATTTCTGATCCCTTCTTTTAAAATTCACCTCTCATAGTAACTCAAACCTCTCAACAAGCCTTATTGTACACGACCCTTTGGATTAATCATTCCAATAAATCACACAATTTGAACTGATGAAATTTTGACTCGTACACCAAAGACTCATCCTTTTATATATTTTCTTTAATACAAAGTACGTGAACTTGTCTCCACAAACCAAAACACCATGTCTTTTAAATAACCTTGCCTTAAATTCGAACTTGAACTTTTTGGCAAACCTCAGGTATATTTTGGAGAGAACTTCGTCATCGGCCTTGAGTCTGTTGCCGCAAACCTGACTTTATGAAACAAGACAAACTAGTTTAAATAGTTAGTAAAAAAAAATAAAAAAAAATGAACTAAGATGACACGCGGATGACCAGTAAATCTAAGGGTAAAATTTGGGGTGCAACACTTAGGTTAGGGAGTCGGTTACGCAAGTGGAAGATGTAACACCCTGTTTCCCCAAAATAGAATAAAACAATTAAAATAAACACACATCAGAGTTTTCCCAACAACGGGATGTCACAATTTTCAACATAATTCCATAAATCATCTCAAAACTGATTTTCAATAAAATTTCAGCAGAAAAAGAAGTTTGTCATAACACATAACAACATATATACATCATCCATGTCATCAACATCGTTATATATAACAATCGGCCATCTGCCCAAAACATACATAATGTCATCACATGTCTCACAAAAGTCAGATACGCCACAAGGGCACACATATCAACAATAAAACAATAAGATTCCCAAAAAGCCCCAGTGTTACGTATCAGAGCAGTCCTACGACGACGCCACAAACCAAGCTAGCTAAACACCTGGATTGTCTGTACTTCCGAAGAAGCACAGACCACAACAACAGCAAAGGGGTGAGAATCACGATCAAATAATAATGGTATAATGGTACATGAAATGAAAGGCAGAAACAATAACTCATTATTTCACATACAACATATCTGGACCTACTGTCCCATGCCAACACACTATGCATACCACAAATGCAACACATCCGGACCTATTGTCCCCTCATTCACAATCACAACACACACAAACCACAATGCAACACATGCGCTCGACTCAACAATTATGCGGTACCGACTCAACTCAGGATAGATCGCATACACTCCACCGAGCAATGATCTATCCCTACCACGCTCCTCCTGGGCCCATATAATTAAATCATTAACGTCCCCCACTTGGGACACGGGTGGTCGCGTACACTCCATCCGAGTAACGATCCAAATCCCGTCCACGCTCCCCACTTGAGCACGTGAGTAAATCATACCTCACGTTCACGCTCCCCAC
Organism: Lathyrus sativus; assembly: GCA_963859935.3. Lineage (NCBI taxonomy): Eukaryota > Viridiplantae > Streptophyta > Magnoliopsida > Fabales > Fabaceae > Lathyrus > Lathyrus sativus. The sequence continues at coordinate 242,457,653 of OZ012735.1, forward strand.
TTGGAGCACGTGTGTGAATCGCATACGCTCCACTGAGCAACGATTCACCATGTTCACACGCTATGCAAGACACTATGCATAACCACATAACACACACAGTGCACACGATCCTACTGATCCATCGCATCTTATAATGCATATATACACGAGCACACAAAGTGCATCGATCCTACTGATTATATCACCACACAGCACACCACACATCATGCACATCAGGCATACCGGTCCTACTGACCCAATCGTCACAACAACACATAAACATGACGCATATAAAGCGTATCGATCCTACGGATCCACTCATCACAACATATCACCACAACACACTCAAGGCGTGTCGATCCTACTGATCCACATCCCTCACACAACATACAATCACAACGCATAACAAGCGTATCGATCCTACGGATCCACTCATCACAACATATCACCACAACGCACTCAAGGCGTGTCGATCCTACTGATCCACATATCTCACACACATAGCACATAGTGCATACATCCCACAAACACATCCACACATATCGATACTTAACATATAATCCACTGATTATATCAAATGCGATAAACGCCGGCCACACAGCCCTCATACTCCTCAACACACTCTCAACACTCAGCTATCATCACAGCACGTCAATCTGATCGCACTCAGCATCATCAGCTGCACACAGCCCTCAAAAACCAAAATCTTTTACACTCGCTACCTGCTCGCTACGCGAGCTCCTAGCGAGTGTTCGCTACAAGTTCGTCAAGCAAACCTCCTCGCGAACCACACTTCTGAGCTACTGGAAGTGCTCGCTACTACCTCGCTCGCGAACTTGCTAGCAAGTACAAGAAAACAGTCGTTGTCCAAGCTCTCTACACGCTCGCTACACAAGCTACCAGCGAAGGCTTGCTACGCATTCGCCTAGCGATGGGCTAGTGAATGCCTGCGATTTCTGAAAAATACAGCCACTGCTCAGAGTCGGCAACACACTCCGAACTCCATCGATTCCACCCAACTCAGTTCCCACAATGCCAAGACAACAATATACTACCTTGCTGCAAGGTCTAACATCAATTCTACCCGATAAATTCTCAATTCGGCTCGATTAGCCAACTTCCTGCATAAAACCTCGTGTTACCCGGAAACCCCCAATTCAACCAACCAGTCATCAAATTTTGCATGCAACAGTCTCAATACAATAATCAACAATGCAGAACAGAATTAACGCATATAATCATCATCAATTCATCATCAATCTATGGGGATAGGGAATTCCCCTCTACCAATTATTCATGCAGTTTACCATTTAACCGATCAATCCCCCCCCCCCCCCCCCTTACCTCAACATGCAGCTTTGATGCTGAAGAACTTCAAGAATCCACATGAATTGATAGCCTAAACGCTCTTCTGCTCAAGCTTGCTCTTGATCGTCCTCCTCTTCTCACAATCGTGCTTCTAAGCGTGTTCTTCTCTTCCTTTCTTTCCCAATATTCCAAACATGCCCTTAGTTCCAAACATTACACCTTTTATTTTCTTTTCCTCCAACTAATAGTATTTCTCCCATTTTCTTAATTCCAAAAATTCCAATAATAATATTTCCACAAATTCCTTTTAATTCCAAAATAATATTAACACCTCATAATAATAATAATAATAATAATATCAACATTAGTATTAATTATTAATTATTATCATTATCAATTATCCAATATTAATACTATACTTCTATTTCTTCATCAATTCCCACACAAAACACGTCGACGAATAAAATAACACCGGAAACTAAAAATAATTAAAACGGGCGTTACAACTCTCCCCCACTTTAATTATTTTCGTCCTCAAAAATATCTGATGGAAACAATTCTGGATACGCTTCTCGCATCCTGCTTTCCAATTTCCAGATCACACTGCCTCTTGCAGCACCTCTCCAAGCCACTCTCACTAAGGGTTTCTCCTTTCCCCCGGAGTTGCTTCTCGTTCATCAATCCGAACTAGCAATGCCCCAACCGTCAAATTATTTCTCACTTGCACAGCATCCATCTGATTCCATGTACCCCCTCAACGAAAACACACGAAACACATCATGCCAACTCACAAGCGACAGCGGGAAAACAGTCTAACATGCTGCTTTCCTCACGCTTCCGCTGCGCCATTTTGATACAGATAAACAAAACACAGAGCGCGCTTCCGAGACTCCAAAGCTCGGCCAACACCAGCTACCATCATAACTCTCAAAACACGTCTTTTCTTGGATCCTCTTGATCTTCTTAGCCGTCTCATGCACAATTCTCAGATCTGAGCATAACGCTCCCGCTCGACTCATTCCAACTCAAGAAAGTCCCACACTTCCTATCTCACAAGGCCCCATACAACTCCATTCTGATACTAGAATGGTAAGCGATACTGTAGGCGACTCAATCAGCGGTAATTAACCATCCCACGATCCACCTTGATCCAACACACAAGCCCTCAGCAAATCCTTCAGCGGCTGGATAGTCCTCTCTGACTGAACATCAGTTTGCGAATGATAAGCTGAACTCCACTTCGAATTTGTACCCAGAGCTTCCCGTAAGCTCCTCCAAAAACTCAATATAAACTTCAAGCTTCCATCCGACACAATATTCGATAGTATCTCATACAACTTCGCCACTTCCTCAATATGCATCTCATAAATCCTCAACATAGAATAGTTCGCTCACTCACAATAACCCAAATTAAAATTATATCTTTCCAATTCTTTGGAAAACTCAACACCAAATTCGTGAAAATACTGCCCGTTTTCCACTCTGGAATATTCAACGGCCGCGTCAAACTCAAAGGTCTCTGACGTTCAATCTTCGACTCTCGACAATTCCATCCAGTATATTCAACCTCCACCACACCTCTCTTCATCTATGGTTACCAAAACAATTTACTCAAATTCGGTTACTTCTTCATAGGGCCGGGATGGATACTCCATCTACCTCAATGTATTTCTTCGAGAGTACCCCTACTCCACTTAGCGACATATGGAACACACACTCTACCACAACACATCATGGTACTATTCCCACAAATCCGTCAATCAACTCTTTGATTCTGGTTCATCAAATTCAACTAATCCACCTACTCAACCCAGATTTCTGACTTTCCCGATTCTCCTCAAGAATACAACTAGTCAGGTCTAACAAAAAAGCTTAACTCCATATGAAGTCTCTTCACTCACCCAACTCATATTACAAAATTTCTCAATCAGTTCTATCTCTTTTCACCATCATTATTGGTATATGCAAATATTTCCAACTTACCGCATCAGCTACCACGTCCACTTTACCCAAATGGTAATTCAACTCAAAGCCGAAATCCTTCAGACGTCCCAATTATTTACTCTGCCTCATCTTCAACTCTTTCAAATCAAACAAATACCCTAATCTCTCAAGATATCCAAACCTTCCAATCTCGGCCCAAATGATTGAAGCCTTCAACATCGACACAATCATAACAGCAACCAACTCTAAATCACCGGTCAGATGATTCCTCTTATGTACTTCAAGGTACCTTTAACATATCTCCCAATCATATCAATAAAGCATCACAAAACACAACAAATAGTCCCGTCGGGATCGACAAAAATCAACACACGAGCTGCTGACAGCTCTCCCAAAACTCTTTGGACTCTCCTCAAGTGGCATATAGCTGTTTATTCTCCAACAATGATAACTCAAATTCTAGATCTTTAACATGATCCTCTATACTCTTCGAATGTATTAAAATATCATCGGGGAACACAACCATTGTCTCACTCAAATAAGTAAGTAAAATCACATGCCAAACGAACAAACAAGTTGTGAGTTATGGCGGAAACACGAACCGTACCTTCCGCACTCACTCCAACATCCAACCATGTTTCATCAATAAAACTCAACTCCATTTCATTAATTCCCCATCACATAGAGCATTGTAATAGCTTTCCAACGCTTTGAACCGTGCATCATTCCGAGTTACGGTTCTCCTATTACGATAAAAATACCAGAACAACATTTTTTGCCCAGGCCCCCCTTCACTAGGCGAACACCGTAGCGAGCGTGGAGCCTTTCGCTAGCATGCTCGCTAGGCAAAGGACCTGGCGAACATGACAATCCGAGATCCTATTTTCGACCGTTACCTGACTTCCGAGTGTCCGATTACGATTCCGTAAAAAGTTGCGATCTCGCAATTCAATGTACAACAACAATTTCATACCCAGGAGGCCATCCAACACACTTTCAATCTTTAAATAATTTGAAACCCAATTACTCCCAATCTCAAAAGCAGGCCTTAAAGTCTCCCAATGCGATACAACTTCGATCTTCGACATATCAACCACAATAACTTTACTTGAGATCACGTGACCACAAAACTCACACCCTCCAACCAATTGGTCCATCAATTTATCAACTCTTGGAAGCGAACATTTACCCTTGATAGTCACCTTGATCCCTTATCCATAGTTCACCCAAAGTTTCACAAAACCTCATGCCTTTCTAACCAACAAAATTGGTGCACCCAACGGTAACACACTCAAACAAAAGAACCTCTCTTCCAGCAGGTCTTCAAGTTGACTCTTCAACTTCTCCAATCCCAACGCAGACACACAATATGGAGTCACTAATGTCAGACTAGTCCCAAAAACGAAGTCATTGTGCAAGCTTCACTTCACATTCCGGTAGTAAATCAATTACCTCCTCAGGAAATCTCCGGACAATCACCATTAATTGACAAACCCCAATTTGCTCACTTTCCTTAGCATCAAAATTTCTGTTAACATAAACACCTCAACACGTCTTACGTCAACTCCTCAAAATAATCCCTTAAGCACTTAGCTTAACTCAAGACAATTCTTTGCTCACGCCGCCTAAGCTTGCAAGACACCCCCATTCCATCTAACACAATCCCATCTGCTATCAACAAGAGATTAAGGGTGATCAGTTCCTCAATTTGCCAATAGACAGCCGGAAATCATGATGGGGTATGAACCATCTTTACCAAACTATAGGAACGTTCAACCATACACCGAGCTACAGTTCCACACGTGCAGCACCCGGGATAAGCACAAGCTCCTTCCCACTCAAATCATTCCACTTCTACCAACAAAGCTAGACAACAACATGTATCGATAGTGTTTCTCACACATGCCGCATACAGGGGATTAGACCACAATCCAAGACAACTTGGCCGGATGGACCGACCTTCTCTGATACCAACTTGTAACACCCCGTTTCCCCAAAATAGAATAAAACAATTAAAATAAACACACATCAGAGTTTTCCCCACAACAGGATGTCACAATTTTCAACATAATTCCACAAATTATCTCAAAACTGATTTTCAATAAAATTTCAGCGGAAAAAGAAGTCTGTCATAACACATAACAACATATATACATCATCCATGTCATCAACATCGTTATATATAACAATCGGCCATCTGCCCAAAACATACATAATGTCATCACATGTCTCACAAAAGTCAGATACGCCACAAGGGCACACATATCAACAATAAAACAATAAGATTCCCAAAAAGCCTCGGTGTTACGTATCAGAGCAGTCCTACAACGACGCCACAAACCAAGCTAGATAAACACCTGGATTGTATGTACTTCCGAAGAAGCACAGACCACAACAACAGCAAAGGGGTGAGAATCACGATCAAATAATAATGGTATAATGGTACATGAAATGAAAGGCAGAAACAATAACTCATTATTTCACATACAACATATCTGGACCTACTGTCCCATGCCAACACACTATGCATACCACAAATGCAATACATCTGGACCTACTGTCCCCTCATTCACAATCATAATACACACAAACCACAATGCAACACATGCACTCGACTCAACAATTATGCGGTACCGACTCAACTCAGGATAGATCGCATACACTCCACCGAGCAATGATCTATCCCTACCACGCTCCTCCTGAGCCTATATAATTAAATCATTAACGTCCCCCACTTGGGACACGGGTGGTCGCATACACTCCATCCGAGCAACGATCCAAATCCCGTCCACACTCCCCACTGGAGGACGTGAGTAAATCATACCTCACGTCCACGCTCCCCACTTGGAGCACGTGAGTAAATCATGCGTCACGTCCACGCTCCCCACTTGGAGCACGTGTGTGAATCGCATACACTCCACTGAGCAACGATTCACCACGTCTACACGCTATGCAAGACACTATGCATAACCACACAACACACACAGTGCACACGATCCTGCTGATCCATCGCATCTTATAATGCATATATACACGAGCACACAAAGTTCATCGATCCTACTGATCAAATCACCACACAACACATCATACATCATGCACATCAGGCATACCGGTCCTACTGACCCAATCGTCACAACAACACATCAACATGACACATGTAAAGCATATCGATCCTACGGATCCACTCATCACAACATATCACCACAACACACTCAAGGCGTGTCGATCCTACTGATCCACATCCCTCACACAACATACAAACACAACACATAACAAGCGTATCGATCCTAATGATCCATATATCTCACACACATAGCACATAGTGCATACATCCCAGAAATACATCCACACATATTGATACTTAACACATAATCCACCGATTATATCAAATGCGATAAACGCCGGCCACACAACCCTCATACTCCTCAACACACTCTCAACACTCAGCTATCATCACAGCATGTCAATCCGATCGCACTCAGCATCATCAGCTGCATACAGTCCTCAAAAACCAAAATCTGCTACACTCGCTACGCGAGCTCCTAGCGAGTGTTCGCTACACGTTCGTCTAGCGAACCTCCTCGCAAACCACACTTTTGAGCTACTGGAAGTGCTCGCTACTACCTCGCTCAGCGAACTTGCTAGCGAGTACAAGAAAACAACCACTGTCCAGGCTCTCTACACGCTCGCTACGCGAGCTACCTGCGAAGGCTCGCTACACATTCGTCTAGCGATGTGCTAGCGAATGCCTGCGATTTCTGAAAATTATAGCCACTGCTCAGAGTCGGCAACACACTCCGAACTCCATAGATTCCACCCAACTCAGTTCCCACAATGCCAAGACAACAATATACTACCTAGCTGCAAGGTCTAACATCAATTCTACCCGATAAATTCTCAATTCGGCTCGATTAGCCAACTTCCGGCATAAAACCTCGTATTACCCAGAAACCCCCAAATCAACCAACCAATCATCAAATTTTGCATGCAATAGTCTCAATACAATAATTAACAATGCAGAACAGAATTAACGCATATAATCATCATCAATTCATCATCAATCTATGGGGATAGGGAATTCCCCTCTACCAATTATTCATGCAGTTTACCATTTAACCAATCAATTCTCCCCCCCTTACCTCAACATAAGGCTTTGATGCTGAAGAGCTTCAAGAATCCACATGATTTGATAGCCCAAACGCTCTTCTGCTCAAGCTTGCTCTTGATCGTCCTCCTCTTCTCACAACCATGCTTCTAAGCGTGTTCTTCTCTTCCTTTCTTTCCCAATATTCCAAACATGCCCTTAGTTCCAAACATTACACCTTTTATTTTCTTTTCCTCCAACTAATAGTATTTCTCCCATTTTCTTAATTCCAAAAATTCCAATAATAATATTTCCACAAATTCCTTTTAATTCCAAAATAATATCAACACCTCATAATATTAATAATAATAATAATAATAATAATAATAATAATAATAATAATAATAATATCAACATTAATATTAATTATTAATTATTATCATTATCAATTATCCGATATTAATACTATGCTTCTATTTCTTCATCAATTCCCACATAAAACACGTCAACGAATAAAATAACACCAGAAACTAAAAATAATTAAAATGGGTGTTACAGAAGATATGGACATCCCTCATGTCCGTTGTACTCAACGGGATCCATGTTTGTTGCCATATGCCTACGTATTCCCTCGTGCAATGGGAAAGTCAGAGTCAACGTAGTTCAGAAAACTACGGGTGATGGAGAGAAGGTTTCTCGCCAAGATGTCGCCTTCTTATGCCTATATATCCTCATCTGGTATGAGAAATCAGAGCAAACGTAGTTTGAGTAAACTAGACCACTGGTTGGTTATGTGTTTTTTTATGAGTGACGTTAAGTTCCCATTCCAGCAGTTAGGGTCAATGTTTGTTTGCGATAGAACGAAAAAGTAACGTACTCTTTTCTGAAAATGATTTTGAAACAAATCCCGAAGGATAAAAAAGGTTTGAATTTGGTTTAAGAGTTTTAGAGAACTGAATTGGTTTTGTTGGAGATTCACGTTGCACTAAAGACTATGATATAGGAGCGAATGTGTTGCGTATTGCCCAAGGGGCATACACTAAACACTTTAGACACGTAAGGAGAAACCCCTACTCACCATTTCTCATATACTTAAGGCTCGTGGCGCACAATATTCATCGTTTTTATTAAGTGTCTTAGGATTGTTTGAGATGAGAGGAGAAGACACAAAAGAGAACACTAAAGGGAAACTGAAAACCCTAATGTTATCATACAAAATGGTCCTAAGGTTAGGATGAAAAAGAAGTCTATCTAATGTTATCATACAAATTATGGACCTAGATTTGAGGTCAAAAAGGGACTATCCTAATTGTTATCATGCAAAGGATTGAAAGCTTAATGTCTCTCCTACTCCCACCTTAATCAGAAATTAAGTGAGGTTAGGAATACTAAGGGATCATGTGAGCAAGCACAAGTAAACACCATACTAATCAATCACAAATGAAAACAAACTCAAGACTTAAACAAGTATCAAGACAAGAAAGATAAGAAAGAAGAAAGGGAGATGAAGAAGAAGATGCAACATGTAAACAAACAAGAACTTCACTTCATAAGACATAAACATCACAAAAATGTAAGCATTAGGTTCAACTATACAAAGTAAACACTAACAACATGTCAAAGTAAACCAAAATGCATACATATCAAACCACACTCAAATATTGGAGGTTAAAACAAAATGATAAGACAAAGTGTTAAAACACACACAAATGACTTAAGATTAATCAAGAAGCACTTTCAAACATCAAGCATACTGAAATGAAGTCAAATTATGTGAGAATCAAGGTGGGGAAATATCAATGTCAAGATGTATTCCGCTCATGTTAATGGTCAAAGGATGAGCAAAAAGATTCAAGTCACACACTACATCACTAGCTAAACAAATGTCAACAACTAGTTCATAAGAAACAAGTCACAAATGATTCAAGCAATGAGATTAGGGTATGAAAACAAAATGAGGCAGTAGCATAAGTAAGAACATTGACCCAAAACCAAGATCATGATATCAAGAAGGTTCAACAAGCATCACATTAAAAGCAAGAACAATTAACTAGGTATGCATCAATTAATATCATCCATAAAAAGGAGCAAACATGCATTAGAGTTGCAAGAAGCAAATGATCATACAATTGAAAATTTATACATGAAATTTCAGAAGATCAAACAAGACATTCAACTCATACAAAATCACCAAGCATCATGGAGATTACACATGAGACAAGTCCAAAAAACTAGGTCAAGGATAGGCAAATATCATATCAAAGCAACATCACCATGGAACATCAATTAAAGGCACTTAGATGATCAAACAAATATGGGATCAAGGTTATATCTCATGCAAAAACATCTAAGAATGTGTGAGAAAAATATCCCCAAAAGAATTACACAAGTGCACCATCAAAATAAATCAACAAGTTCAAGTATGTTCAACAATCGAGCATGAATCGAGGCTCAATAAAACCAATTGAAAAAAATATCAAAATGCAACCTCAACACACCACAACATCACTCAAAAAATCAACATTAAAGTTTCAAAACATGGTAAGAATATTTGATCAAGAAGGCAACCACAAGACATGAAAACATAAACCTTAGTTCAAAGAAAATTAATTAAAAAATAGCAAAATAAATTCAAAAATAAAATAAAAATAATGAAAAATATCTTGAGATGTTGAATAATCAGAAATTTATTTTTATGTATTTTTAAAATAGTTTTAGGTGTTAAAAATAAATTAAAATTAAAAAAGAAAGAAAATAAAATATATAAAATAAAATGAAAGAGGAGGGGGTGAAATAGAAATAGTCAGAAACAAATGGAACATGAACAAACGCGTTTTGGGCCAAAACAAGGAGGGTGTGGAAAGTAAGCGTGCAAAGCCCATGTCATTTTAACACCAGAAAACAACAAAAATGGCTCTCAAAGTGAAACGCACCGTTTCACTACTACATGTCATCAGCCAGCTCACTAAAATCAACGCCATGTACACAAGTCAACCAGAAACATCACAAAACACATCAACACACACGTAGACGTTGGAGCTAGGACTTCGGTTGTCTTCTCTGATCGACCTCACCAGAGCAGTCTGAAAACCTCACCAAATCAAACAAAATAAGACACAATTCTCAAGGATTTTTCAAGGAGAACACAAATCTGACCTCAAAATTCATTTATATCTACTCTAAAAGGATGGAAACAGACCACGAAAAAAATGCATAAACTGAAACTTTCATATACAAGAACAACAAGCACATGATAATGTTCTACATTCTACCTTAAGTTCAAACATACATACAACAAAGTAAATGGACTTGAAAAATGACAGAAACAAGCTCAAGAAAAAGATACCAAATATGAAGCTTTACCAACTTCTGCTTTGAGCTCCAACACTTCACCAAAATCTTCCTCAAGCTTTCTGAGACTCCAGGGATGAAGATTGAAGCAAGAAAAAAGAGAGATGAGCCTTGTGTAATGAGATTCGAAGGGAGGAAATTCTTTGAATGAGATAGAGTGTTTCAGGTTTTTCTGGACGCTGAGAATGGTCAGCCTCCTTAGGGTTTCATCTTTTAGCTTATATATGATGAATATGAGTGGTCAAAACAAGTTTTAATGTGGTTAAATCTTGGTTAATGATTTTGTGAAAATTTTGAAATGAATCGTGAGTGAGTGAGGACGTACGAGTTGCATGGTTGTGGGTGGTTTGGTTGTCTTTTTGTGGGTGGAATTAGAGGGGGCAAGAAATTAGAATAGGGGAAACTGGCAAGACATTCTTGGTGCACAAGTTTTGCAACTTGATTCTTTTGGAAAAAAGGTGTGAAAATGGTACATGAAGGTACATGTCATGTGGGCTCTTTCTAGGTAATCTTTTGGTAAGGTTTTGACAAGTTTATGCATGTGGTATTGATGTATGAAAGTTTCTGCATGCATTGATTCATGATGTGCCAAGAATGGTGACCTAGGATGGATAAGATCATGTCCACATAGCCACTTTTAAGCCACCATAACTCTATGAATAATTATTCAATCCATGAGATCTTGTGTTTGAAAGAAAGCTAAGAATATGATGAGCATATCTCATGTTGATGGTAACTTGGAACAAGCCTTGTATGATCATGAAAAATGGTTTGAAAGCCATGCCTTGAAATCTGTCTCAAATAAATTAGAAAAATTCTAAGCCATGATCCTTTGCAAACATTAAAACTTCAATTTTGATGCCACATATCTTGGGGAGTTTTGATTCAATGGAGATGTTCTAGTAATGGATAGAAATATTGAAGAATGATCTTCAAATTTCATGTTTAAGGGAAATTGATTTGAGGTCAAGAACTTGGTGAAAATTGTCTTGGAAAGTGGCCCCGAAAATCTGCCTAAGACTTGTCCACTCTTGACAACTTTGAAACCCTAACTTAGAAGCATCATAACTTGAGCTCTAAATATCCAATGAAAATAATCTAGTACTCAAAAGAACGCTTGGAGGATGCTCTACAACTTTCATTTTGGAGAAAAATCCATTTGAAGCTTGTATTACCATAAAAGATAAGCTTGAAAGTAGGTACTTCAAGCTGAATTTCTATACTTAGAAAAATTCTAAGTGTTGAAATGTCAAAATCTCCATTTTCTCAAATTTAGCTCATCATATCTCTCAAACTATGGATCTTTTGGACATGCTTCCTTCCATAACTTTATAGTTCATGATGTCCTCTTTTATTTGATAACAAGTTTGCTTCCATTGGATCAAGTATGAGAAAGTTATGGAAGTTGCAAAATGGCTAGAATTAGGGTTTTCCACACTTAGAAAATATTCCATCAAACCCTAATTCATCCAAACTCCTGATTTTATGTTTCCTCTTGACTTCACTTGTTCCAAACACATGAAATCATTTGAAAACACTTATCATTCCCTTGATTGACCTTGAGATCCAAGATTTTGACCCCATTGAATCACAGTTGACTTTTGTTGACCAGATGAAACCCTAGGATCATTTCCATAGATTGAAGCTTTTGTGATGGCTTGTGATGACATATAACCCATGTAGAGGACCCTAAAGATGTGCATTGAGCCTTAGAATTATGTCTTCTCTAAAGAACTAGCCATAAATTCCTTTTGAACCAAAACCCTAATCCAATTGTCCACAAGATAGGAAGAGGTGGTCAATGCTTGTAACCTTGCTTCAAATGGTTGTGAGACATGTCTTGATGATGAGAGGACCTTGTGACTTGATAATACCACAAGGTTTAGAGTGAATCCTTGCTTGAGCTTTGAGGATGAAGCTCTTCATCTTGAGAAATGAACAAGATATCTTGATCCCCTGCCTAGAACCAATGATATGCACAAATGATAATGTAAAATGATATGAAACATAAGCCAAGATAATAAGAAAAAGGGAGGGAAAATTTTGGGGTGCTAAAATGACCAAATTATCAATCCCCTCGTTAGGGCAGTATCTCAACGTAGACGACGGCAGTCTCTGGAGAAGACGGAGGCTACTGAATGGGCTGTAAAAGTCCTCCTAGAGGCGAACTTTATCTCGGAAGCCAAGTACACCACTTGGCTGTCCAATGTTGTACTCATGAAAAAGAATAATGGAAAATGGTGAATGTGAATTGACTATACCTATCTTAATAGGGCCTACCCTAAAGACTCATATCCCCCTCTCCAAATAGATAAACTAGTTGATAATTCTGTCGGTTTTAAATTATTATCTTTCGTGGACGCGTATTTGGCCTATAACCAAATACCCATGGCAAAAATTAAAAAAAGGTACACGACCTTCATAACTGAATCAGACAACTATTACTACAACGTAATGTCATTCGGCTTGAAGAATGTTGGCGCTACCTACCAAAGGATGATGAACAAAGTCTTCCGAGGAGAAATCAGGGACATGCTCGAGTCTATATGAACGACATGATCGTGAAGTCTCATGAAGAATCTGATCACACTACCCACTCGAAGAAGGTCTTCGAGCAGGCCATGAAGTACAAGATGCACTTTAATCCAGAGAAGTGCACGTTTGGGGTACAAGCGGGAAAGTTCCTCGATTTCTATCTAACCGAATGGGGAATTTAATCTAACCCCGACAAGTGCAGAGCCTTCTATGAGTTCCTCACAGTGGACTCGAAAAAGTCCATCCAGTCTCTCAATGGGATGCTTGCATCGCTTTCTGGCTTCGTGGCCAAGTCTGCTCAACACACCCTCTCCTTTTTGAAACTCCTCCACAAGGAAGCCACGTTCGAATGGGCAGAGGAATGCGACAAAGCTCTCCACCACTTGAAACAAGCTCTATCAGAACCACCAGTCCTCTCCCAGCCAGATAATGAGGAAACCATTTATCTCTACCTTACTGTCGCAACCAAGGCTATGAGCGCCGCCCTCATTCGTGAAACTCCTGATGGGCAGAAATTCGTCTATTTCATGAAAAAAGGCATTGCAAGGGCCAGAGATGAGGTACCAACATATAGAAAAGGTGGCCCTCGCCCTTATCAGCACTGTAAGAAGGCCAAGACATTATTTTCTGGCCCACACAATCGTGGTACGCACGGACCAGCCTATAAAGCAGTTGTTAGGCCGTCCGAATATGGCCGACAGAATGCTCAAGTGGTCGTTGGAGCTATCCAAATTTGACATCCAGTACAAAAGCATAAAGGCCTTCAAGACACAAGCACTGGCTGATTTGGTTGCAAAAATGACCTTGCCCGACTACCCTAATGGGGGTGCCCGCAAGTGGATCATCTTCTTCGATGGAGCATCCAGCTAAGAAGGGAGTGGGGCAGGTGTCATCCTAGAAAACGAGTAGGGAATCCTCATCGAATTTTTGCTTACGTTTTCCTTTCCTACCTCTAATAACTAGGTCAAATATGAAGCCTTCATTGCTGGTCTGCGCCTCGCCGAAGACCTGGGAATGGAAGAATTCATCATTTGCATTGATTCTCAGCTAGTAGCCCTCCAAGTTCAAGGAGAATATCGGGTCAAAAATGACAACCTTTCTAAATACTTGGCCTTGGTTAAGAAGGAGATGGTAAAGTTCACCTCCGTAGAAGTAAAACACGTTCCTCGCGAACACAACATCCGGGCAGACATCCTATAAAAACTACCAAGCATCAAAAAGAAAGGGGGGAACAAATCTATCATCCAGGAAATACTCTCATGACCTAGCATTGAGAGAGCTTCCACGACCTTCGACGTACACGTCGTTGATGATAACCATTGCTGGATGCCCCTAGTATACAATCACCTCCCAAAGGACGAACTGTCGTTTGACCCCAAGGAGGCCAGCGTAGTAAGGAGCAGAGCCTGGTCCTACGTTCTGGTTGAAAACAAGCTATACAGGTGGGGATTCTCCATCCCTCTCCTCAGATGCGTCGAGGAAGAAATGGTCGCCCACGTCTTATGTGAGATCCACAAAGGAATCAACGCCTAGCACCTCAGGGGGAGATCCCTCACGAGGAAAGCTCTTCGGGCAGGATATTACTGGCCGACCAAGCAAAACGATGCGAGGGAACACGTGAAGAAATGCGACAAATGCCAACGACACGGGGACATGCACTTGGCACTGCCCAATGAACTCAAAGTGATGTCCTTCCCATGGTCATTCGCCTGGTGAGGCTTAGACATCCTAGGACCATTTGTCGTAGGGTCAAACCAGAACAAGTACCTGATAGTAGGCGTAGACTACTTCACCAAGTGGATAGAAGCTGAGGCTCTTACCAAAATAACAACCCCCAACATACTTCATTTCTACTAGAGACACAGTTTACGGGACATAGTTCACGAACAAAAAATCCTCAAGCAATCCTCACGGATAATGGGATACAGTTCACGAACAAAAAATTCCAAGAGTTCTTCGCCCAACTAGGTATTAAACAACATTTCCCGTCCGTCGAGCATCCTCAGACTAATGGGAAAGCCGAGGCAGCGAACAGAGTAATCCTACGGGGCCACAAGCGAAGGCTGGACAAAACAAAGAAGTAGTCGGTTGTGGAGCTGCACAACATGCTCTGGGCCTACCGTACTACGCCCCATTCTTTAATCGGGGAAACCCCTTTTCGCCTAGCATACAGGACATAGGCGATAATCCTCATCGAGGCTCACATACCCTCCAGGCGGACTGAAGCATACATGGACGAAGAAACAAACAGAGAGGCCCTGAGGGAGGAGCTTGATCTCTTCGAAGAGGTCTGATCAGGAGCATCCCTCAGCGAGGCCTCACTTAAAAAAACAATCACAATCAAGCACAATGCCAAGGTTATACGACGAGAGTTCCAAGTAGGCAGTCTCGTCCTATGAAGGAATCACAAAGATTCTCGCGAAGGCAAGCTAGCCATAAACTGGGAAGGACCCTACCGTGTTAGAGAAAAAACAGATAATGGTGCCTACTACCTAGAATACCTCACCAGGGAAGAACTAGCTCGACCATGGAATGCCAAAAAGCTAAAACAATATTACATCTACGGCCCTTATTGTCAGCATGTCTCACCCACGCGACGAGCACAAGTACTGACCATAGGCGCGCGTCCAGGTACAAGCATTGCACCACCAACATGAATCTAAGCAGGTTTTCATAGAAGAGAAACAAAACTCGTGCATGACAGTGGTTCCTCGACCAAGCCCGTTGTCGCTAAAGTACCATGAAGGGCATAACCCCCAGCTCGCGATGGAAAGTTCACACCATGAACTCAGGCCACGAACGCGACCTGAGCTCTGCTCCCCAGCCAAAAAACTACCCAGGCCTTTTGATCAGTTCCGCGCACTATCGAACATTGTTTGTCGAGCATACCTGAAGTATAACAATCAGTCTTTAAGATGTCTAATACGACCAACGTTGAACGGCGTATGACACTTAGAAAAAATTAGACAAAGTATAAATAAACATACAAGGCAATACATATTAACATAAAGCGTCCACAAGGGTTGGGATTGTGCATATTACAATACAATAGGGACAAGCCCCACAAAATAAGATTATAGATAAACAGTGGCACGCATGCCAAAAACATAAACCAAGGAAAGCTCACTGCTCCACCTGCTGAATTTCCTCTTGGGTCACCTACGCATGCCTTTCACCAAACTAGAGGAACTCAGGGACGACTATCTTGCAATCTTTAATAGTATAAAGAAACCCGGTGCCTTCGGTAGTTAGCTTGACACTAGGATTCACCAACTTCAGTTGATCCACAGTATTCTGGAAGGCCTTCTCGCCTATAGCAAAGAAATCATCGTCGGCTTGAGTAATCCGGGCAACCAATGCCGCCCGGGTTTACAACTTCTTCACTTCCCCGGTCTCATCCTCAGCAAGGGAAGCAGCGGATTTCAGCTGCTCTACCAGGTCTTCAGCAGACTTCTTCTGGGCAGCCAGGACGTCCCTCTCTGCAGACATCTCTTCAAAACCCTTTCGTGCAGCTTCCTCAAGCTCCCTCTCCCGATCCTCCTGGAGTTTCTTAACCTTCTCCTCCAGGGCCGCCACCGCAACCTTAGATTTCTTCAACTCAGACTCGTGCTGAGAACCATCCTCGGTATAGACCATCGCCATCTCTAGGATCCTCATCAGAGCAAAGGCATCCTGCGCGAGCATGGCCCGCTTGCTGGGACGGTCCATTTCCTCGAGTTTAAGAGACTCTTCCCGAGGAATGGTCAAAGAGGATCCTTCAAAGAACTTCTTGTTGTGCAGGCAAGGAGGCATCTCGAACTTGCTTTCTCTCTCTCTCTCTCTCTCTCTCTCTCTCTCTCTCTCTCTCTCTCTCTCTCTCTCTCTCTCTCTCTCTCTCTCTCTCTCTCTCTCTCTCTCTCTCTCTCTCTCTCTCTCTCTCTCTCTCTCTCTCTCTCTCTCTGATAAGGTCCACGATGTCATGCGGGTGTGAATGCTTGAGCCTCGAACTCACGAGCATGGGAGACGTTTGGGTAGCAGGTGGGATGGACGAGCATGAGATGGATTTTCCCTATGACCACACAGTCTTTTATTTTTTCATGGGCGTTCTTCACCATCCACTTCTGCGTAGAAGACATATTACCTGCAAAAACAACGGACACATCAGCACATGAAGGAAATTTTTTTTGAATAAAATAAGAAAAAGTAGAAAGCTACCCAAGAGCTCGAGAGTCCCTGCACGAGTGCTACACTCGAGGAGCTCTTTTGTGTTGATATATCGGGCCTCAACCTGGGGCCCTCCATCTTCGTCATAGATTATCTTGCCATCATGAGTCATGCATTGGGCGGGGAGAAAAACATCTACAAAGGCCACCAACTTGGCATAGCTGGCCCGATCATCGTCCCCCAACTGGTGAGGAGTAACTATATACTCATCGGTTGAGTGGGTGAAATGGGCCTCACTCCAGCAGAAGAGAAACTAGAACAGTCTCTGGGAAACTATCTTGCTGTCCTCGTCTATTAAATCCTCCTTATTCTCATCCATAGAGACCTCTCAGACGAAGGTCGAGTCGGTAGCTCTCTCCGATACGAGATCGATCACGTAGAACCTTTCCTTGAAGGTCCGAATAGACTCAGAGAAAGGCTCACCTGCTTCAAAGAGACCCAGCCAAATTACCTCCCCGACACCTGTCGCTGGAGGTGGAAGACGGTGAAGAAAAGCGAAAGAGTGGCCCCAATCTTCAGATACTCACACACTAATTCGTATGCCCGCATGAAGGCAATCGAATTTGGATGTAGCTTGGAAGGCGCCAAGTCCAAGCGTACAAAGACTGCCCACTGGAAACCTGTGAAGGGCAACCTCATCCCTCTTTCCTTGAAGACGTACTTGTACATGGGAAGCCTTTCCCCGTACGTTGAGCAGATGCGATCATCCTCCGTAGGGAAGTGGACCCTCCACTCTCCCTCGGCCCCCACTGTAGTGAAAATGTCCCTGGTATATAAGGTAAAGAGTGAGGTGTGCTCCATCGGTTTGGCCACAGACCACTCTTCAATAGAGGTCCTCACATCAGACACCCCTCCAACATCAGGGGGCTTGGAAGCATCATCAGTTTTGGTTTTCCTCCGAGGAGCTCTCCTCAGACAGGTCTCGAAGAGGCTCTTCTTCGGCCCTGTGCGACATTTTCTTTACCTGAAAAGCAGAGGATAAAAGTGAATTTAATGACAAAATTAAATCCATCCTTCCACTGCTAGTTAAGTGAAAGGGCGCGCGAAGGGTCGATGATAGTGTCCCCGACCTAAGCCCTACTCAAATGGCACAACTAACAAACGAGGAAATGTCCGAGAGATCTCCCTGACATGTCCGGGGTAAAGTCCCCCATGCACAAAGCCCAGAACCTTCAAGAGGAAACCACCGAAAATCTCATAAGCACACTAGAATCTGCAATTCCCTCCGGCGATGAACGCCATCGTGTCACTACGATACCAAGATCAACTAAAAGCTTACAAGTTCCTAAGTCCTAAATTCCTGACAGTCACTATGGCACCAACAATAGAGAGAGTAGCCAAACCATCGTCTACCACCAACAGCCACCATAAAACACCCAAAAATACTTCATAGTAACCCTAACCGCATGTAATCTATGGTATAGAAATTAGCAAAACAAACAACAAACAGGGAATCAACATACTTACGTGGTCGGGGACGAAGTTTCTGGGTTTAAATGACTCTGGCCAGTGCTTGTACGATGGTCAGACAGAGCTGGACGGCAGCGGACGGTTGGAAATAGAGAACAAAAGACAAAGGAAGAGAGAGAAGAAAAAGTGCAAATGAGTAGACTCTCACTTTATTTATAGGCAATTCCAGAAACGTGTACGAGCACGCGCGGCTAGGGGCATCATCACGACCATATCCTAGCCTTCATTATGCATTAAATATAGCACACGGCTCGAGGCACATGTGGCGCCTCACCTCTTCAGACCCCATCAACCGTTGGTATCCCCGACAAGCAGCATAACAAATGTCCGGGCACAGTTTCCTTCAAGCACGAGGTGACAACCCAATCTCTGCGATTAGCAACGACCTTGCCCGGAAAGTGGACTATCCTTAAGTCATCACTCCCATGCTCGAGAGCAACGACTTGGAGAGCTACTGTTCTGGACTGGCCCAATGGCTAGGCATGGCCCAATCCACTTCTGCTCCTAGAACGGTCCAATTGCCTAAGTCCACCCAATTTGGGGAGAATTTACCTTTATGCCCCTCTAACAAGAGAGGTTGACCAATTTACCCTTGGTCACAACGCTTCTCCTCGAAAGTCCTTGCCTGTCACGCCCGGTTCCATCATCTAGAAATAGCCAAGACGCCTGTGCTCGTAACTGCGCCCCTGACTGTAGCAACAACTAGTTATGGGCACCTATGCCCGTTCCAACGGCTAGTTCTGGCAGTTACCTATTCTTTGGGAAACAGTTATCTCGCCTCAAAAATAGGGACCAATGGCCAAGCGCTGGGGACACTATAAAAACCCTCTCATTTGAAAGGGCCAGGTATCCAATATTCACCTTGATATACTCATATTTTGTACTTTCTCTCTTGCTCGATTCTTACTTTAGCATCGGAGTGCCTTGCAGGTACACCCCGTCCTCCTTTCTCACACCCAACATCACATGCGTTTGTCTCTGTCCCACTTCAGGTTCTGATCATCTAACCACTTCAACAATTTCACATTCCAACCGACTAGTTTCGTCATTCCTCTGTCGAACCAAAATCTCCTTTCCTACTTCTCTGTCGTTCGCTCTTCTATCATAACTCACGATCACCGTATCTTTTATTTGTTTGGTTAAAAATGAAATGTATGGATATTATGTTTGGATCTAATTATGTTTTTGTTAATAAAAAGAAAATTAATGTGATACAATTTTATTCTTAAATTAAAATTGAATCTGTAAATATCTGTGGATATCGTAAAACTCGTGGATTACCCATTTAACGGATATCTGCATGGATATGGGACGGATATGTATATCATATTTATCCAACGGGGCAGATATGGATATCATAGTATTCATCCCCATGGATATCCATTTACATCCCTATAAGTTAGTAGGTCGTATTTGTAGTTTGCATAACTTGTTGTTGAATTACACGAACAAACAAAACATAAGCCATAATTATTTACTTATGTTAGTAGGTTGTATTTGTAGTTTGCATAACTTGTTATTGAATTACACAAACGGAACATAAGCATAACTTGTTGTTGAATTGCACAAGCATAACATAAGCCATAACTTGTTGTTGAATTGCACAAACATAACATAAGCCATAACTTCTTGTTGAATTACATAAACAAGACATAAGCATAACTTCTTGTTTCTTACTTATATTAGTAGGTTGTATTTGTAGTTTTCATAATTCTTTAGTACATAAAGGAAAAAAACATAATGTAATGCTAAAACGCATACCTAGTTGTGTCATAATTTCAAAAAGGCAAAAGGCATAAGGTTCCAAAATACACAATGCATAAGAAACAAGACATCCACCAACTGTAATTACATAACTAATTTTGTCTTAGAATTACATAAACATAACATAAGCTAGAGGATCTCTACCAACTGCAATTAGAAGAGTCCCTCCATACTTAGTCTTGAGATGACATCCATCAACTTGAATGAAAGGCCTGCAAGATGTTGTGAAGCCCTTTGTGCAACTTTCTTTGGAGTATCTATGTGCTTCCTTGTTACAACTTTGACCATTTTCTTTGGAGTATCCTTGTGCTTCCTTGTTGCAACTTTGACCCTTTTCTTTGGAGTATCTTATTCTTCATTAACATCAAAGCAATCATCCATGACGAGCACCCTCTCATCTTTACTATCATCAAATGATAAACCATCAAATTCAAAGTCAATATCTTTACTATCATCACTATCCTCATTTTCATATGTATGAACATCATATACTTCATTTGCTTCATTAGCTTTAACACCACCAACACCATCAACATCATTAGAACATCATCAACATCACTAGCTTCATTACCTTGAACATCACTAGCTTCATTAACTTAAACACCACCAGCATCATTAACTTGAACATCACCAGCATATTGATATACCTCATCAGAGTCAGCATCAGTAACCATTGTACTATACCTCATCACTTTCAATAAACATCACAGAGATAAATGCATAGTAAGAACAAAACAAGAATGAAAGGTAAATGCTAAATACCACATATGAGATTGTTTACCATAACAGTAATGTCGTCGTATTGTGGTTGTCGTCTCACCTTCGCCTCTGCCGTTCTCCAATGACCACCACACTTCTCCTCCCAAATATAAAAAACCCTAATTTACAGGGACTGATACCAAAATGTGTGTTCTGAACATTTTGTTTATATAAGTGTTAACATATGTCATTAGCCACGTCTGTAAAATATTAAAGAAAAGAAAAATAAAATGTCATTCCACGGCAGCGACGTTAGCCAACTCAACATTTTTTTAACAGACTACTAATGTCAGGGACGAAAATCAACACAAATATGAGATATAAAGACTCAGACTTGGAAAAAAAAAAGATTTAGAGACTAAACACAAAATTTCGCCAACTTACCGAGACCAAAACATTATTTAAACCTAAATTTTTATAAAAATAAGTTGAACAGTAAATTTAAGTATAAATATCTCTAAAATTCTAACTCATAACTTCAAACATAAATATTTTTTTAAAACATAATCAATTCTACTTAATAAGAATCAAACTATGTCAAAATAATTTTACATTTAGAATCAATCCTGAGTGCTCTTAAAGTGAAACTAAACATAGACATAGTATCAAATAATCTTTAAGCCTCAATCAACCAGAATGAGTCAGGTTTAGGCTCTAAATAATGCCTAATTATTACACTA
Source organism: Lathyrus sativus (assembly GCA_963859935.3). Taxonomy (NCBI): domain Eukaryota; kingdom Viridiplantae; phylum Streptophyta; class Magnoliopsida; order Fabales; family Fabaceae; genus Lathyrus; species Lathyrus sativus. Next base: position 242,479,730 of record OZ012735.1, read on the forward strand.
TCTTTCCATAAATTTCTCAAAATTATTTTCCAACTATCAACTAAACAATGTTTGTTTATACACACCTTTTTAATCTAACTTTTTCTATATGCAGTCCTATAAATTACTAGACCTACCTGGAAACATATTGAATAGAACATTCTAATGCATAATTAAATTATTGAAACTTATTTAATCAACCAATTATCTTAACATAAAATAGAACCTCGTGAAGCGAGCAAAATGGTGCTTTTGTTTTGAGCAGTTCTTTTTAACTTAATGATTGAAGATATTATATTTCAACTCTATTGAATAACCTAACTATACAACAAAATAATCATGGATAGCTTTTCTCAAACGTGCAAGTTGTTGTCTTCACTATTTCTACTATGCAATAATTCATTAGTTTTAGGTACTTATCAATTATTGAACAGTACTATTGATTAATGAAAGTCTTGATCTCTTTATTTCAATATGTGAGTTTGTCAGAATAAGCCAATGAATGATAGACATCAATTCAAATTTTTTCTAAGTCCTATCAATAGATCTCATAACTAGCTTTGTATACATTTTCATATAGAATCGATCACCCAAAAAAAAAACCTATAAATTATTATGTCGTTTTTGTTGATGTTATAAAGTCATAGGAGAAGGTTGTGAATTTTTTTTTTATCATTTCACACCTATTTCCCTTTTTAAATAGTAAATAGTTATTATAATGAATTATTTTTACAAATTAAATTCTAAATGAATTAATTAACAACTTTTACTAATAAAAAAAGTTAAAATACATTATAAATGCATTTTAAAATAACAAAAATAATTATATATTAATTTAAAGAAGTATTACAAATAAATAAATACTTATAATGGTTCATACTCAATTTTAGCCATAAAATTAGTTGAATGAGAAGGAGTCCAATATAATTATGAAGTCCAAAACACTAAACTATGATAGAATGACGTCATAACAATGAAGTTAGAGGAAAAAATGTTTGTCTCGATATCAATCATTCATTAGAAGGTTCTAGGACATGTGAAGCAGGCCTAAAGTTTCCTTAGAAAGCATTGATCCAGCTAAGCAATCAAAGTAGATCGTTTAGTAACATAGACATTTGTCTACTCATAATACTATATGATTGAAACAAGGATTGAGATTTTAGAAAGCCTAATAAGACCCTTATATAAGGGACACCAGACATCAAATCAATATACACACAAAAATTTCTTAATACTTTATACATATCATATCTAACAACAACTAACTTAGGCATCAAAGTGTTTGCAAGTATCACCTCCATCAAATCGACCAAACAGTCAAGACATGCCAGATCTTCAGACTTGGAACGACCAAACCTTGAGTATATTCTAACTTGAGAATAAGCTTCCTTGGCGGAAGGAACATTGACCTCGTCTGTAGGAATAAAATAATAATAATGTTCAAACCAATAGACAGCCGAGGAAGAAAAACAACTGAAAAAGAAAGGTACCACAATGGGAAAAAGATCTCATGCTTCATCATCTGACCTAGAAAGCTAGATCCAATGGCTCTCGACAGTCGACTCTCCTACACCTCCTCTTTAGAACGACGAGCTCTAAACATCGATGGTCGCTATGTGTGGACCCACCTCAAGAAGGAAACAACGCACCTTGGAACCTTGTCTTAGAGGTCCGAATACTAAATGACAAAACAAAATTTTACTGAGAGACCTACAAGTGGTAGTTAACATGAAATTTGCAATTTTGGAGCTCTATAACGAATAACTCATAGAAGTTGAAATCCCAAACCATCATTGTTTCTAACCTTCAAGATTTCAAGATGATGTGGCCGCTAACCACAATGATGACTCGCATGACACTAGAGGGCGATAGGTCATTAAATGCAAAGAACATGATTTACTTCATCTGAGTGGTACTCCCTGATAGGTTTCGGATGGGAAGACGAACGAAAAAAGGCTCGGGTCACAGTCGACGAAAAGTCGCCAATTTAATTAAACCTGTATATTTTTCTAACAAGTGCTAATTAGCTAATTGATCTTTTAAATTTTTTTCACTAACCTTATGCACAAGTAATGTCAAAAAGAAAAGGGGGATCACAAAAATAAAGGGTGGTGCAAAATGTAATTATGGCCCAAAATCAAATCAAGCCCAAAAGGCATAAGGGGTTGAAATTCGAACACTCTAATTTATTAAAACCTTTTTCGAAATTCAAACTCATTGCATGTTAATCGATTAGACCAAAGATCTAATAAATTGAACATTTAAAAGTCTGTGAATGTTTCATCAACTAATCAATTAATTTATTACACTAAAGCTCTAATCGACTAGGGCATGATATAACCAATTAGAAATAGAATTTAAAAGGTGTATATATTTCCTTTTTCTTTCATCACTTAAATCTTCTATTCCGTTCTTACTTGCTTGTTGCTTGTTATCATTTGCTACTTGTTGTGTTATCACATCATCGTCAATGACACCAAAAAGAATATGAACTTCTCCAAGCACTTCTTCGGCAAATTTTGAGTCCTATTATTTCTCATCACAAATTCAAGATAATTACTCCACCAAGAATTTTGTCACCCCTTACACCCCCCCCACCCACCCCACCCGTTGCGCGCGCGCTCATTAAACCAAACTTTGTTAATGAGAGCTATTTTGGTGTATTTGATCAAGCCAACCTCAAAGAATTCATCTACAACAAGCTAGAAAATCATGTACCCAAGGCAGTAAAAAATGTTCTAGGAAAATCTCAGCTATAATGAGGGAGTGATCACATCTGAGGAATGAAAATTTTTAATCTCTCCCTATTAAAGAGTTTAAGGAACTTGTTTATCTACCCTCTGATGGTTATCTCTACTTCTCTTTTGGTCTAGATGAATTGGATAACTTCAACCTTCTCTCTACTACTCAATCCATTATTTCTGATTCAACAACGGGTAATCGGGTTCATCTCATCGTAGGATATATGATTGTGGCCTTTTGTCTCATTTTCTTCGTGATCACCCATGTGTGTATCTTGGGGAATTTAAAATGTAGGAAACTGTTAAAAATCAATGTTTTAGTCACTTGGCTTATGTCCCACAATATCGAGACCAATTAAGCTAGTGAAGTAATTCAACATATGTTGGATTGTAGATGGAATGGTACTACTTGATTTCCATATGGGGACTTGATCATAAAGATTCTGATTCATGTTGGAGTCATCCTAGATAAAGAAAACCCTTATCCAGGCTCCTCAATGATTAGTAAGAATGTTCTGAAGCAGATGAATAACATAATAGATATGGGGCATGTATGTACAATATGTTGACCAAGTGACTTCAAACACAGGAGTGCGGGAGAAGGGTGATTTAGGATATTCGAATTTCAAAAATAGGTTTATAAAAACTTTTATATTTAAAATGATATATGTTAAAAGATAGTATTGGACAAGTAACTTCAAGCATAAGAGAGGGGGTTACGACTAATAGAAGTGTCACATTAGGAGTTACATCCACTTTCTCGTGGTCCCAAAACACTAACATCGACCTATTTTTCATTCACTTCTCGATTCTACATACTAATGTATGGTGGAGGCTTTGTCTTGCTAGGTAGTTTTTGGCTAATCAATTGATGGCGTAGATAAAAGATGATATGAAGTTGTAAGGATCTAAGGTGCTCTTGGAAGTAGGATATATAGTTGGTTTTTTCATCTTAGCGTGACAACTACAACAACCATGACCTTAACTAGACATATCTGATTGTGGAAATTTGCAAGAATTAGAAGTCAATTTCCACTGACATCGCTATTGTTTGGTGAAATCATGAAGTAATGACTTGTTACAGTTAATCTATATTTTCAGTGGGGGAAGATTTGCAAGATTACCACTCCAACACATAAGTCAATAAAAAAATGAGAAATAAGATGAGAATAATAATGAATTTAAATAATTTTTTTTCATCATGTGAGTAACTTATATATAAGAGTTAGTTGAGATGTCAAAATTTAGATTAGATGTGAGACATTCTTTTATTAAACCTTTTAGTCGGCATATAAGAACATCTATTAAACTTTTCTTCACTCCTTGAGAATTTTACTGCAGTGTTCCATTTTTGAATATTAAATGCCAAACTACCCTCTTTTAATAAAATATTTCAAGATGCCTTTATTTTAGTACGTGTTCACTACGCCAAAAATCACTTTTAGCAGCGCATAGAAAGACAGCGCTTTTTACAAAAGCGCTGCTAAAGGGCCATAAAAAAAAAAAGAAAAAAAGCGCCTACCTAAGACAACGCTTTTAAAAAAGCGTTGCTAAATGGTGGGTCTAAGAAACCGCTTTTAAAAAGCGCTGCTAAAGGGGGGCCCTAAGAAAGCGCTTTTTAAAAGCGCTGCTAAAGGGGGACCCTTAGAAAGCGCTGCTATATGGAATTGATAAGGCACCCTATGAAAGCGCTTTTAAAAGCGCTGCTAAAGTCCTTTAAAAGCGCTGCTAAAGGTATTCATATTATAATTTTAAAATACCCTCCAGAATTTTAATAGAATCAGAACAGTCACGCTAACTATTTCTTCTTTCTCTGGCGAACGAAAACACGAACCAACTACCCACTATTCATCGTCCGATCATCCTTCCGACCATCACCGACCGTTCACCGTCCGTTTTTGAGTTCATCCATCCGTCTGCATTGCCGGTCCACCATTGTTACGGTACGTGAAGCTTGCTCTGCTTTTCTTGTTTTTTTTTTTTTTTTATCTTTTCACCATTGTTGTTCTGATGATATAGATGGTTTTATATAGATGGTATTTGAACATAATAGATGGTTTTATATTGTTGCTGTTGTTGTTTTTATTGAAGGTTTTGTGTTATCTGAGTTATTGAAGGTTTAGTGTAAAATATGATATTGAAGGTTTTGTGTTATTTGTTGTTGCTGTTGTTGTTCTGATGGTTTTTGTTGTTGGTTTATGTAAAATATGATATTGAAGGTTTATGTAAAATATGATATTGAAGGTTTAATATGATATATGAGATATATATGATATTGTTGTTGTTGTTGATGTAAAATATGAGATATTTGAGTTTTTTGTTGTTGTTGTTGTTGTGTTATTTGTTGTTGTTGTTGTTGTTCTGATTGTTTTTGTTGTTGTTGTTGATATATATATATAGTTTAATATATGATATTTGATATATGATATTTGATGTTTTTAGTGTTATTGAGATATATTTGATATTTGATATTTGATATAGTTTAATATTTGATATATGATATTTGTTGTTTGTTGTTGTTGTAAAATATGATATTTGTTGTTTGTTGTTGTTGTAAAATATGAGATATAGTTTATATTTGATATAGATTGTGGTTGTTGTTAATATGATATTTGTTGTTGTTGTTGATGTAAAATATGAGATATATATATTTGATATATATTATTGTTGTTGTTGTTTAATATGATATTTGTTGTTGTTGTTGATGTAAAATATGAGATATCTATATTTGATATATATTGTTGTTGTTGTTGTTGTTTAATATGATATTTGTTGTTGTTGTTGATGTAAAATATGAGATAAATATATTTGATATATATTGTTTTTGTTGTTGTTTAATATGATATTTGTTGTTGTTGTTGATATGAAATATGAGATATAGTGTATATTTGATATAGATTGTTGTTGTTGTTGTTTAATATGATATTTGTTGTTGTTGTTGATTATAAATATGAGATATAGTTTATATTTGATATAGATGGTTTGTTGTTGTTGTTTAATATGACATTTGTTGTTATTGTTGTTGATATTTGTTGTTGTTGTTGTTATTCTGAATTACAGGTATATTATGGCCAGCAACGAGGAAACATCACATGATGGAAAAGAAACACCCAAAGACGTTGAAGGCGAAATTAAAAGAGGCATAACGATAATGAAAAGAATCATCCGTGCGAGAGATAGAGGTGTAAAATATGATGTCCATTGGAATGAAAGAGATCAGTTGGTTGAGCCTAATGGTGCGATGCTGACAAGTTATATTGGAGCAGTTGTACGTTCGCAAGTTCCGGTTACTTGCGATAACTGGAGAATTCCTGCATTAGAAGCGGCTAAGGATAAAATTTGGACCGAGATTCAAGTATGAGATTTGATCATTTTTAATTATGTTGACAGTTACATCTTTAAATTAATTATACTAACATGTTATATGTATGTGTATTTGTTTGCAGAGATCTTTTAATATTGAGGATTCTAGGAGAAAATATTGTATTTAGTTGGCCGGAAAACGCTTGAGGGGATTTAGAGCGTTTTTAACCAACAAATTTCTTAAAGATTCTGATGGCAACTTTGTAGACTCGGAGCGTCCATCGAAGTACGCTGATTTGATTTCGGATGCAGAATGAGAGACATTTGTTACGAAGCGAAGAACCAAAGAATTTGAAGTAAGTACAACTTATCATGAATAAGTGTATAATATATATACCTATTCCACAAACAAAATGATATGACTTAAACTTGTTTTTTCAGGTTAAGAGTGGCGTAAATCAGGAACGGGCATCAAACCCTGCGTATCCATATAGAAAGGGGCGTTTGGGATATGCACGCTTAGAACAAAAATTAGTAAGTGCATATATATGCTTTAATATGATCTATTTACAAAAAATAGTAAGTATATATAATAGGATATAATGCTTTATTTTTCGTCTTAATGCGTAGTTGGAAGAGGAGAAAAGTGATGCGACATCTCTTCCGGATCATGTCGTATGGAAGGCTGCCCGGGTGGGAAGAGATGGAGCCGTCCAAGAAGAAGTTCCACAAGTGTTTGAACAATGTGTAAGTACAACATTAGTTTTTGAACAAAGTGTATAAAATATTTAAATATGCTTTTATCTATATTTCAGGAGTCCCTATCCCAGACTATAACTCCTGCTGAAGATGATGATTGCAGGAGTTTATTGAGTCGGGTGTTGAATATTCTTGAGTACTCTGGGCGTGTGAGGGGCAAGGGATTTGGTGTCACTCCATCCAAACTGTACAAGCAGCCAAGGAAAAAAAATCTAACCACTAAAGAAGTGATGGCTACTTTGGAGGAAATGAAAGCTCAAACTCGTGAATTACAGAAGGATAAGGAGAGATACATGTCCGAAAGGCGCGCTCCAGAGGCCGGTAAAGCTGCTAGTGACAAAGATAGTATCGGTTGTCCGCAGAAGCTTCCAGAGGTAATTGTATATATTACATTGAAATTAATTTAGCACATTTTTCTTAATTGACACATTAACTGATCATTATTTGTTTAGGGCATTTCACCTTGTCGACTATATTTATCATCGCCGACTTATCGCATGGTTGGCAAGGGAAAGGTGCATAACACCCTGGGAGACTTACTTCACCATAAACCCCTCCCTGCTGGATTTTTGAAAGTATCTGTTGATATTGCATTAGAGGGGGGGGGGCGTTGTTGCCTATACCAGACGATGTATCAGATGCAACAGTGGTGGGAGACGCGATAGGAGCTTATGTAGCATGGCCGGCGAATCTCATTTTCATAGATGATGAGGTAGGTTGAACCTTATAATATTCCAATGTTTTATTACCCATACATGAAAGTTATTCTGACATTTACACTTTCTTATTGACATGATGATCTTAGACTCCCACAAAATCCAAAACAAAAGATGATAAAATTATTGTGCGGGATACCGATTCAGCTGCATCAAAGTTACAGGTACTAGTACTACAGTTTAAGTGATTATTTTATTATAAATTATTTACTGAACTTATATATGACTTTTAGGTTCTTGATCAGCAGTCGCAACAAGTCAGCAAGGGAAATATGCCTGAAACTTCCAAGGTGCCCAAAAAAAAGGTCGAGACAAAAAGAGCATTTGTTCCTCAATTTAGGATGTGCCTTCAAACATATGTAGGGACAACAGACGTGCCTGAGGGCGGCATCCGTCTAATACATATGGATCAAGGTATTTTCGGTTTTGAATATTCCAAAACACTTGCTAAGGAGGATTTCAACCAGGTTTTCAAACATTTAGAATTGGGCGTCGGGGTTATGCATTCCTACATCAGGTACTTCGATCCATTTTAATTAGATAATTGAACATTTTAAAATTCGCTCGTTTAACTGAATAATCTAATGTTGATTATATTTTTTTTAGGCTCTTGTATGACAAGTTGTTGGTCCCCACTGATTTGACTTCAGTATTCGCATTCTTATCTGCTAGCAGTGTCAACTCACGAACAATAGACCAGACACCAGAAGCAGTCAAAGAGTACACAATCCAGAGATTTATGGGTGCAAATACGGAGAAGTTGTTTATGTTGCCATATAATACTGGTCATGGGTTAGTTTTTATTCTAAATTCATTTATTATAATTATTCGATTTTTGCCATATTATATAACATTTCCGTCTAAACTGTTGTCTTATTTTATAGTGGTCACTGGTTGTTGGTCGCAATTAATCCGATTAAAGAAATAGTGTATTATATAGATTCATTGGATGGCGATACAAACAAATATGAAAATCTGAAGAACATGGTTGATACGTAAGTGATGATATATAATGTTCTGAATAATTATATATGTTTATTTATTATGTGACATTGTTCTAAATATGTGTTTATATTATGTTAGAGTTATACAAATACACAGAGCACATAGAGATGCAACAGTGCCAAAAAGCAGGGCTAGCAACATCAACTGGATCAGAGTGGAGGTATATTTTCCCATGTTTGACTGTTATAGTGGTTCTACTTATAAAACTATTTAAACTATATATCCTGATAAATGTTCGTTCACTTTTTTCCTAATACAGTGTCCTCGTCAGCGTGGTGGGATTGACTGCGGATATTTTGTACTGCGCTTTATGAAGGAAATCATTCTTTCTGGTCAATTAGAGATTCCAATCATGGTATGGATCAATTCATGAGTTATATGATTCATTTTGATAATTAACTAATATTTCATCTGAGTAATTAGTATTAAATCGTGCTTGTTCTGTTATATTATGTAGTACTTTGATGAATTCAAATGCGCTACGTACTCGAAAGTAAAATTGGAAGAAATTAAGGAAGAATGGTGTCAATTTATGATTGAGTTAAGAATTCTATAATGTATATTGAATTTGTAATTATGTGTAAATTGTATATTGTATATTGTATATTGTATAATGTACAATGTTTAAATTATGTATAAATTATACTTGAGTTAATTATGTGTAAATTGCAAAGTGTTATTGTATAATGTACAATGTTTAGTTATATTGTGTTGAATTAAATGCCAAGTGTTGAATTACAATGTTTAAAGGCCAAGTTATATTTAAGGCCTGAATTATAAGCAGGGAATTTAATTGTTATAAGCAGGTTTGTCTAAAAATATATAAAAAATGTGATTTTTCAAAAAAAAAAATTTTAAAAACGTGAAGTATAGACAGCGCTTTTACAAGAAAGCGCTGCTAAAGGGGGGAAAATAGGCATAAAAAAGCGCTGCTATAGGTTAGGAAAGGAGGGGTCTAAGAAAGCGCTTTAAAAAAGCGCTGCTAAAGGGTAGTCTACAAAAGCGCTTTCATAAAGCGCTGCTACAGGGGGGGATGAGGAGGGAGAATAGGCAGCGCTTTGTAAAGCGCTGCTAAAGGGGTAAAAAAGCCATGCTAAAAGTGATGCCTTTAGCAGCGCTTTTTCTACACAAAAAAAAAGCGCTGCCTTTACCTTTAGCGCAGCACCACTTTAGGCAGCGCTTTAAAGTGCTGCTAAAGGTAAAAAAAAGCGCTGTTAAAGGCGATTTTTGACATAGTGGTTCGACCATTCAAATGGTGTGCAGATGATAAAATTTTGACCACGTAGGTGCTCGGCCATTTAAATGGCGAGCACGCACTAATCAAGAAAAGTGGTATTCATGCATGCAGCAAGACCAGCTAGTGAAAAACAAAAAATATTATGGTGTTCGCCATTTAAATTGTCGAACACCTTTGTTCCAAATTTTCATCCTTTATTCCCCTATTTGAATGACCGAGCATGTACTAAATTAAGGGTATCTTGAATTTTTTTTTAAAATAGGAATAATTTAGTATTTAAATTTCAAATTTGGGATACTGCAGTAAAATTCCCTCACTCCTTCCATAGATCTCATTACTAGCCTTGAATACATTTTCAATATTAATTATATATAATATAAATCATTTCATTGGTGAAGGATGTAACTCACATCTGATAAGTTGAAAAGTATTATTGTGGTTATGATTGTGAAATTCAGCTTGTGTGATAGAAAAGGAAACGTAATGAAGAGGGAGGGGTGTTTAGGTGCAGCAGGTTGGGCCATAGGGGTTGTTCAGTTAGTGATTGGTTCCCTAGGGTAAGACAACTGACCCCCGTCACACCAACTATCAACAAAATACTATTTTGACATACAGATTCTAGCAACAAGATATACTACTAAGCACATCTAATGTAATAATGGTGAATTATATATGCTTGTCAAATTTTCTTGCCCAATATTTTTGACCAAATTTTAAAGGTACATATATATGCATAGGGCTGCTTAGTGTTCACGTGTGGGGTCATATACAAAATTTATACGTGTGTGGAAACGTTTTTATGACCATATTATAAATTACAAAGTATCCTTATCAAATGGTAAAATTGATATCGAAAGTTTAATTGTTCATTTTGAATAAAGTCTCTCTTCTCAATTATATTTTAAAGATTCTTAAGACTGATTTGTTCAATGTAAGTGATTCGAGTTTAATTAACTTAGACCAGCCTAATTCTAATTGACACGTGTGATAAAGTGCAATAACTACACAATGAGACCCTCTTGTCTCTTTGCATGTGGAAGACTCATTAAATTATTTAAAAAGAATGTTGAGCCTTCACCTCTTCTCGAATATTTTGACTTAATGATTTACACTTATAATGTGTTAAAGTTACTTTTATTTTGGATAACATGTAGTCCAAACCTTATTTAAGAAATAATCTTTACACCTGTTACAAACAACGAATTTTACAAGATAT